>JAUTXW010001497.1:0-33384 GCA_030620095.1 Kuschelorhynchus macadamiae
ACCTTCATAATATTAAGAAATTGAGCTATTATAATTGCAGAAAACTTACCGGGATTAGTCAGATGAAAAGGATTTATATAAGAAAAGAAAAAAGCCTAAAACTAAAAACATAGTCGTTTCTATACTTTCCTCCATTTTAACTTTAACGACTATGTTTTTAGTTTTAGGGTTTTTTTCTTTTCTTATATAAATCCTTTTCATCTGACTAATCCCGGTAAGTTTTCTGCAATTATCATCACTCAATTTCTTAGATTATGAGGTCCCAGTCAATTCCCGGCCCTCCTCAACTTTCCTACCTCTTCCAATATTTTCTCATAATCTTCTTTTAATAAAATTTGACTATGCTTTCTGTATTGTTTTTCTATTTGACCGAATATACGGTCTGCTTGGCATATATGAATGCCCCCTAACGGGAAATATTAGAGTTATATTTTGAAGGTTGTCAGGAGCATCATGATATAACCAAAAGCACATGGCATGAATAACATAACAGTTTTTATTTTGACCCGCGCCTTGCAAATCAGCAAAAAATCTTGGAGCTAGTGCACGTTTCCGTTATTTCTAATTCCTTTAAAGAAATCTCCCGCTGAGGCAAGCCTCGTTCGCACCCTGCCAGTAGTCTTCCTCCAAGTATAAGTGTAGAACGCCCACTTCGTCTGTGATGCACGAAGGTAATATGCTTCACCAACAGGTAATTTTGTGCGGAAGGCTGAACCTGTTGCATGTCAAAGCAGTATGAGAGTGAATTATCCACATTTGCATTCTTGAACATGGTAAATTGCTTTGCTCTAAGTTTATGGATCGAAGATCAGTTAAAATTGGAACAATTGGCTTATTTTCCTGTTTGCACGTTTTTAGTTTATTTTTTCAATCTGAAACACAAACTGCATACGTCGGTAGCAGGTGTACCGAAACCTATGTTAAAATCTGAACAAAAGTTTATAAAAATAACCGTAGTTCACTATCATGTCAGGATTTTGTTTATTGTACATTTCGCACAACTTGGCAACCTTGCATAATTCAGATGACAAATACAATCGTTTCGATTTTTGACGGTTATAATGACTCTCTCTAGCTCTTAGGCCTTCCTATAAACTTTTGTGCTCTTGCCTTCTTATTTTCATTTTTCTTCGACTTATGATCACCACCTCTCCTTCCTTAATATCTTGTCCATCCCTAATAAAGTTTGCTACTGTATTGACTCTTCTGGCAGTTATATTAAAACAAGAAGTGAAAAAATTTCTGGCAAACGTTCACTAGTTGCCCGTTCAGTTTTCTCATCTTATATTTTATTTGTTTAGTATGCTTTTGATCCCGAGCTGTTGGTTTGTACTTAAAACCTTCTTTTAGGCGTTGAAACTACTAGCAGGTGTGACAACTTCCGATTTTGAACAATCTTGTCCGGTACTCGGAAAAATTTAGCTCTCGCATGAAGTATATCGCCATTTGTAATATTATTACAATTTAAAGACTTTTTTGCGTGTTTACAAGGCCTTTCAAAAGACTGTATGAAGTTTTTCATTAAATGATTTCCATACCTAAAAACGTAAAAAATAAAATTAAAAAATGTAAATAGGTATTCACGGAAAAAAATCGTTTACCTTATTTCTTACGCCTCTCTCGTTTATTTTTGCCCCTTTTCTCTTTCTTGCACCTTCATTTTTTTTTCAGAAACTGCAACGGTATCTATATCGTGATCCATTTTTCTATTTTAGATCGTACAATGCCGGCACAAAACAATCAAAACATCGATATAAACATCAAATGTTGTCTGTCTATTGCACGGCTCAGCCGTCTTGGAAATACTATTACATTTACGACACGTCGCGTAAAGCTTGATCTACACTTATGCGTTTGTCGTTGAACGTTACTAACTAGCAGATATTTTATATGGCTGTAAATTAACAGTATGATTTAAACAAGTATTAATAATTATCATTCCACATACAATATTTGTTTGCGCGAATAACTTGACCAGAAAGTAATTAAACGTATAAATTGCGCGATTTAAAAAGAAAAATGTAGAAATTGCGGTTTGAAAAAAAAATTTTTTGTGATATTGCACTTTGAAAAAAACCTGAAAAATGTTCGAATTTAAAACACCAGAAATAGCTCTTTGATCAATTATTTCGACAGGAAATGATTCAGGTCTCGTTTACGATTCAAATGACACCTAAAACTGAAAAATAAATTTTTTTGTAGAAATTTCGTTTTGAAAAATAAGCTCCTCATTTGTTACTGGTGAGTAATACTTTATAGTAATTTTCCATGTAAAGTATTTAAATAATAACTACTGCCAAGCTTACTTACGGAATTGACTCAAAGGTCGTCATTTCTTTTCCGTACATAATAGTAATTATTTAAAGTCACTGTTTCTTACCTGTTTACTAAATTACAACTTTTAAGTATCAGTACCTTCCTGAACCTATTACGTTCAAATGTACTCCTATAACGTATTACTATCAAGTAAAACGAGTAGAAAGGGTTGTCGTTTAATGTTATTTTAAACTGGCTATTACCAGTCGATATTCTTCTGTTGCAACTTTGAAGTAAGAATTTCAGTAATTATTTACTACAAATAAACTATTACCTCTTGTACTTGAGGTTCCGGAGATAGAAGGCGCTGGTACGAGATTCGGTCCATACTGACTTTATATGACAGTGGCGACAATAGGGTAACCAATTTTGATGGGTTCGGCCATATTGTCGCTAAAATCGTTTTGTTCACTTTTTGCCTATTTATGAGGTTTGTTGTTTAGGTGTATTTTTTTATTAGTTTTTGTGGTTATTGAAGTGAATATTGATTCAAACAATAGGTTCTGAACTATTGGCCATATGGAGAAATACATTTGTAATTATAAAGTGTTTGTAATGAATTTGTAAACGACTATGACCGTAAATGTCTTAAGTTTAAGTTTATTCCAAGAAAAGTTATTAAATATTGCACATTATTATATTTTAGTTTTATTTTCCTGTAAAAGGCAATATCGTTTCATGTCTTAGTGTATGTTATACTTCATTCAGCACCTAAATTTGAGGTAGAAGCTCTCAAGATTAGCATAACAGAAACTTTATTTTGTAGGCCTTCTTCGGTACATATTACATTACAAAATTCACTTGGCAGACAACTCTCATTAATCGCCTGCACAACTATTATTATTTGTTAAAAATCTAAATCAAAAAGTAAATTTGCACTAGATAGTTCGAAAAGATTATTAAAGTGAAACATTAACATACAACCCTACATTTACAACAGACGCTGACAGAGGTTGTCAATGTAAAGGCGAGAAATTTAAATTTCGATTTTTTTTTGGGGCATATTAGTCCTTGTAGACCGAAATTAATAATACTTTCATTAATTAACCTTTTAGCTGATTCAGTTTTCTTATATTAATGTGCTAAAGTAGATCAGTTTAGTTATTTTTGAGAACTAACGATAATATATGTGAGCCCATTTAAACGTTTAGAATAAAAAAGTAGCTTTCGTCATTCATCCACATTTTAATTTATTAAAATTAAAAATATCACAAACTGGTGATGTCATACCTAAACAAAACCTAAAGCGGTATTTTAAGGAAACGAAAATAAATCTAAACAAAAAGGTTATGGTTATGACAGAATTATGAAAGTGACTTAAGTACCGTAACTCTACGCGCAGAATGCATTAAATTTTAAAGATTTATGGAATGTTCACAAATCCTAACTGCTTGGTAAAAATATATAGTATCGGATTAATGAGAACTTTGTAAATAACTCAGTAGACTTCAAAGTAATTGGGTCTAAGTGACAGTTGCGTATTTAAAGAATTCAAAGCTGTAAAAGCTATCCTATATGCCAGGGGTGCTCAAACGGTGATCGCGAGTGCTTTTTGAGTAGATCTCTAGAAGAAAATTTTTTTAATAAGTAGGTACTTAACTAAACTACTAAAATTTATTACGTAATAAAATAACACTATGGCAAACAAGAAAAGCCGCGTTTTTATTCTTGCCGCTTTTCTAGAAATTTTGGGGCAGCGCCTTTAACGGGAACATTCGAGACTTTCGTTAACGCCGATATAAATGTTGCGCCTGCAGGAATCAGAGTCATTCTGATTGCAACTTGAAGGTAATACTACGTCGATACAAAGTTTATTATTAAATAGTACAAAATTAGTGCAGCGAAAAGAAATCTAAAACGTATCATTTTAATAACGATTGGGAGAAAAAATTTTTGTTTCCATGTGGTGAAGGATAAGTGCATTTGTCTTATTTGTCGTGTGTCAGTTGCAATACCTAAGCGTGGTAACTTAGAGCATCATAAAACGGTTTTCATAAAAACTATGAAAGATTTTTCCGCCGCAAGTGAATTAAGAAAACGAAAAGTACGTGATTTGATATCTTGTTTGAAAACCATGTTCACAAGACCAGCCAAACAATCAAAAGCTGCTACGATCGCGTCATTTAAAATATCTCATATATTGGCGAAACACAGAAACCATTCGAAGATGGATCGGTTGTGAAGGAAGCATTTATTGAAGCGGGTGAGACTTTATTTGGAGATTTACAAATAAAACAGAAATCATGTCTGCTATTAGAAGACAGTTATCTCGTTCGATTGTCACAAGGCGTATTGAAGTCATGAGTCAGGATATGGCAGATAAACTAAAAAATAATATCATGGAATGTACATACTTTTCTTTACAGTTCGACGAATCCACCGATATGACAGACACTGCCCAGCTGTGTATTTTATTCTGATGGTATTCAATGACATGTTGGCTGAGGAAGAATTTTTGACAATCATTCCTCTGAAGGGGAAGACCCGTGGCGAAGATATATATGACGTTTTCTTCAATTTTGTAAGAAACTACTACCATATATAAATTAGTGTGCATTACAACCGATGGAGCACCAGCAATGACTGGAAACAAAAACGGTTTTGTGGCATTGTGTCGAGCTAATGAAGATTTCTCTTCATTTTTTTCAATCCATTGCATTATACATCAACAATTTTTGTGTTTTGAACACGGAGGAAATTATGGGCATTGCTACAAAAATTGTGAATTCCATCCGTGCACGTAGCTTGCAACGGCGGCTCTTTATGTTGCAGTTGGAGGGGGGGAGTCAGCTGAACACACTGATTTAGTTCTTCACACTGACGTCAGGTGGTTGAGTCGCGGAAAATTCTAGAAAGGTTTCAACAATTACTGTCCGAAATAACAGATTTTCTAGACGAAGAGGTGATGACACTTATACGTAGAAAAACGAAAAATGGCTGACTAATTTGGCATTTTTGACTGACGTCACAATGCACTTAAACACCATTAACTTGGAGCTTCAATGTAAAGGAAAAATTGTTATTGAGATGATTAGCGCCGTAAACGTATTCAAAAGTAAATTGCAACTTATGATAGATCAACTGAAAAGAAAGGATCTGAAACATTTTCCGTCTTTGAAAGCAAGGATTCCTCAGTTGAATTATGATACGTATGAAATATTTTGAGACAAGTCGACATGCGTTTGTATGATTGTTGTAAACTGGAAAATGTAGCATCATTTATGAGTTATCCTTTTTCATGTAAAAACATTGAGGAATTAGCTACTGAATTAGCAAGTCAGTTTAATATGAACTCATGTTCTGTTGAAAATGAGTTGGTGCAGATTATATCAGATATACATCTCAAAGCTACAGCATCTGATACAAATTTCTGGTGTTTTATATCTGAAGATAAATATCCGAATCTAAGGCAAATCGACCCTCAACTGACAGCAATGTTTGGATCAACTTACTTGTGCGAGTCTGCATTTTCTGAAATGAAGATAATTAAGTCAAAATATCGCAATTGACTAACTGACGATCATATGTCATCATGCTTGCGATTAGCACTCAGTGGTCACGTACCTTCTTATGAAAAGTATGCTGAGAACATGCAGTGCCACGCTTCAACATCCAAAGTCACTCATTAGTTAAGTTTAACACCATATGTAACTCTTTTGTTTTGTAACAACCAATAAACTCGCAATTTTGAATAACTATGAGTTTTTTCATTGATTGATTGAGAGAAGAACCTAACTAAACCTAACTGAAACCTTGACTAAAATAATGTATATTGTGCGGAAAGCTAATATCTATATATGCTACGGTACACCCTACCTAGTTAGATAGGTAGGGTGTCTGTATCGTGAATGTACGACAACCCTGCATCACACATACTTGCAGCCTCTCGGAGTCGATCGTAAGTAGTCTAAAAATATTGAGGTAGATCGCCAGCAGTTCAAGTTTGAGCACCCCTGCTATACGCTCTTCACCATATTCCCAATTTGAGTGTTTGTAGTCGCCATAACTGTTTTGTTTGTATTAAAAACCACCATACATATTTTTAAAATGGATTAAATAAAGAGAGAGATAAGAAAGTAACAAATAGGGTGAATCATTACTATTCGGCTACTTAAATCGAACTACACAATTCCGTACTATCTATGTAATAGTCAAAGTCACAGTTACATGTTATACTCGAAATAGTTATCCTAAAATTGTTCCCTATTTTGGTAATGACTACGTAGTCTCAGCTTAAACAGATCGTGGCGACACCAAGTTCCGGTTACTTCAACGAAAATGTTTGTTGTAACAATGACGTAATCATGATTAAATGTGCTACTTGGGATATCTTAGTTATTATAGAAGATCCTCTTTTCGCGGCACTTCGCTACTTTTTCGTGAAACAAAAGATACCTTAAACAAAATTTGCATGGTATTCTTCATTTTTGAATTAAAAGGCGAAACTCAAAATTTGCAATTTCCATAGAAAAAGTGTATCTGACTTCTTAAGTAACTCACAAATCTAAGCTAAAAGACCGATATCCATAGTGATCGTGGCTGGTGCCCGTCAAAAATAAAAAAAGTTTAATTTTTTAAAATTCTTACTACCTTTAAATTAAACATAATTTGAACTTGTTAACCTGTTAAAATAGTCAAGGTTTCTGAGATCAGAAAGTTTTTACACTCTCGCTGTCTCATTGGTATTCACTTAACGTTCGGTTCGTGTCAGTTACGCCGCTCCGTTGTTATGAACCGTGTATGTACACCTCAAAAAATCTGACATGTAAGGTTTTAGCGGTTTATTTCTTATTATTATTGTTATTATTCTTGTTATTATTATTTATTGTCTATATTAAAAGCTAATATTACAATGCCTGTTCTGATTGCCATTTAATTTTTGAAATTTTCAGAACGACGTCTGATGGTCAGTTAGAAATAGTGATGCAACGATTGCTGTTATAATCGTACGATTACGATTACGGTTACGATTATCAAATAAAAAATTTGAAAAGATATACTTAACATATTTTTTATTTTTTAAAAGGAATTTTATAGAAAATAAATACAAACTATAAACAAAATAGTAAATCACAACCAAAACATTTAAAATCTAAGTAAAAAAGCAAACCGTACGCCAAAAAAAACAAAATTACCTGTTTTTGGCATTTAATATTGGAAATTTAGGGAGATTAAATTTTTATTAAGGAAACATAACACTTTCAAATTTTCGGAAGCAAGTCGGTTTCTCTTAAGACTTTGAATATTCCCTGTTGTCAAAAATAACCTTTTCAACTGAACCGAGGATGGTTTGAATGATAAATATTTCTATGCCAATTTCTTTAAATTTGGATGTAAAGTACTTTCAGACCAATATTTGAAAACATTTGCTGAGTGATCTAAATTAGGTGACCTTGAACCAGTGGCTGAAAATAAGAAAAAGCATTATTAAAGAAGCAGTATTCTAAAAGTAATTTGAAAATATGTCTTTATGAAAGTCTATATGGCACTGACCAGCAAAATTTGACAGTGGCTCTTGCATTTCCACATCGCTTATTAATTCTGGGCAAATATTCCAAATTCCATCACTCGTAAAGGCTTCGGTTGCTGGAGGTTTAAGTCCACTCTCTGGTGTCTAAACACCCGCGCCTTAAACCAAGGATTGAGGATAGTGGCCAAGATATAATTTTCATTTTCTTCGAGTTCATTAAACCTCTGGGTCTAGTGATGTTTTAAATTATCAACAATAATTTTAAAACTATCTTACTCTTTACCTAAAGATTCTTTATTCAGCTTTCTAAAGAGGTTTATCAATGGGAGTGCACCCGCTAAGGTAAATAGATCATTGCTGAGTGCCTTTGGAATATCCTTGAAGTAGGACAAAAGTTTAATTATTTGTTCAACTAAGACCCACTAAAGAGTACTGAGATCATATGGACATTTAAGTTTAGGAAATGCAGCTTGAACTGTGATACGTTGTTCATTCGATCTATCTAGTTTTTTTATATTTCCTGTTTCTTACCTTTAATACCAGTTGCAACGAATGAGCCATACAACTGACATGATCTATTTGTGGAAATTTTGCCTTAGCAGTAAGCATGTTTCGAGCATTATCAGTTATTATTACTTTACTTAACAATCGTATAAATAATCGTGTAAATAATCGGCGGTTACGATTAATCAGAAAATCCCAATAATCGGCGGTTAATCGTAACCGTAATCGTAATCGTTTTATCACGAGTTAGAACCTATTCCAGAAACAGTTACATTGCTTCCAAATGATGATGAAATAGTAAAAAAAGTTGTAAATGAAAATTTACCTGCTATCTTTGAGCAGAACAGCGTATCTCGTTTGTAATACAAGCTAATGAAAAAGTAACGCATCGGTAAATTTCCTTTACCCGGAACTTCTATCATTATGAATATTTAATTTTATTAAGAATAGTGAAGTTTGATCCAATTTAGTTCAGTACATAGTCACAGTATATGTGTGTTACATAGAGTGTCTTTTTATTTTTATTGGGCGCCATTTTGTCCCATCATAGTGGATTCCTACCAATATTTTACCATTTTCTTTCTACCTATGCCACAATTAACTTTTGGGTGTAATTTAAAATCAATTCAATGAGTAGTTTTTGCATTGACACATACCGCCATTTTGCTATACCATGTAGTTTTCGTACCAGTTTATTTATCAGTAGCCATTTTCACATCTAGTTTTTCTGCAAAATTTAATGTCATTTGAATAAGATTTTTACACGTTGATTTTTAAAAAATTTACTTGTTCACCACCGTTGGTACGCCAGGTATTTCCCAGATTTCTGACTGGTTTTCGTAAACGATCCTCTTGCTGTTATGTTAGAGTAGTGTATTATATGGAGTTAGGATCCAGTAAAAAAAACAAACGCTCAAAAGTCTTTTTTAAATTGTCGACGTGTCGCAACTTTATTGTTGCATCTTCAAGACTCATATTTTTCTTAACCCCAAATAATACGCCACTCTAACAACAAAAAGATCGTTAACGAAAACCATTTAGAAACCTCCCAGCTGGCACACTTTTTTAAATATTATATATTTATTTGTTACTGTAATACTTTATAGTAATTTCCTATGTAAAGTAATTATATAATTACTACTGCCAAGCAACTCCAAGGTCGCCATTTCTTTTCAGTCACACAATAGTAATTTTTCAAAGTTACTGGTTCTAATCTGTTTACTAAATTAAGAATTTTAAGTATCAGAACCTTCCTGAACCTTGCAGCGACTGCTCCATTACATCCAAATGTTCTCCTATAAGGTATTACTATAAAGTTAAACGAGTCGTTGCAGAGTAGAACAAGTTATCGCCTACTGTTTCTTTAAACTGGCTATTACCAGCCTTTATTCTTCGGTTGCCACTTAGAAGTGAGAATTACAGTAATTATTTACTACAAGGAAACTATTACCTCCGGAGATAGAGGGCGCTAGCACCAGATTCGTTCTACAATGAATTCATAAGAACAGTGGCGACAATATTGATGCAAAATTTCTAAAGATTTAAATGGGCGCACACATGTTATCGTTAGTTTTTCGCAAAATATTACTGAATTAATCTACTTTAACACATTAATATAAGAAAATTGGATCAGCTAAAAGGTTAAATAATGAAATTATTATTAATTTCAGTCTACAAAGAGTAATACGCCGCAGAAAAAATTCGAATTTTACTTTACACTGACAATCTCTGTCAGCTTCAGTTGTAAATGTAGGGATATGGTAATGCTTTACTCTATAATCTATGCGAACTATCTAGTGCAAACTTACTTTTTCATTTAGATTTCTAAAAAATAACAATATTTGTGCAAGTGATTAATGACAGTTGTCTCCTAAATGAATATAGTAATGTAGTATGTACTACAAAATAAAGTTTCTTCTATGCTAGTCTTTGAGAGCTTCATACACTAAGACATGAAACGATATTGTCTTTTACAGCAAAATAAAACCAAAACACAATAATGTGCAATATTTAATAACTTTTCTTGGAGTAAACTTGAACTTATGATATTTACGGTCATAGTCATTTACAAATTCATCACAAAAACTTTATAATTACACGCAAAAAGCAGGTGAACCAGGCTTAACCACATTTCTTCATATGGCCAATGGCTTAGGACTTATTGTTTGAATCAATATTTATTTTAATAATTACAAAAATATGGGCGAACTAATCAAAAATTGGTAACCCTATTGTCGCAACCGTCCTCATACAATCACCTTAAAAAAGAATCGCTCTTTATAATAAGATATTTAATGAAAATTACTATTTAAACCAAAGTCCAAAATTAAATTTTTGAGATTTAAATAGGCCGATATATTTGACCAAAATGAATTGAAAATTAACGAATTTTAAAGGCGCGTCATTTTTTTTACGACCCTCATCACCATATTCGCCAGAGAAATTGCCTGCGTTTTAATTTTCGCGTCCTCAGCATAGCTAGAAAACTAAGTGCATGTATCCTACCTCAACAACTAATAACATATCCTACATACGCTTTACACCATTTTCCCAATTTGAGTGTTTGTAGTCGCCATAACTGGTTTGTTTTGTTTCTATTAAAAAGAACCATACATATTTTTAAAACGGAAAACTAACACATAGGGTGAATTATTACTGTTCGGCTGCTTAAATGAAACCGCACAATTACGTACTGTCTACGTAATAGTCACAGTCACAGTCACATGTTTTTCATAAAACAGTTTCCTAAAATTGTTCCCCATTTTGGTAATGACTACATAATCTCAGCTTAAACAGAACGTGACGACACCAAGCTCTGGTTACTTCATCGAAAATGCTTGTAGTAACAATGACGTATCCATGACTAAAAGTGCTACGTGGGCTAATATCTGGGAAATATGTGCAAACTAATGGACTAGGTAAAGACTAATAATATAAATATTAGGATATAAAAATCTGTGTCCTGAGAATGCAACAATAAAGTTGCGAAACGTCGACCATTTAGAAAAAGACATTTCTTTTTTTTACTAGTCCTAACCCCAAATAATACACCACTCTGGCATAAAAACAACACAATCGTTAACGAAAACTATTTAGAAACTTAATATTTGAAACATATATGCGGACCAAAGTAGTAGGTAAAGACTGACATGGGTTTCACGAAGGATATAGGATTTATATATTCGTCCTGAGGATCTAGCAAACGTCGACAATTTAAAAAGTCTTTGGTTTCTTTACTGGATCCTAACTCCAAATACACTACTCTAACATAACAACAAGAGGCTCGTTAACGAAAACCATAGAAATTTAATATTTGGGAAATATCTGCGGAACAACGAAGTAGGTATAGACTAAAAATATGGATACAAGATATAGAATATATATGGCAGGGACGTGCGGTGATATTTTAAGAAAGGGAATCAATTTTTAGAAACTTACGTATTAGTAATGTAATTCGATTCTTCGATCATTTTTCGCTCGCCAATCTCCTGCTTAATTCTTTTTAGAATAATGGTTGGATTCTGGATTCGATTCGACGTTCCACGAAATACGGTAGACTCAAATTCTCGAAAATTTTCTCTATTTGAAGAAACCCTTGTTTCGTCATGACCTCTAAATCCCAATTCGTGCTGTCCGAGAAAACAAACAACATCGATAAGTCTTCTTAACATTTGTCTATTTTTATCGACTAGTTCATTGTATTAACGGTGACTAATTTCCAATTGTTTATTAAGGGCGTGTTCAATTCTGGATTTGCCGAAGACTTTTTCTTTTATGACGGCCTGTAAATGCGTTTTGGACATAATGTGTCTTTTTACAGCGTTATTGAAATCGGAAAAACCAGTTTTATTCCAGAGACATTTTTCATTTCAAAAAGTAAACATGACCAACAAAATAATTTATATTTTTACACCCTGTTAAACATTTAAATTGTTCATATTGTTTTTCCGGATAAAAATGTCTAACACAGTTTTTCATTTTTGTGGTTAAATTTTTCATAGGCGGTTTTGCCCTTCCTTTGGAAATTATTTGAAGCTTTTCAGCGAAATTTAATGTTGAAAATCCCTTTATTATTAAGACACACACCACACATTCACACACACTCTTCTTACTAAATTCTCCAACATTTTCAACGTTATTACCGACAGCCGAAGTTGACGGTATTTGCATATCCACGTCCGTATTATTGTCTTCCATATCGCACCATGCACGACGCGACGTACGTTTCACACAACACACGGATAGCCGTTCAAACAAAGAACCTACTCCAACGATAGCTTCCGCCACCACCTAAAGCACGCGACTGAAATACAAAAATTGCAAACTGGCGGTGGAAAGTTCAATAACCTCTGGCTCGATTCACAGGAAATCAAGCATACCGGACTTGGCTGCAGAGAAGCAAGCGGCCCGCATAGGTTCTATTCGATATTCTATTGTGGCTGGGTCGGAGTCAAGGCCGCATTTATTACGGGCTTGATAATTAAGATAATATTTTAACATTTTTAATATAAACTAAACTAATGGAGTCCTATTTCAAAAATTACATTTTAGAAGATGTTTTGTAATTTTTTTTGGGGAAGCACCGCTTCCCTTACTTTCATGGACTGCACGCCCCTGCTATATGGGTCCCGAGGATGCAATAATAAAGTTTCGAAACGTAGACTATTTAAAAATAGACTTTTGTTTTTGTTTTACGGGATCCTAACCCCAAATATTATACCACTCTAACATAACAAGAGGATTGCTAACGAAAACCATTTAGAAACTTAATATCTAGGAAATATATGCAGACCAATGGAGTAGGGAAAAACTGATGATATGATCTGGATATAGGATCTTTATATGTGTCCTGTCTATTTAAAAAGAGACGTGTTTTTTAACGGATCTTAACCCCAAATAATATTTAACATTGTTACGCCATATTGAATTTTTACCAAAATATTACCAGGTCATCCTCATATGATGATTTAATTTTTAGTCGAAATTTGAAGTCAATCGGTTAAGCATTTTTTAAGCTAAGCTGTGAACTGTACAAACAGACAGACTGACAGACGAACCGACGGAATTGATAAACCATATTTTTTGGCATCTAGGGACGCTAAAACATGAAAATATGTAAAACCTGAGAAGGTGAATTTTTTACGATTAAACGCATTTTATTAGGCCGCCATTTTGCTCCGCCATCTTGAGTTAGTACCACAATTTTATTAGTTGATCCCTATACCACAATTAGTTATAGCCCATAATTTAAAATTATTCATTAAGCAGTTTTTCAAATGTTTTTAAATTCCGTGGGTTAAGAGCTTCTTAACTCGTAGAATAACTGTTTTAAATTAATTAATCAGTTTTGTTTTTCCCCTAATCAGTTTTTGAGATTATGTAAAAATGGATTAAGGTGTTTTGGGGGATGCTGAATCTAAATATGATAGAAACAATTCTCCAAAATAAGCTTTTGCCGAAAAATCGACTCCCTTTTACCTCCTAATACCACCGATAAATGAAAAGTTTTATTATGCCAAATATTTCACTTTTCCAACATACAATTACCACCAAATCGCATTATTAATAAGTGAGATATTAGGGTGGATTTATGAAAAGCGGAATACACTAAATTTTTAGCATTTTGGATCAAATACCGCATTTTCCTGAAAATTATAATATTTATCTATAGGTACAGGGTTTTTTTTTATATATTGCCACCCCCCTTATCTTTTTTATTTGACATTTTAGAAAAATGTGTCCCAAATAAAAGTTTAATGGTTTCAAATGAATTTTTATAAAAACATTTTTTTTCATATACAGGGTGTTACAGAAAGTCTGGGCGTGGTCCAAGTTTCTTATTTCAAATAGGTACCTCATTTTTTTATTGAATTTTCGGATTCTCCTGAGAACTTTACACATTTTTTATAGGGATATTCTATACTTAAATCTTAAGCCTAAAGAGATATTGTTATTTTTTGAAAACTATTATGTAAAACAGGTAAACATTTTTCTGGTCGTAGACTGGTCATTGACGGTGACTGTTTTACTGTTTGGTAGACTTTCTGTCAATTTCTGGATAAAATGTCACATTTCCGATGAGGAAAAATCCGACAACCTTCGCATAGCTTATGAGAATAACGAAAATACACAGGCAACCAGAACAGAAATCACCATCTTCCAACGAATCGCCATCTAAACAAACATTTTTTGAAATATCAGACGTGGATTTTTTCCTTCTACGGGGTATTCCAAAAACATCGAATTTTGGAAATATGCATATGAATCTAATTAAGGCAACTCATGTTTTTAAAAAATATATGTATAATATTAACGAAAACAGAAAAGAATATTTTAAAAACTACACACAGCGTCAAAAAACTTGGACCCCTTCATAAGTCGCAATGCAAATAAGCTTTCCTCAAGACCGCGTATCTTCAGTAATAAATGAACCAACGAAGTGATTGAAAAATGATTATGTCAACGAATAGCGGGACTACCACTTTTAGTTAACTGAGCCATGATATTGTAATCAGCAAGCTAATAAGGAGAGTTTAATTTTTTTTAGCCAGACCTCCCATTTAATTTGCATTAGGTCCTGTGTTGAGAAACTTTTAAACACTCTGTAGAGCGTTCTAATTACAATAGAATATTTCATGTGGCTAAAAGTGGCAGCCCTGCTATTCGTTAACATACACTTTTTTTAATCACATGGTTGGATCATTTATTACTCAAGATACAAGGTCTTGAAACAGAGCATTTTTGCATTGCGTCTTATGAAGGGGTCCAAGTTTTTTGACGCTGTGTTTATTACAAAAAACTACATATTATCAAATAATTCAATAATGAAATGAAATATAAATATTATAATTGCTGAATATGTCCACCATTCATTTCAATACAATTTGTATAATCTGCTTCGATTTTATTAATCGCATTAATAATGAATTGTGCATGATTATTGTTTAAATCCTCAATGGCTTCAATTATTCTCCTTCTTAACACCTCTATATCTTCCGTGGGAGTTTCATATATTTTATTCTGCAAAAATCCCCACAGAAAAGAGTCAAGAGGTGTTAAGTCGGGACTATTGGGCGGCCACCGAATCGGTCCAGTCCGACCAATCCACGTTTCAAAATTTTGATTTAAACAATTTAGGACCGCAAAAACATTGTGTGGTGGGGCTCCATCTTGTTGCCAAATAATTTGGTTGTATTGATGGAGGGGTAAGTCATCCAAAATAGGTTCCAGATCATTATTTAATAAATTTAGATATTTTTCTCCATTTAAAGATCCATCAATGAAAATCGGTCCAATAATTTTGTTGTGAAGGAGCCCGCACCACACATTTAAAGTTTTCCGACCTTGGGTTTTAATTTCACGCATGGCCCGAGGGTTTTCCGTTGCCCAAAATCTAACATTTTTTCCGGTTGTGAATCCCGGCAGTACTAAAGGCGCATTCATCTGACCATAAAACTTTTTGAAAAATATTGTTATCTTCATCTTTCATCAGCAACATTTCCTGGCAAAACATGGTTCGTTGGTTTTTCTGATCTTCAGTTAATTTCTGGACGGGTAAAATTTTGTATGGGAAATATCCATGCTTTTTTAATGTCGAATAAATTTTGAAAATAGATTTATTAAAAAAAATTGATGCGTCTTTTAAGGCTGCATTTGGATTTTCTGAAAATAAATAATATTTGCGTAAGTTACTTTATATCCTGTGGGTAATTTCTATTAACCTACCTTGAAAAAATAATAAAATATTTAATTCCTCCTCCTCATTAATAACCGCAGTACGTTTTTTTCTTTTAACAGTCATTCGATTTCGAAAGTCAAGTTCAATATTTTTGAAAGTTTTTCGAGATGGAATAGCTCGCATGGGGAAAAGCCGCTGATATTCTCTTCTTGCCGCGCAAGCATTATTATTATTCTTGTAGAAAATGTGAAGAATATCACATCTTTCTTCGTCAGTGTAATGCATCTTTTCAATGAATTGACAGAACGACAGATCACCGTCAATGACCAGTTTACGACCAGAAAAATGTTTACCTGTTTTACATAATAGTTTTCAAAAAATAACAATATCTCTCTAGGCTTTAGATTTAAGTATAGAATATCTCTTATAAAAAATGTGTAAAATTCTCAGGAGAATCCGAAAATTCAATAAAAAAATGGGGTACCTATTTGAAATAAGAAACTTGGACCACGCCCAGACTTTCTGTAATACCCTGTATATGAAAAAAAAATGTTTTCATAAAAATTCATTTGAAACCATTAAACTTTTATTTGGGACACATTTTTCTAAAATGTCAAATAAAAAAGATAAGGGGGGTGGCAATATATAAAAAAAAACCCTGTACATATTATAAAAACTACATATATTTCTGCAAATGATATGCTGTAATCTCATAAACGCAGGCGAAAAACTAATCCAGTCTGCCCCGAACATTTAAAATTAACATTAATTACGGTTAAATTTAAATAAAATGTACGTTATGAAACGTAATTATAACGGACAGGTAAAATATTACAAAACGACGTACGGATTATTATATTTTCGATTACATACGTTGCACGAGTTCGTTTTATTTTATCCTATTAAAAATATGTTTTTAATGAAATTTATATATGCTTAATGTATATTTTATGCATGCGAGAATTTCCTATTTGAAATATAAATTTAATTTCCTAGTTAATGGGACATCGATTTTGTCTTAATTTAAATTCAAGTCAAATTGCAACCCTTTTAATAAGGTGTCATTAATATTACTAATAATACGCATATTATTAGCATATATATATATATATATATATATATATATATATATATATATATGTGTTGATTTTTACTCCTTCACGGATGGAAAAATACAATGTGTTTGTGTACATCCGTTCATTACTGTCGTTCTGAAAAGAACAGTTTTGCTGACGTTTCGCCAAAATCACATTTGGCATTTTCGAAGCTTTCTTTCTCGCGTCCGAATAGAGACTGAAGTGTTGGTGACTGCGACGCTTCCTTTTATATCCCCACTCGGGGCCGAAGGTTATATCTGCGCAGGCGTTGGTCGTTATTTATGTTTTCCGGATGGTGCTGTTGTTGTTGCGCTAATTGCGCTTGAGTTTTTGCGATTTTAGATTTGTCTATTATTGTCTTCCATACTGTTGGTAGTTTTAATGATTCGTCCCTTTTATTCAAATCACCTTGTTTTTCAATTTCTATGGCTTCTCGGATTATTCTGGTCTTATAATGTTCTATATTGGCAATCTCCCTACACCCATCGAAATTTATTTTATGGCC
The DNA here is from genome assembly GCA_030620095.1 of Kuschelorhynchus macadamiae. NCBI lineage: Eukaryota > Metazoa > Arthropoda > Insecta > Coleoptera > Curculionidae > Kuschelorhynchus > Kuschelorhynchus macadamiae. The sequence continues at coordinate 17,571 of JAUTXW010001497.1, forward strand.
GGTTTCCTGATGATGTAGGAATAAAGCTGAGGTTGTTTGTTTATTTCTGATGCTGAGTTTATGCTCTTCCACTCTTGCTGATATTCGCCTGTTAGTTTGCCCTACGTACAACTTTTCACAGTCCTGGCACGGAATGCTGTACACTCCGTGGTTTTCCAGTTTGATTTTATCTTTTGGGTTTCCGAGTAGTTTACCTATAGTTGTTTGTGGCTTGTGTATTGTTTGTATGTTGTGTTTCCTCAGAATTCTTCCGATTCTGTCTGTTGTGCCTTTTACATATGGTAAGACTGCTCGTTGCTTTCCCGGTTCATATTTTTTGTTGTTCGTTGTTCGGGAAACCTGTGCATTAATAGCTTTCTTTATGGTGCGATTTGTGTAGCCATTTTTCTTTAAAGCACTAGATACTACCTTGTTGTCTCGTCTGTGTTTCAGTTAGTCGCACGGATCTAGATATTAGAGTATTTGCCACAGCTTGAATTTGTGCTGGGTGATGATGTGATTTTGCATTTAAATATCTGTCTGTATGTGTTGGTTTTCTATACACGGTGTATTCGAAATGTCCGTTATGTAGTTTTGTGACCAAAACATCTAAAAATGGTAGTTTGTTGTTTGCCTCTAGCTCTAGAGTAAATTGTATTCTGGGGTGGATTGAATTTACGTGAGTCAGAAATTTTTCGAGCTCTGCATGACCATGTTGCCATATAATAAATATGTCATCCACGTAACGAATCCATAATTTGGGTTTTAAACTTGCTTTCTCAAGAGCTTCTTTCTCGAAGTATATCATAAATAAATTCGCGACTACTGGTGATAGCGAGGACCCCATTGGAGCCCCATCCATTTGTTTATACATTTGCCCGTTGAAAGAAAAATAAGTATTTTTGAGGCAATGCTCCGAGAGTTCTATTATATGTGCCTGGAAATCCTCGTTCATAGCAATCTTGTCCAATGCTTCGTCGATTGGAATACTGGGATATAACGATTTGACATCTAGGCTTGCTATGATATCGTTTTTTTTCAAGGACGATATTTCGTATAATTCGAGTGAAATGCTCCGAGTTTTTTACAAATGAATCAGCTTTTTCTACAGTTGGTTGCATAATTTCAGAAAGGTATTTCTCCAGTTTTTGTAGCGGCGAATTAACAGCACTAACAATAGGTCTGATAGGCGCCCCTGGTTTGTGTATTTTTGGTAAACCATAGAGTTTAGGACATCTGCTCGACTTTTCCCGTGGTATGATTTTTTGTTGAATTTCGGGGTTTATTGGTGAACTTTTTATTTTATTTCTAGTTGTTTTTTCTAGGTACGTTGTCGGGTCCCTTGGAACAGGCCTATAACAATTGTCTTGTAGGATATCCTGCATTTTTTGTACGTAATCTTGAGTATTCATAACCACAGTTGCGTTTCCTTTATCTGCTGGAAGGATTGTGATGTCTTTATTTTTGCGAAGGTTTATTAGGGCCCTTTGTTCAGTGGCATTTAGGTTTTGTTTTGGTGTTTTGCTTGTTCTTAAAATTCTTGCCACCTCTTGTCGAATCTCCTCTGCTTTTGTTTCTTCAGAGGAGTCAAGGACAGCTTCCACTCCAGCTATTATTTCTTCTTTCGGGATTTCCTTAGGAGATATCGCAAAATTAAAACCCTTACTCAGTACGGATTTTTCACTTTCTGAGAGACTATAGGATGATATATTATGTACTAATTTATCGACGTCTACTGATGATTTTTGTGGCTGACTCGACTTTCGTAGAAGATTGTCATACTTTTTCGAAAGTTTATCTGTCTTAATATTCTTATTTGATTCTGTTCGCCAAAAAGCCAAAGTTTCTATGCGATTCCACAATAAAGGGTGAATGATATTACTTAGTTTAAGGTGTAACTTTAAAAGTTCTTTTTCTGTCTCGGCTAGTTGTTTTCTAGTTTGATGGATTTGTTCTTTTAATAACGCCTTACTAGCATTTTGAAGTATGGTGTTAGTTTTTCTAGTTTTAGTATGATAAGACAACCCTGTAAAAGTAGGAAGTAAATCGCTGTCACGACACTTAATTTGAAAGGTTAGATCACATAAAAGATTAGTTTTCTTACCTCTCAGTTTCTCATACATCTTGATTGTCTTGAAAATCTCCTCCCCGTAGAGAACAATATAGAACATTATAAGACCAGAATAATCCGAGAAGCCATAGAAATTGAAAAACAAGGTGATTTGAATAAAAGGGACGAATCATTAAAACTACCAACAGTATGGAAGACAATAATCGACAAATCTAAAATCGCAAAAATTCAAGCGCAATTAGCGCAACAACAACAGCACCATCCGGAAAACATAAATAACGACCAACGCCTGCGCAGATATAACCTTCGGCCCCGAGTGGGAGCATAAAAGGAAGCGTCGCAGTCACCAACACTTCAGTCTCTATTCGGACGCGAGAAAGAAAGCTTCGAAAATGCCAAATGTGATTTTGGCGAAACGTCAGCAAAACTGTTCTTTTCAGAACGACAGTAATGAACGGATGTACACCCGGAATGAAAACACATATATATATATATATATATATATATATATATATATATATACATACAGGGTGTCTCAGATTCGCTTCTCTATATAGGAATCTCCGCTCCTATAATACCTACAGCAAAGGCTAAATGGGGAAAGTTTTAGAGGAAACTTATTGCATTCGATATCTGGCTTCAGATTTACGATCGATCAATAAGTTTGGGAAATATCGGCGAAAAACCGAAAATGGCGGATTTCGTTTTTCGCCAGTATATCCAGAACGATAAATTTGACAGCTGTCAAAATGTGACATTATTCGGACACAATTTTAAGACAAATAAGATGGCGTATACGACACGTCTTCATTATTTTTTGTTAACCCGAATCAACTTTAATTTTTCTTATGACCGCCATATTGAATTTTTCGATTTTTGGAAAGAGCTTAAAATTTCCAGTCTAGTGATATCTCAAAGTGCATTAAAGATTTTAGTGTCATCAAAATATCACACTTCGTAAATTAGGTTTCAATGTTTTTAAAGGAGACCATGATTTATTTGTCACAAGATTACATTAATATGTAAGTAATGTATTGAACGCATTGAATTTTCAATACAACATGAACGTAAATAACGACTTATAAAATCTAAATGAGCTTTAACTACTTTGTAAGTGGGTAACATTAATTTACAAATCTGCAAAATGACGTCCATTTGCATCGATACATTTTTGAAAATTGGTGACTATTTTTCATACAACCCTGGTAAGTGTATTTCGGTTAATATTTCTAAATGTGTCCAGAACTTTTTGTCTCAGGATTTCTATGGTCACGGGTGGATCAAATTCATAGATTTCATTCTTCGTGTGACCCCAGAGGTAGAAATCCAAGAGCGACAGGTCAGGGGATTTAGGAGGCCAAGATATTGGACCATTTAAAGAAATTATTCTTTCGTAAAACTGCTTTCTTAAGAAGTTCCTGACTTCAATGGTCTTGTGAGCCGGACATCCGTCTTGTTGAAACCAAGTTCTCCTTAATTCATCTTCCGTTAGAATAGCTCGTAAGGCTGGTACAACCTGGTTTCGCAAAAGCTCTAGGTAACTCTGCCCGTTTAGGTTGTAGTCAAACAAAAATGGCCCAATAAGTCGATTTCCTGAAATGATTAATAATTTATAAATAGGTGTCCAACAGTCAAGGGCAGCAGGGTCGGCCGGGTGGTACTAGAAACTATAAATTATAAAGGGAAAATTATCCTTATTAAAAAGTAGATATTTTCTTTCCAAAAATAATTATCGAAACATTCCGTAATGAATGAGCTTGTATACAGTTGAAACCTATTCAGCTTTATTATGAAAAAGAAAAACATATTCGGTTAGCGAGAAGTAATAGCCGTAACAAATTATTTTGTTGCTATTGCATATTAATTTCGGAAATACTAAATCACTTTATTTCAGTGATATAATAATTTTAAAGAAGTACACCGTGTCGTAATAAAACATAAAATATCAAAAGAACAATATCATAATTCTATAAATCATAATGAAAATCGAAAAATAATTCGACATTTGATTGATATGGTATTTTTTTCATAACGCAAGAACTAGGCTTCCCGGGTAGTAATAAATCATTAAATTCAGACAATCAAAATAATTTTAGAGAATTAGCTAAATCTGTAGAAAATTTAGATAAAGTGTTAATAAATTTATAGAACCCAATTCTATTTTTATAGGTTCTTCGAAACTATAATACAAAATGATTGAATAAAAATGTAATACAATATCAAAAAAGTAAGTTGACTGACTAAATTAGAACGTTTTACTTTTTTTTTATTAGATTATACTCTTTTAGTATCATTAAAGAACTAATCAAGAAAAAAAAGATTATTATTTGACCATCATTTGGTGCCTGTTTAAAAAAGATTGGTTAGATTAACTTACCAATGATCCCACACCAAACGTTACTTCCAAATCTGATCTGTAGACGTCTCTCTGCCACTTCGTGAGGATTTGACACAGCCCAATGATGACGGTTGTGCCTATTAAAGGCTCCACAGTTCGTGAACCTGCTCTCATTGGACCACAAGACATGATTTAAAAAAAATCAGGATTTTCATTACATCTCCTAGTATACCACTCACAGAACTGTAGTCGTCTTGGAAAATCAGTTTCCTTAAGTCCTTGTACTATTATGGGTTTGTATGGATGGTATTTATTCTTTTTTAAAACTCTCTGTACTGTTGATTTTGGCACATTAGTTTTCTGTTCTACAGTTCTTACGGATGCACTAGCGTTTTCGTTGATAGCTTGTAAAATGTTTCTGTCTCGACTTTCATTGTTATTATTGTATCCGCTTCTAGGTTGTTCGAAGGCACCATGGTTGATTAAATTAACTACGATTTTCCTGAATTGGGTTTTATGAGGCTGCCGTCGTTCAGGGTACATCTCCAAATACCTTGCCAAGGTAACGTAGGCGTTTCTGTATGATTGAAAGTACAGAACTAACATGTCAACCTTTTCTTCATCTGAATACGGAATACCGGCCATTTTCTACAGGTTTTGAAAATTTATGTGTCAGATTTATGATTTTATTGGGATAAAAGCGTACCTACTACTTATTAAAACACAGCTTTAATACTTTCAACGATTTAATTTAACGTCAAAGTCAAAATCCAATTTTGTTACAGATAAATCATGGCCTCCTTAGAAAAGCATTGAGAGCTAATCATTACTTTAAATCATGACCTCCTTAGAAACAACTGAAACCTAACTTTACGAAGTGTAATATTTCGATGATACTAAAATTTTTAATGCACTTGTGAGATATCACTAGACTGGAAATTTTAGGCTCTTTCCAAAAATCGAAAAATCCAATATGGCGGTCATAAGAAAAATGAAAGTTGAGTCGGGTTGCGGGTTAACAAAAAACAATGAAGACGTGTCGTATACGTCATCTTATTTGTCTTAAAAATGTGTCCGAATAACGTCACATTTTGTCAGCTGTCAAATTCACCGTTTTGTATATACTGGCCAAAAACGAAATCCGTCATTTTCGGTTTTTCCCCGATATTTCCAGAAACATGCAATAAGTTTTATCTAAAACTTTCCCCATTTAACCTTTGCTGTAGGTATAATAGGAGCCGAGATCCCTGTATAGAGAAGCGAATCTGGGACACACTGTATATATATATATATATATATATATATATATATATATATATATATATTTAGATATATATATTTATATATTTTGTGCCTTTGCCCTACACGAGCCTCGCTAGTCTATGGCGGCCTGATGAGCTCTAATAAGAGCGAAATCGCGATCGTCGTTTGACTGAAATGGATCATTGTGTCTGCTGTGATGCAGAACATGTTCCAAACAAGGATCATTTTCTTGTTATGACGTTGGTGTACGTGGAATGAAAACATACTATCATTTAATGCTCCCAACGAAAGCCAGGAGTCACAATGTAATTCAAGGCCGGTCGTGGTATTAGCCAGCGGAGTAGTTGTTTTTGTGATTCCATTTTGTGCCTTTGCCCTACACGGGGCTCGCTAGTCTATGGCGGCCTGATGAGCTCTAATAAGAGCGAAATCGCGATCGTCGTTTGACTGAAATGGATCATTGTGTCTGCTGTGATGCAGAACATGTTCCAAACAAGGATCATTTTCTTGTTATGACGTTGGTGTACGTGGAATGAAAACATACTATCATTTAATGCTCCCAACGAAAGCCAGGAGTCACAATGTAATTCAATGCCGGTCGTGGTATTAGCCAGCGGAGTAGTTGTTTTTGTGATTCCATTTTGTGCCTTTGCCCTACACGGGGCTCGCTAGTCTATGGCGGCCTGATGAGCTCTAATAAGAGCGAAATCGCGATCGTCGTTTGACTGAAATGGATCATTGTGTCTGCTGTGATGCAGAACATGTTCCAAACAAGGATCATTTTTTTGTTATGACGTTGGTGTACGTGGAATGAAAACATACTATCATTTAATGCTCCCAACGAAAGCCAGGAGTCACAATGTAATTCAATGCCGGTCGTGGTATTAGCCAGCGGAGTAGTCGTTTTTGTGATTCCATTTTGTGCCTTTGCCCTACACGGGGCTCGCTAGTCTATGGCGGCCTGATGAGCTCTAATAAGAGCGAAATCGCGATCGTCGTTTGACTAAAATGGATCATTGTGTCTGCTGTGATGTAGAACATGTTCCAAACAAGGATCATTTTCCTGTTATGACGTTGGTGTACGTGGAATGAAAACATACTATCATTTAATGCTCCCAACGAAAGCCAGGAGTCACAATGTAATTCAATGCCGGTCGTGGTATTAGCCAGCGGAGTAGTCGTGTTTGTGATTCCATTTTGTGCCTTTGCCCTACACGGGGCTCGCTAGTCTATGGCGGGGCTAATGAGCTCTAATAAGAGCGAAATCGCGATCGTCGTTTGACTAAAATGGATCATTGTGTCTGCGGTGATGTAGAACATGTTCCAAACAAGGATCATTTTCTTGTTATGACGTTGGTGTACGTGGAATGAAAACATTCTATCATTTAATGCTCCCAACGAAAGCCAGGAGTCACAATGTAATTCAAGGCCGGTCGTGGTATTAGCCAGCGGATTAGTTGTTTTTGTGATTCCATTTTGTGCCTTTGCCCTACACGGGGCTCGCTAGTCTATGGCGGCCTGATGAGCTCTAATAAGAGCGAAATCGCGATCGTCGTTTGACTAAAATGGATCATTGTGTCTGCTGTGATGTAGAACATGTTCCAAACAAGGATCATTTTCTTGTTATGACGTTGGTGTACGTGGAATGAAAACATACTATCATTTAATGCTCCCAACGAAAGCCAGGAGTCATAATGTAATTCAATGCCGGTCGTGGTATTAGCCAGCGGAGTAGTTGTTTTTGTGATTCCATTTTGTGCCTTTGCCCTACACGGGGCTCGCTAGTCTATGGCGGCCTGATGAGCTCTAATAAGAGCGAAATCGCGATCGTCGTTTGACTGAAATGGATCATTGTGTCTGCTGTGATGCAGAACATGTTCCAAACAAGGATCATTTTTTTGTTATGACGTTGGTGTACGTGGAATGAAAACATACTATCTTATATATATATATATATATATATATATATATATATATATATTATTACTTCCAACCTAACAGCGAAGTATTGTAATCGTGGAAAAATGACCCTACGAAATGTTTGCAGATCATTGCGTTCTAGCGTTCCCACAATTCGAAAAATATGCCCTACCATTTCTGTTGGTTTGTCGCTCTGTCTGTATGTAGGGACGAACCGAAGAGAAAATATTGGAGGAGACTAAGTAACAAAAAACAACTGAAACTTCTTTCTTTTTATCAGTTGCAGGTAGTACCACCCGATTTTGGGTCAACTTATGCGTTTTGCCTATTTCTATCGGTTCATAAACACTGAAAATGGTACACCAAAGATCCATAAGAGTTTTCTAGTTATCTTAGAAATACTGTCATCTTGGCCAAGCTCCATCAAAATTTTATCTAGAGTGCGTATTTATTTTTTAAAACAAAAAAAGTGAACTTATCTTATATTGCTAACGAAGAATTGGATAACTAGCATATAGGTATCTTCTTATATAAAAATATCTATAGAGTTTTTTTATAACAGTAAGTTTGTAACAACAGTTTTATAGCATAAAGTAACAATATAACAAACATGACACATTTTTGTAATTTTTTGAAAAGCGTTAAAAAGGACTATTGGTCTCATTCGTAGATTTCGAAAGACTAAATGAATTGCCTCTCAAAGTTCTGCTATGCCGTCATATCCCATAATTAACCCCATAAAAAAAACTAAACCTATCCATCTTTGAGGAAAGTTATTATGAAAATATTCCCTTAAGAACCTAGAGTTGTGACTTGGGGCACCATCTTGCTGTAGGAAGACAGCGTTATATTGGGCTAATGGAATATTTTCGAGAAGTTCTAGAATAACATCCTCAAAGATTTCTAGGTATCTACGTGCTGTAAGACCTCCTTCAAAAATCCTCTAAACTATATGTCTGCCCAAAAGACATACACACCCCAACTCCAAAGCGCCCTTTCAAACATTAACTGCTGATTTTCACTATGCCAGTTCCTGGTACTGGGACGATTAAAAATTCCCGCACTTGAAAAAAAGCATTTATCTGACCAGATAACAAACTGCCAAATAAATCGTTAGCATCGATTTGTTGCAAATGTCACTGGCAAAACAGTGCCCGGCGCTCGGCATCGCCAGGATGCAAATGTTGCACTATATTTAATTTGTGTGAATGATATTTATATTTCTTCAAGATCCCCTGACTATAAGTTTTTAGTACACCAGTGTCTATAACATTTTCAAATTTGTGTATAATTATTTAGTTTATAGTAACACTAAGACAATTACTAAATTTGGCTAGTTATATAGTTACTGATTTTCACACAGTGTTCCATCACCATCCTGTCGAATAACTCTACGAGTTGGATTTTTCCAGATTTACATACCATACACTTTATAAAAAAAGATAATAGAATCTTTATTAATAGGGTGTTACTATTAAAAGTGACATATTTTAAATATATAATCAGTTTTAGTTAATAAGATACTGGCCTTCTTTATTAATGAAAATAACAATTTTTTCATGTTTTTGTTTTGTTTCTTCTTTCAGTCCATTTCACTCACATGACTTATGATAAACATATTTACTCTCTCCTTTCTTGTAACATATCAATTTAACACTTTGAAAACACTTGAACTATTAGAAAGTTTCAGTTTATATAACTTTTTGTTTTCATTTATCCAAACTGCTTTTCTTCATGTTTGCTTTGTATGGAATGTTTAATGAACATTTCGCTAATGGTTTTTCATTATTTTAAGCCATTTAGTAATCTGAAACAAAATTGAACATTATAACTTTGCAGTTAAATATAACCCTTAAAATATCAAGACTTATGTAAATTACATTTTACATACCTTTCTTTATTATTTTTCTTTCTTTATTATTACAAAACTTTATGATATTATTTACAACATGGTTGCTAACGTACACAATTATTTTTATTTATAAGCAATTTTGTGGAAGCACCTAGACAACTGAATGTCCGTATGTGCTTGAATTTCTACTACTATCCTACTATATACAAAACATATATGGTTAGTAGCTAACAGTTTTCATTCTCAGCAACAATGCATAAACATGTATATAAAGAGATATATTTTAATCATGTATGACTAGATACTAATATGCTTATATAGTATTAACAAAAATAAAAAAATAGAAAAACATGCTGAGGCCATCCGTGAGACATCACCTCAAGGAATGTATGTAAATGTTTATTCAAAACAAACGCGTGAACAACTCTTGATTCTGCATTATGTAAGTTTTGCAGCACTTATTAAATTGCTTAAGACTTTTAAGTAATCTAAAATTTAACGGAATAAGATTGTATATTTTAGGAGCAAGATAGTTCTAGATGTCTAGCGTCATAATTGTGATTAACCTGTTCTCTTAAGAAATTTTTTTGATGTACAGATACATAATATATACAAGGAACGGACACAAGGAATATCGGTATTATAAAGCAGTTGTGTTGGATATCTTCTATCTTTTCGAAAAATTATTTTTAGAATATAATTTTGAACTGTTTTTAGTCGCATTCTTGTAACAACCACCCCAAACAACTATACTATATCTGATTAGTGACTCCACAAGTGCTCTATACACACACAATAAAAGTTTTGTACATAGTATTTCCCTCAAAATATAAAATCTACGAATTAACTTCCTAATATTATTAGTAAGTCTATACACATGCTCTTTCCATTTAAGATTGCGATCAATAATTACTCCTAAATATTTTGTTGACGATACCTCTCTTATTTCATTATCAAAATCAGCTATTTTAATATTGGTAAATTTAGGTCGATTTGCAGCAGTCAATGAAAAAGCGATATAATTGGTTTTGGTTACATTTAAGCTTAATTTAAAGGAATCTAGCCAATTTTTTATTTTGGCTATACTACCCATCGTTGAATCCTTAATCTCCTTCCATGTTTTACCCCTAAAGATCACAACAGTATCATCTGCGTATGAGATGACATGACCATTTTCAATAGAAATATTTGTTAAAGAGTTTATGTATGTGATAAACAGCAGTGGACCAAGAATAGTTCCCTGTGGGATGCCAATTCTTACCTTTAGTGGCTCATTGTAAGCATCCTGGATCTTTACAATTTGTCTCCTATCATTAAGGTAACTCTCAGAGACACTCAACGCTGTACCCCTAACTCCATAATTATTTAAAACATTGAGCAGAAGGTCATGAGGCACTGTGTCAAATGCTTTTGCAAGGTCAAGAAAAACTGCCAGACATTTGTTACCATTATCAAGATTATTTGTTACATCTCTCAAAGTTGAAAAGTCTATCTTTTAAGCACTTCTCAAAAACTTTTGCAAAATTGTTGATTACACTTATGAGGCGGAAATTTGTTATTTTAGTCTTTTCGTTAGACTTGTGAATTGGTGTAACCACTGAAGTCTTAAAGCAGGAAGGCACACTACCAGTTTTAAAGATTAAGTTGATGATGTAGATTAGAGGTTTGATCAAGTAGTTATGAAAAGTTTTAATTAATTTGGAGTCAATATTATCCATGCCAGGACAGCATGTATTCTTTAAGGAGTTTTTTTGTTTTTTTGAGTTTTTTTGTTTAATCAATTAATTACCATCCACGGGCTTCAGAAACAAGGAAGCTAAGGAATTATAATTAAGTTTAAATATATTTTTAGGTGATTTAATAGTATTAGCCATTTTAATGCCAATATTGGTGAAGAAGCTGTTACAGTAGTTTGCCATGTCTTTTTTATTTGCAAACGAATTGTCATTATCATCCCTTATTTCAATTTGATCCTTAGAATTTTGTTTGCTATCTACCGTTTCTGACACAATTTTATATATTATTTTAAAGTTATTTTCATTACCCTCAAGTTTATTTTTATAATAGCCATATTTTTGTTTATGTATTACTTTATTTAAGTTATTCCTGTAGGCCTTATATGCTTCCATATCCTCTAGATTACCATTTAAAGTTTTTTTCTTCAGTTTGTCACGTTTTTTTATTGCTGCAATAATTCCATTGGTGATCCACGGTTTTAACTTGTTATAGTGTCTAAAGTAAAATATTTTTTTTCTTTTGATAACTCTACATATTTACATACAATATTACTAAAATTTTCAGCTGCAATGTCTGGATTGTCTACATTGATCACACCCTCCCAATTTTCGTTACAAATTAAACCCTGAAATGTTTGATAATTTATTTTTCCAACTGTTCTAGATACCTGTTTGGTGGGACTGTGAACTATTTGACCACTATAAAAATTTATCATAACTGGAAAATGGTCTGTTAAATCACTATTCAAAATAAGAGAGGTATTTTTAAAAAGATCAGAATGCAATGCTCAATATGTTTTATTTATAATTCATTGGTTTGCATTTTGTAAAGTATTCTCAACTTCTCTAAATTAAGCCAAAAGAAATTTGTTTTTGTTTTGTTTACAAATATTCGGAATTTGCCTGCCTTTCTCTTCTGTCACTATGGTTTCATTGGTTTCTTATTTTTCGGCATCCAGCCAGCTTTGACAATGTCTGGTTTTTGTATTTCAGTTACGATTTTGGTTCTGCTCAGGGAAAGTTCGCCAGCTCTATTTGGGGACACCGAATATTATCGAGTTCTTACTCCCTTCCACTAGTGGCGCTAGCAGTGGACTCCACTGTAATTATTATTTTATTTTATGGCATTAGGTTAGCATAAGTCTGAAGTGAGGAAGAATGATGGAGGGGAATGTCAAACTTCTTTGAATTTTCTGGAACTGATTTTCTCGCCCCTTTTCTATTGGCTCTCCTTAGAGGTGCAACATGTGTCCGGCTTTATAAAAGTGCCTTAATGGACCAATTTTTTAAAGTACTGAAAGCACGTCATAAGTAATTTATTTTAAAGTGCAGTGCTGTTGAAACCCTAAGGCCTATTTATGGACATCATCTGGCCATACATTTTGGTCCCGTTTTGTTTGGTTCCACATTTGATCAAGCACGTGGTAAGTCGATTTTCAAGTTAGTTTCCTGCTGTGAGCTAATTCGCAATTATCTTTTATAAGCAGAATGGCGCTTTCTAGATGTCTGGAAATTCCCTTTATTGGTGACCGTTGGCGTCGAAGGAGCCCTCTAGATGACTAGAGGTAAGGCAATGTCTTTGAATAGTTGTGTTGTAAATAACTTTTGTAACTTGCACATTCCATGTCGATTTTATTTTAAGACAAACAATCGTTTGTAGGGTTTCAGGTTAAGAATTCAAGATATGGTTTTGGGATATAGTTACAAGTTTATGGTGTAATTTTTGGGGTACATAAACCAAGAGTTCTATAATGGTTTTGGAGTTCCTTCCTGTAAGAGTACAAGGAATTAGTTCTTAATTTTTATATTTATAAATTTTATATAAGGTAGCAGAAAGGAAGTAAGTAATCTATTTTTTGTAAAACAGCCTTGGCGAAATACTTTATACTTTTATAACTTTTTCCTTGCGGCAGTGTGGTAAAAGAAAATTCACGAATTTTTTATTCCTTTTGCGCTATTTAATTTAATTTTCGTATTTACATATTTGTGTCATGACATTTCGCCAGATGTTCACAGGTTGATGATATAATGTGTAACAAACTTTTCCGTTCGTTACAATGTTTGGTTCAAAATTCAATTTAAACTAAATAATATTAACAATTTTCTAATTAATAGCATCAAATCACAATTTTACTGGATTAACAATTGCTTGGACTATTAAGTACCGCACGCATGGCACCGAAGTTATTATATCGATCCCGAATCAACAGATCGCAAATTCTCGCTTTGTAAAACACGTTCGAAGGAAATTTCTAGATTTAGATTCCGTCCGCCACATTTAAAATAAAATTTATACATATGCTTCTCAATTTCATGAATATTATTATAAAATGGTCCCTAATTGATTCTTTATTAGGTGTATCACATAAATAGTTGTATTGAGAAAATTTCCTGAGTTTTAGATTGATCAAATATTAACTATTAATTGGGTTTTTCATTATTAAAAATCTTAACTGCCAAAAATAGATTCTGAATTGGCGCCATGTTTTGGTGAGACATACGGATGTACTGTTTTTATGTAGTCCGATTCCATAAAACCCAGTGGGTCAGTCGTTTCGAGCCTCTTTTGCAAATTTTCTATTGTTGAAAGCAAACATGGAATAAGTTAGTTGGAATTTAGTTAATATTTTAACTTAGTCAGCCTAGATGCTGGATTAAATCCAATAAAAAATCAATTCAGTAATTGATTACTGCTTTCTTAGGCCATAACATCTGTTGTTTGTGTTTTCTGGCAAGAAAAATTACATTTTTGTGCATTGTGAACATGTTGACTCATTTCGCCATTTTGTTTCAGGTTTTTTTTTCTTTTAACATTTTTTCCTCTTCTCTACAATTTTTTCCCTACCACTTTCAATTGTTTTAATTATTAATTGGAAAATGGATATTAAAAGTAAATAATCAATAAAATGAAGAATTTATTGCATAATTCAAATTAAAAGTGATTCCTGGGCGAGGAAAATTTAATGGTAACTGTTTTGTGGTAAATCTTCTCAATTCCTGGAAGAAGAAGTCCTTTTTTAGTACCGTGTGGTCATTTTTCTGGACAAGTGCTGTGTGGCCAGTTCAAGGGTGCCATTGTTCCTGTTTTGGACTTGGGTAGTCTACAAGGAATGACGCCAGAGCAAGGATATACTCCCGGACATATGTTGAAAAGATAAGTGATTTATAATTTTGTTATTTTCGCTTCTTTGGATTGATGTAGTGGCCATGTATTAATTCATTAGGAATAACTTAATGCTTATTTGAAAACTACATACCGAAACCTCTCTTCAGTCTTCAATTCTTTCTTTTTATTAATTAATAATTATCTTCAAAAAATATATAAATGGTATAAATTATAAATTATTGTAAAAAAATATATATATATATATATAAAAAATTTCGTCTCGATTTACGTAAAATTTAAACATATCTTCTTGATTTAAATATATCAAATTTAATGTAGGTATAAATTAATACTTACACTGTGTATAAATATTGTCTATGTGGCATTGGTATATTTACTTGTAAAAATTATTATCTGTACTAAAATATTAATTTCTTAAAGATTTTTGGACGTTTACATTTATCCTAATTAGGTATAAAATTTTTCTTTCTTATAAATTATGTGAGTGTATATTAAATCAAGGTATTATACTAGTGAGTAATACCATTGATATTTCACTAATTTAAATTTAAGATTATGGCATTTTATTTCATGGAAAATTTATTGGGATTATGGAACTGAAATTTTGATTTTCTTTTCTATTGTAATTTTCCTCTAATATCAAATTGGACTTTTTGAATTAAAATTTCTCTTATTCTATCTTAATTTGAATTTATAATAACTTGACTATTTATAATTAAATTTTTTCTACTTAAGAAATTTACTTAAAAGTGTCTAGAATTATCTAGAGTCATGTTGTCATTTTAGAAATTTTGCATAAGGTCAAATATCAGCCGATCATAAAATTGAATTTCATTGTTTGTTTGTTCAAAAAGAACTTAATAATATCAACTAATTAAATTAAATCAAACTGATAAAAGATCAGCTGCTTAACTAATTGATAATCAACAAACGAACACATAATTGAGTTTCATTGTTTGTTTGTTCACAAAGAATTTCAAATAAATAAAATTCAATCATACTGATAAACGATCAGCTGCTTTAAAAATATTAAAAAAAATCTAATTACTAACTAAATTTATTTAACCCATTTAATTTCTTTAGATCTGTATGATTTTCTTATCCTTGCTGACTTAAATCGTAATTTATTATCTTTGTTAAATTGAATCGTTTGAATATTTTAACTTAATTTTATGAGAAAGTGTACTTTCTGACCTTAATTTAATAATTAATTGATTTTTATGCATATATTGAGAAAAAAATAAATAACCAAATCTTTTCCAAAATATAAAATATAATCATTTCAATTGTAAGAGAAATTTAATTTCACTTCCACTTCTAAATTGTTATTAATCTATATATGTGGAAATTTGTAAACTGACGTATGTCAGGTACTTATATTGTAAAAATTGAAAATAATATTCAAAAAAAACACACAGTCAAGGAAACATAAATTGGTAGTTACGTGATTTTATTTTTCATTTATTTAATTTCGGTCAATTAGCCGGAGTATTTTACATTAAAATTATAATCTTATTAAGTTGCTCTA
>JAUTXW010001498.1:0-33865 GCA_030620095.1 Kuschelorhynchus macadamiae
AAAATAAAGTACAATACTGGTAATTGTTACTTAAATACTTTTAAAATTTGAAATTACTTGTTACTTGGTTCGTCTTGTTGATTTGGTACTTGTACTTCAAACACTTTTTTGTCAGTACTTGTGACAGCTTCGTCCTCTATTATCAAGTTTCTTACTAAAGTTTCCATGGAATACACAGGACGTCCAGAAATGAATTTAAGGTTAGTTGCACATATAAGATGGCCAATATTTTTTGCTATGTAAATTATTTTCTTATATACTTTGTCTATTCTACACAAACTCTCGGTGTAGCTTGTACATAGAAAAATAGAAACTAAAGCGATATATTTTTGGAAGCAACTTAAATTGTAAAAAAAAGGATGTTGGAGCTGGTTCTATTCCTGTGCTTCAGACTTCTTACTATAAATAAGATTTTCTTTTTTGGTATATTTCTAATAAGATTCACTATAAAAATGAAAAAAGCGCATCCTCAAAATCGACTAAAATTTTGATTATTCGTTTCATCTGTCCATCAGTTTATTTGCCCTTCGTATTATATAGTACATCAAGAAACAGCTAGAAGGGAGGATCTCCTAGTGCTATCAAATTACAGCAAAGATTAAGATCAGCCTGATAGAAGGGTTGCGTGTTTAAATGCAACCAGAGAAATGTGCCCTACGCTAACGGGACCAATGAAGGTCATGCTATGCTATGGAACATGATTACAGGGACTTCATAAAAATATCTCATTATTTTTAAACCTACAAGGTGTTTTATAATTATTGCACAAAAAAACTAGAAACCAATATTTGTTCGCCTTGGTTTGGACTAATTGTAGGTCCAATATATGTGTACAAAATATCTAGAAATCACATTCGGCTGTGCTTAGGAAGCTATCAACAGTAAAATGAGAAGAAATAGAAGTAACAAAAAAAAAGAAAATATAATAATTATTATTACTGATTGCTTTCAATTTTGAAATAAGTGCACGTTTAACTTTTTAAGACTATAATTTTATTACCACGTTCATTCTAAAATTACATTTACATTTTTAATGTTAGTCGTGCTAGATTTATGTATTTAGCATTTTAATTCCCTATTTTTAATACCAAAATTAATAATATTAGTGATACATACTATAAAAAACAAACATAGTACGAAAGCTTTCACGACTGGAGGCAATTAAGAAATCATGGTTCTTGGGTTAAGACCGTGTTAAATTGGAATTACTTTCCGACTTTTTGCCTGCAATTACACGAGGCATCTTCAGGGACTTTCACTGCATGTACCAGCCAGAAGAAGATGATCCGCCACTTGGCTTTCCTCGTAAGATCGTGATAAAGAAATAGTTCCCAAGTTTCTTCAAGTCAATCATCATGTTTCAACAAGGGCAGCCAGAACATTTACAGTCGCAATTGCTCCAAGAACCATTCCAGTAGAAGACATAATAGCAAGTGGACAGCATCCGAAAACCACCACAAGTACAGGCAGATTCAGTTCTAGATGAAACAATAAAAGTTCTTCTTAAACCACCAAAATTCAACTTGTCAACCGCTGAAAAAACAGCCATAAAGAGCCTTAATGACGAAGAAAATGTTATAATTCTACCTGCAGATAAAGGAAAACGGAACGGCAGTCATGGACAAGAACAACTACGTAGAGAGAATAGAGACTTCAAGATGACAGCTTTAGGACAATACGAACGGATCCAACTAAGAAAATTGAAAGGAAAATTTGCAGCATTATTAATTAAACCCTTTCACAGGACGATCTAATACTTATATGAAAAACTCAAACATTTCGTAGAAAAGATTAAAGATTTTACTTTAGATCCCGGTGATATTTCTGTCAGTTTTGATATTGAATCCCTATATACAAAGGTGCCTATTAACCATTCAATTTTTATAATTTCTGACATATTTCATCATAAAAACCTTAATCCAATCTTAACTGAATTGATAAGAGAATGCTTAACGTCCAGATATTTCATTTTTCAAGAGATCTTTTGTTAGCAAACTCGGGTGCCGCTATCTCCTGTGGTAGTGAACACCATTGTGAAGGCTTTCGAGAGAATCGCTTTACGCTCTGTTTCTCTACAACCTATATGTTGGTTTAGATATCTACATGATATTTTTGTAATATGGCCTCACAGAGAAGAACATTTTACTACATTTTTAGATCATCTAGCAGACCAACAAAATTCTAATATAAAATTCACTATGGAAATTCATTAGTCTTTAGAAGCTTTGTCAACATGTGATACATATTCAATTCTGGAAGGAATAAAAAATCTGATTGAAGCTTTAAAATCAAACGGATATTGCAGTTAAGATATTAGGCTTTCGGTTCCCAGCTGGGACTAAAGTAGCTATAATTGTTTCCACTACTACCCTTTTTAGTTTTTACGTATTTATTACTAATCTTGATATATATCAATAAACACTTTGGGTTACACGTTTTTAAGTATTATATATGTATTTATTACTGCGAATAATACTTTATAGTAATTTCCTATGTAAAGTAATTATATAATTACTACTGCCAAGCAACTACTTACAAAATTGACAAAAAGGTCGTCATTTCTTTTCAGTGACATAATAGTAATTTTTCAAAGTTACTGCTTCTAATCTGTTTACTAAATTACAACTTTTAAGTATCAGAACCTTTCTTGAACCTCTCAGCGACTACTCCATTACGTCTAAATGTACTTCTAAAACGAGTCGTTGAAGAGTAGAAAAAGTTATCGTCTAATCTTACTTTAAACTGGCTATTACCAGCCTTTACATTTGGTTGCAACTCAGAAGTAAGAATTACAGTAATTGTTGTTCGGGAGATAGGGGAGCTGGTACGAGATTCAGTTTATAATGACTTTATAAAGACAGTGGCCACAATATAAGCCCAACTGCCATATTGATGCAACATTTCTAGAGGTTTAAATGGACGCACACATATTATCGTTAGTTTTTCGCAAAATATTGCTAAATAAATCTACTTTAACACATTAATACAAGAAAATTGGATCACCTAAAAGCTTAATTAATGAAATTATTATTAATTTCAGTCTACAAAGTTAATGCGCCAAAAATTTGAAGTTTTCTGTACACTGACAACTTCTGTCAGCGTCGGTTGTAAATGTAGGGATATTTAATGCTCTACTCTAATAATCTATGCGAACTCTCTAGTGCAAACTTACTTTTTCATTCTACCTTAAAAGGGGTGCTGAATGAAAGTAAAACATACACTAAGACGTGAAACAATATTGTTTTTTTACAGCAAAATAAAACCAAAAACAATAATGTGTAATATTTAATAACTTTCTTGCAGTAAACTTAAACTTAAAATATTTACGGTCACAGTCATTTACAAATCCATCACAAACACTTTATAATTACACGCAAAAAGCAGGTGAACCAGGCTTAAACACATTTCTCCAATGGCTTAGAACTTATTGTTTAAATCAATATCCATTTTAATAATCACAAAAACCAATAAAATAATACACTCAAACAACAAACCTCTTAAGAAACCCACGTAGGCAAGAAGTAAACAAAACTATTTTAGCAGCAATATGGCCGAACCAATCCAAAATTGGTTACCCTATTGTCGCCACCGCATTTATAAAGTCACTGTAATTTGGTATACAGCCATTGAACTCCATTATATTCGGTCCTAATTTGTTAATCTCAATTAGTTGTGTATGTGTTGTAGACCATAACCTACGAGTAACAAGTTAAAATGGCATCCACATTTTATAGAAAATTAAAAATATCAACTTGGTTATGTCATACCTGAACACAACAACATAAAGAGGTATTTTAAGGAAACACCGTAACGTACCACAATAGTATTCAAGATTTCAAAGTAATTGGATATAAGTGATAGCTGCGTATTTAAAGAATCCGAAACTATAAAAGCGCACGGGGGCAGTCGTAGACCCTTGATGTTAAGTAATTTTCTCAGTGAAGAAATGCAACTTCAAAGTAAAAGTCCAATAGAACGCCTTTGTTCATTTTCATCTCTACTATAAATATTTAGTTATGATGTTTATTTTTGTGAGTATAAAGATTAAAAATGCATACACATTAAACATCACGTTAAAAAAAATTACTCTTTATAATAAGATATTTAATGATAATTACTATTTAAACCAAAGTCCAAAATTCAATTTTTGAGTTTTAAATTGGCCGATATATTTGACCAAAATGTATTGAAAATTAACGAATTTTAAAGGCGCGTCATTTTTCTACGACTCCATATTCACCAGAGAAAATTACCTGCATTTTAATTTCAGGTCCTTAGCATAGCTAGAAACTAAGTGAAACGCATGTATCTACCTAACGTATCCTATATATACGCTCTACACCATTTTCCCAATTTGAGGGTTTGTAGTCCCTATAACTGTTTTGTTTGTATTAAAAAGAACCATATATATTTTTCAAACGGGTTAAATAAAGACACAAAATAATGAAGTAACAAATAGGGTGAATTATGACTATTCGGTTACTTAAATGGAACCACACAATTCCGTACTATCTACGTAATAGTCACAGTCACAATTACATGTTGTTCACGTAATAGTTACCTTACAATTGTTCTCCATTTTGGTAATGACTACGTAGTCTCAACTTAAACAGAACGTGGTGACACCAAGTTCCGGTTACCTCATCGAAAATACTTGTGGTAACAATGACGTATTCGTGTCTAAAAGTGCTACTTGGGTTAGGTACTATAATAATTCCAGACCTAAATCAGTATTGGGTACTCAACCACTAAGTTTTATCTTTTGTTCAGGGTACTACAAATAAAATTGCGGGCATTCTGCGGAGATCCAACATTCGCACAAACTTTAGTACACATAAAAATATTCGGCAATGCTTAAGGACATCAAAGATATAATTTGTTTGCAATCAGGAGTTTATAAAATTCCTTGTTCCTTTGATAAAGTGTATATAGGTGAAACTGGACGGACTGTGTCTACTAGACTTAATGAACATGAAAGATTTATAAGTAAGAAACAAATTGTTCAATTCGCTGTCGCTGAACACCAGCACACAACAGGACCCATGATCAATGTAAAAGATACCAATATCCTTGCATGAGTCTCGGGTTATTATAAACGAAAGGGAGCTACGTGCTACATCATGCGTGGAAACCAATCACCACACTGAGTCACGCGTCGATGGGCACAGGTCGGGTGTAAATACCTGAACTCTGCTCATCGGATCCCATTCAGTGTTTTGATTTTGTGCAGTGAAGATCCCTGAAGTGCATGAGAAACGTCGGAAAGTAATTCCAATTTGACACGGTCTGAACCCAAGTACCATGATTTCTACAAATGGGTAATATGAGAAATTCTATATTTGCCATGCGTAACAAATTTAAAGTTAAGCTGGTTGTTTTTCGGAATGTGAATTCAGCTTTATCGGTTTGTATGATATTGACCGAAGTGAAAATTGCACAAGAGCATTTTTTTCGAAAACATACTTTTAGCTAGGCTTTTATTTTTTGCCACTTAAAAATAAAAAGTAACCATGGAAATTTTCCATTATAAAATGCACAAGGGAAATACTCCTCGATAAATATTTTTTCTGGGCGGTAAATTTTAATAAACACTTTTAAACGGTTAAATAAACCACCTTTAGAATGTAACGAAGCAAAAACTCATTTTCAACCTTTAAAGATAATTCCTCCTTGAGGTTAACCCTATTTTAGGATACTTATTTCTAGTAAAATGTCCCTAAAGGCACGTATAGTTATAATTTACTAACATTTTCTATCTAAAGACGTCGCCTTGTAGTATTTATTAGCTTGTTCAAAACCACACTTAGTGCTAACAGGGTTTGCTCTCAACATCTTTTGTTGTGTTACATATTTTATACAGGTTAATTAAGCCGATTTGTATCTTATTTACGAAATAAGAAAGAAGTAATGTAGAAGTGTATGTAGGTAGAACAGGTCTAATTACATGGTGTTGATAGAATATTACTCATAGCATCGAATATGAATTTTGAAAAATGTGATTTATAAAATTCAGTGTTATTTGGCAGAAGGCCCTAGCCCAGTCAGTTTAACAGCTGAGTAGTTGCCAAGGTAGTGTAAGATCTATATACATGATATGGCACAAAAATTTTCACTTACCGGATATTTATTTAATGATCAATAAAGTATACTGAATTTCGAATTCATCAAGGCGTTGGAGACCCTAAGAGTTGGAACAAGCTGGGGAGAATAATAGTAGAGGCCGACAGCAACAGTGGAGAAGGGCTGGGTTAAGATCTAAATATTTTGCGCCACGTAATTAATTATTACTCTACTTTATCAAATAAGTTAATGAAGTACTAGGCCGATAATAATTACGAATTATCGCCCAGTGTTGCACAACTCTAGCGATTCCAAGCAACGAAAAACCAAAATATTATCTTATACCAATGAGCTTACCTTCACAGAATACCAAATAATTAATTAAGATATGAGGGTCTCACTTGTAGGTAGGTAGCAGCAGTAAAACGCAAAATTTTGTTTGAAATCATATACTAATATCAAATAAGTTGTTCTTTTTGTTTTTTTTTTCAAAAGTTATTTCAAGTACAATAATAGTATATGTAGGTATGGTCCAAACGCGGGCCAACAGCGATACAGCTATAATATGTACTAAGCTTCTAATCTTAATTATTAAAATTACCTGCAGCTTAAGAGAAATCGATATTGTACACAAGAAAATGAATAATAAAAAAAATATAAATATGACAATGGTCAACAGTATGCCGGAATATATAAAAATATAGTACCACGGTCGATATTATGACGCCATAAATCGTGAGTGCAAAATCAAATACAAGTCAGTGAAATACATCAAAAATTATAAATAGAATCAAAACAAGTTATTAAAGGCCACTCGATAAGCCAGTCAGCTCAATAATAAGGTAAAAAGTTTAGTTTAAAATTAGTAAATAGATTTTGATTTTTAGTGAGAAAAATTAATTTAAATTTGAATTTGTAAATATGAAGAACAAATTAATAAATTGGCTAATTGACTGTATCGAGGAATTTAGCTTGCAAAAGATATAATAGTTGAAATTTTAATTATTTGCTACGGTTACTTATCTGGACGTCCTCCAATAGCTGTGGCCGTTAGCTGTTCAGACCTTCAGGCGAAGAAATGTCACCTGGACTCAGGCGTATACAGGTGGGAGCAGCACCAGCTCCGATGCTGAACGTGAGTCTCTTGCCTGGTCAGGCAAGTTGGCAATCCCAATAACTGATCCAAAGAAAAATCCAAATTACAGGACTTGATCGTCGTCGTGACGGAAATCCCTTGGAATAATATCCAAACCAAAAAAAAAAACCCTAAAGAGAAAACATCCCTTAGCAAACATTAAACCATATCCAAATATAGCCCAAAATGTAAACAAAAATTAAATAAAATATGCAAATAAAATAATATTACCTCCTTCTGAGGGTTTTCTAACCAAAATGGAGTCTGGGTCTAGCAGTTGCCTAATGCTAAAAACGGAATCAACGAGTGGTTGTCGATGGTCTGGACAAGTGCAGTGGGCTTCTTACGAAGTCTTGACTCTAAATTTAAAGAAATAAAATGTCAACCCAGACCGAAGATGTTCAACAAAATGGCGTATGGTCATGGAAATGGCCACTAAGAACCATACACGGGCATTATCATATTATTAAATAATCAAATATACAAAAACTCACCGGAATCTGCTATTCCAGGTGCCAATATGGCAAGTCAGCAGGAGGATATCCTCTAAAGATGGTGGAACGAGGATTTTAGAGTGTGGCGGCCATTTTCACAATTCTCCCTCGTGGGTGCGAACTTCCTCTGTCCAAAAAAAAACCCCAAAGTGCCCGAATAACAACTTTAGAACTTTCAAATCCAAACAGGAACTATTTCGCAAAAGATGCTCATCAATAAATCTCGTAAACACGATCAAGCCAGGCTCTACTTGAAAATTATGATGAAGGCATCAGAAAATGGACCGCGCACCACACTGCTGACTTGAGACTCACCAAGCAGGAACAAATTCTTGGAGCAACAGGTCCAAAATGTCTCGCCATGTTGCCACGATTCCACTCATAAAATCCTAGTTAAGACTTCAATTCTTTATCAATAAGCAACCAGTCATACTTAACACCAAAGGCACAGCAAATATCCGTCAATTAAATATCCAAAGGTCAAATCCGAGAAATAGAAACAATATATAAAATTCATTGTTTCAGAGCCACAGTCAGGTAAAATGTCACATCCGATATAAAAATTCTGCAGTCACGGGATCGGAAACTTATTCATGATCCGGCAACTACGGTCACAGATTGCTGTCGTAACCACAGGAACCGGTCGATAAAACTAGAAATGACTAGAAATACGTCGGCATCACGGAGGGCAATATTACCGGAAAACTTATCATGAAAAATCACTCACAAAACTATACTTGGGCATTCCAAAAGAACCCCAAATTACACCATTGTAAGCCCTCGAAAATAATAACAAAATCTAGACCTGCCATAATGCATCCGACTCATCTGAATAATTCTTTCCCAAAATTGACAATGTAGCGCCCTCTTTTGTAGGAACCTACGATACGACCAAATGCGCCTGATAGAATACTGCGATGTGTGCAGGAGACCGAGGAAACTGCCCCGACCGTCCACTTCCACCGCGGTACCTTTCCAAAATTAACGACAGAAAAATCGATAATCGAACCGTAAGCCAGGCTATTGATAAACGAGACCTGGAGATGTCGTGACACATCGATCAGTTGCGCGGACCTATACAGTGTAATTCTAATATACTTGTTTTATTTCAGTTCGCACTAACTGAATCCAAAATTCTGTTCTCTAAAAATCGAAACGGCAGAATCGCACAAGAATAATCATTAACATATTAAATCCATAGTGCATTAAAAGAAGTTTTCGTAGTTTTAAAAGACAAACGTGATGGGAAAGCAAAATTGTAAATTCAAAAATGATTAATATTTAGTAGTATTATTATCTAAAAATTTGTTTATTATATAATTATTTAAATAGTTTAATATTATTATTAGCATGCTATAAGTCCGAAATTATCACGTTACAATTCCCCCCCCTTGCCACAAAACGATTGGCCCGCTAGGGACAATCGTAGTCAGGAGAGCGTTTCAGGTCTTTAGCGTGCCAAGTGCCTGTCAGAACCTTCCCGTCTCTGTCCTGTAACTCGTATGTCCAAGGCGATATCTGACGGCGAATGATATACGGTCCGACAAATTTCGGTGCTAACTTATGTGTAAAGTACTTGGCAGCATCAGACAAAACAAAATTCTTCTTCCACACTCTCTGACCTGGAGAAAAGACTTCACTACGCTTTCTAAGATTATACTTCGCAATATTCTTTTGACCAGCCGCTTCCAATCTGCTCCTAACTTCCGCAAACAACTTCCGAAATCCCTCATTTCTACTCTCTCCTGCGCTTTGGTTTCCATCTTCTGTTTCTACAAGATCTTTATTACTATAGTCCTTGCCTGAAAGGCACATGTTTCTTCCAAAATTTAAGAAAAACGGTGACACTTTAGTGGTCTCTTGGACCGCAGTGCGAATAGCACAGGCCAACTTCTGCAATTGTTCGTCCCACTTACGGTGATTGTCACTCACATACATTGACAACATGGTCTTTAAAGTTCTATTTTGACGTTCGGTGGGATTAGCCCTAGGGTGGTAATTTGCATTGAACTGAATTCTGCAATGATAGCTATCTGCAAATTTCTTAAACTCACTACTACGGAATTGTGGACCATTATCGCATAAAATCACCCGACTTACGCCGAATAAAAGGAACACTTGTTCTTCTATACGGTTGATAATCACTTTAGAAGAAGTAGAGCGTAGTGGAAATATTAAAGAGAATTTACTCAAATAATCGGTAACTACCAAGATAGCTGTATTTCCTTTATACGAACGTGGCAAAGGTCCAACCAAATCCATTGAAATCATTTCCCATGGACGAGTGGGCTTACTATGAGATACCATCTGGTCGTTTGCACCCTTTGGATCACACTTATGGGCTGCGCAAATCTGACAATTCCTCACATATCTGGCAACATCCTGCCGCATCTTCGGCCAATAAAACTTTTCTGCCAATCTATTAAAGGTCTTAAATACCCCCATGTGACCCGCAGTTGGTAAATCATGAGCTGAACTTATGGCTTCCAACCGTTCCTCTTTAGGCAATACCAACTTCCAATGGTCTTCCGATGACAAGAGCCCAAAATAGTCGTTCTTGATGTATTTGAACAACTTACTTCTAGAGCATCGCCAATTCAAGAATTTCAGTGGGGTAGCAATCACTCTTTCTACCATTTTGTTGTACCAATTATCTTTTACTGGTGCAGGTCTAGCCTGTTCACCATCATCGATAAGATTTAAAACTGGCACCGCCCTTGACAACATATCAGGAACCACCAAATCCTTCCCAGGCCGATGAATAACCTTGAAGTCAAACTGCTGTAATTTCACAGACCATCTGGCCAATCTACCACTAGGATCTTTCAAATTATGCAACCATTTTAAACTATAATGATCCGTGATGACACTGAAAGGGATTCCTTCGATATAAGGTCGGAGTTTTTCAACCGCCCATACTAAAGCCAAACATTCCCGTTCAGTGGTGGTATAGTTTTTCTCTTGTCGAGATAGTGAACGACTGAGGTACGAGATAACCCGCTCACCCTTTGGATCCGGTTGCGTTAGAACTGCTCCAATACCAAAGCCAGAAGCATCTGTTTGGATAATAAATTCCCTGCTGTAATCTGGACAGCTTAAAATCGGTGCACTGATTAACTTGTTCTTGATCGTCCTAAAAGCATTCTCACACTTTTCCGTCCATTCAAACTTATGGTTCTTCTTAGTAAGCTGAGTAAGTGGACTTATGATAGTGGAAAAGTCTTGTACAAATCTGCGATACCAAGAGAAGCTTCCTACTATTCTACGCACTTCCGAAACATTAGTTGGTCTAGGCAATTCTAACATGGACTTAACCTTATCAGGATCTACACGTAGTCCGCGTCTATCAACCACATAACCAAGATATTTCATCTCGGGTCTGCAAAAGTTACATTTCTCCCAACTCACAGTGATATTGGCCTCTCTAAGACGTCGAAATACTTCATCAAGGATCCGTAGATGTTCGTCAAAATCTTGCGTTAGGACCACTACGTCGTCTAAATAAACGAAAACATTTGGTTCCAGGTCAGGACCCAAAATAGTATCAATCAACCTCTGCCAAGTTGCAGGGGCATTGTGAAGTCCAAAAGGCATTCTGCGGAACTGAAACAGACCTCTCCTGCAAATAAATGCCGTCAGTGGTCGAGAATTCTCCTCAATAGGTACTTGCCAATATGCACTTTTGATGTCTAAAGTGGATAAATATTTAGCGTCTTTTAGCTTGTCCAGCGTTTCTGAAACCAGAGGAAGTGGGTAACTATCCCGAGCAGTCACACCATTAAGTCTGCGATAATCTACACAGAACCTGTACACCCCTGTATTTTTCTTCTGAACCATAACAACAGGTGATGCCCAAGCACTTGAACTTGGTTCTATAATACCTTGATTTAACATGGAGTCAATTTCTTCATCCATAATTTTCTGAATGACTGGAGACACGCGATATGGACGCTGACGAATTGGTGGAGAGTCCGTTCTTATTTTATGTTCTACCATAGTTGCACAGCCTAACTGCGATCCCATCAGCTGTTTACTTCTCTCTACTAGTGCAGCAAGCTTTAAGTCTTCAAGTGATGTTAACACAGTAAGTTGATCATGGATACTGTCGAGTTTCACTGGAGTATCAGAAAAGTACCAATCATTGTGTCTCAGATCTGGGACTATTCCCATGGCAATCCAAAAATCCATACCCAGAATGAGCACATGTGGCAACTCCGGCACAACTAAAACTTCCAAAATTCTGACCCTATCACGAACTCTTATCGGCAGTTCTACTGATCCAATAGTCATTGCTTGCTGACCGTTAGCAACCGTACAGCCAATCCTTCTTAATGCATTTAAATGCATGCCCATACCTTCGACAATGTCTCAACCAGGACCTCCTAAAAAGGTGCGCGAAGCTCCCGAGTCCAAAAGTCCAAGAAGCCTATGTCCGAGGATGTCAACTTCCAAATAAGGGCGTTCATCGTTCTGCGCATGCTCCAAGATAAAATTCAAAACTGGAGTGATCGTCGGATTTATTGTCTTCCCCTTAGGCCGACTACCTAAGAGTGACGCTTCCCGTTTCCCTGGTTGCATGATGGACAGTTTCTCTTTGTAAATCCCTCTCTACGACATCCATAGCATCTTAATCTTCTAGCTTCAGTACAACCAGCCGCACGATGACCTGGCTTATTGCAGTTGTAACAAATAATTTCTCTAGCCCTTGGCTTGGCAACATCACGGGTACAAACTTCAACAGCATCAACCCTATGATCAGAAGATCTGCTAACTTCATCCACTTCAATATAAGCCAAATCAGGTTCCAACGACTGTGCTTTGCGAGGGGTTGGTGCATACTCTGACTGCATCCGTGTCTCTATGCGTCTGCACAAGGCTTTAAGCTCTGAGATACTAGATATCTCCATAGCACCCAGTTGGTTCCTATATGTTGGAGAAATATTCCTAAGAAGGATTGTCAGTTTTGCATCCTCAGATATTGGACATTCAAGTCTTTGAAAATATTTTGACATGACTGCCATGTATGTCCCAATGGTCTCATCCGGTCCTTGAGTCCTTCTTTTAATTTCCTCCAATAACTTTTCACTATAAAATGCTGGCTGATACTCCTCTTTGAATTTCTGAACCAACTCCTCCCAAGTGTGCACTTCTGAACGACAGTCTTGATAGAATTCATATGCTCTTCCCTCGAAAAGATCTATACCTGAATTTAGAAGTATCGGTAGGCTTACATTCCTCGCTGTTCTCAACTGGTCAACACGCTCGAAGAAAGCAGTTACTGACATCCCTCTCTTGTCTCCCGTAAATTTTAGATTCCACTTGTGTGGTAGTATGGGTTTTATACCCTGTCCAAAGGTATTTGGATTAGTGGGTGATGTGTTATTTACTGGTGTAGAACAAGAAGCTGGAGCTTGCGCTAAGGATGTGTTCACCGTTCCCTCAAGGACACACAAATTGGGTGGTGGTTGAGATTTGAGAGTCGCCGCCGAATCGGAAGTCTTTTTATTCAGTCCATCGATGAGTGTAAGCGTCTGTGCCATTAATTCACCTCTTAATTTTATACGATCATCAGTGTCACATGCCATGTTGTCAATGCGACCTAATACATGATTAAGTTTGGATTGCAGCTTCATAAAGGTACCACTTTTAGATGATTCCGAGAAGTTTTCAATCAGCAGTACAAGCTCATCAAGTTTCTTAGTCACTGTTGTGACATCTTCCTGAAAACCAAATGGATAGGCAGGGTAGTGTAAACTATCACCAGCCTTTTCCATTTGCTTAGCCAACGCAAGGCGACTTCGCATCTCTTCCACATTGCCTACAGCAATCCCCCTCCATGTTAACTCATAAGCCAGTTCGTCTTTGTCCAAACGGTTGATCTCAACTTTCCGCGACATCTTCAAAATATTCACTTAAAACTAGTTAAATCCCGTTCTTGTATAGCTCTCTAACCTACGTTTATATCCCTCGCTTATACAAGTGATAACCCTACCTATATCTATAATATTCCTAATAAAACCCAAAAAAAAAAAATCTTTAAAAAAAAATTAAACACTATTATAAAACAACTTATGTTCTCTTAAACCACTAACATGTATTAGTGCTTCACTTCAGCACAATACTTCACTACCAATGTGCTAAGTCACTAATCACTAGTACAATACTTAGATGCAAATTCGCAAAGTCACGAATCACTAGCACAACACTTCACTTCAAATGCAATAAGTCATTAATCACTAAATATCCCCAACCAAAATAAATGTAAATAAAATAATTTAAAAAAAATTAAGTCAGTTATTTGCAGTAAGTACGCCTTACTTCAACCTCAAAAGTCAACTTCAATGCTATATTCTGCTACTACCAACCACAAATCCAACTATCACCAAAAGTGAGACCTCTCAGTTCCGCAAAAAAAATATTCCCATTCAATCCCCCAAAAATAGTTTGGTGAAACTCTGTCACTATTTGACAATTGTACTTTTATTCTAAAAAAAATTCTAATGAAAGCAAAAAACTATCTGAAAAAAAATTAAAAGTCTTTAACACTAACCAGTTCCCAAAAAAAAACAAAGTCAATTTGGGACACCCTGTATAATTA
Organism: Kuschelorhynchus macadamiae; assembly: GCA_030620095.1. Taxonomy (NCBI): domain Eukaryota; kingdom Metazoa; phylum Arthropoda; class Insecta; order Coleoptera; family Curculionidae; genus Kuschelorhynchus; species Kuschelorhynchus macadamiae. The sequence goes on from JAUTXW010001498.1 coordinate 14,288, forward strand.
CCAAGACAAAAAAAAAATTCAGAGTACTTTTGCTACAGAAAAGAACTACAGTCATCGACTCAATAGTGCTCAATACTAGTTAATCAAGCAATCTCAGACTCTAGATATAGAATAGAATCAGATGGGATGTAACGAAACACCATCTACTTCCAAACACTAAGCTTAAAATTGTTTTAATTAAAAAACAATCAAAGACAAAAGGCATGAAAGAGAATTAATCCCAAAAAAAAAAAATACCGGAAGTTGTAACTCTAATAACCAATCAAGTGAAATATTTTCAAAGACCTGTATCGGAGACAAAAAATTAAAAAAAAAAATCAATACTTAAATATGTCTAATAGTTATTATGTTCTGTAATTGTATGTTGAATTTATTATAGTTAATAAGATTAGTTCTTTATATAAATATTCTAAAAATACTGCAAGTACAATTGTCAAAAGAAAGCAAAATCAAAAAAAAAACTGCAGCTTTAGAAAACTTATAAGACAGTTAGCTCAAAACACCCTTAAGTAGACACACTAGAAGAGTCAAATCTGTAAATCACCTTTTCACAAAATTTACTCTTGATTAACTTCAATCAATTTAAAAAATTAACCAGGGATAATCAGATATTTCAAGTATATAGCAAGATTTAGAAGTATTTATTTACTTAAGTGTAAAATTGTAATTTCTCTCAATTAAAAGTAATTAATAAAATATTATTGTTCTATTTGTTTAAAACTAATTTATTTATTTATAAGTTTTTATTATTAATTAACAAAGGTGGTCAACACAGATTCTGAGTTACCTTGCCTTATGAAAAAAAATATAGTGAAATATTTTTGCTATTATGCAATACAATGCAAAATGCGAACTGGGTGCTTTATTTATTTTGATAATAAAATCTAAGTACTAAACTGTCACTACCAGTTAAGCAGCAAAACTATGAAAAGCTTTCACCAAAAGTACTCAAAAGAAAAAAAAAAAAAAGGAAATCTATATGCTATACCCATTATGTAATAATGACTTTTATTAACTATATATAACAGTGTTATATACCCCAAAACCTCAAATAAAAGTCACTCAATAATCAGCCAAAAACTGTGATTTTCTCTCAATTAAACGTGGGCACCAAAACTGTTTACTTTTATTATAAAAACCATGTACTTTATTAAAAAAAAATTACAATAACTGTGAAGTTTTATTTTTAAAAAATGTTGGGCATCAAAAATATGGCACAATGCCCTTTTGTTTAAAAAATTACGTTGGGCGCCAAAATCTATGGCACAAAAATTTTCACTTACCGGATATTTATTTAATGATCAATAAAGTATACTGAATTTCGAATTCATCAAGGCGTTGGAGACCCTAAGAGTTGGAACAAGCTGGGGAGAATAATAGTAGAGGCCGACAGCAACAGTGGAGAAGGGCTGGGTTAAGATCTAAATATTTTGCGCCACGTAATTAATTATTACTCTACTTTATCAAATAAGTTAATGAAGTACTAGGCCGATAATAATTACGAATTATCGCCCAGTGTTGCACAACTCTAGCGATTCCAAGCAACGAAAAACCAAAATATTATCTTATACCAATGAGCTTACCTTCACAGAATACCAAATAATTAATTAAGATATGAGGGTCTCACTTGTAGGTAGGTAGCAGCAGTAAAACGCAAAATTTTGTTTGAAATCATAAACTAATATCAAATAAGTTGTTCTTTTTGTTTTTTTTTTCAAAAGTTATTTCAAGTACAATAATAGTATATGTAGGTATGGTCCAAACGCGGGCCAACAGCGATACAGCTATAATATGTACTAAGCTTCTAATCTTAATTATTAAAATTACCTGCAGCTTAAGAGAAATCGATATTGTACACAAGAAAATGAATAATAAAAAAAATATAAATATGACAATGGTCAACAGTATGCCGGAATATATAAAAATATAGTACCACGGTCGATATTATGACGCCATAAATCGTGAGTGCAAAATCAAATACAAGTCAGTGAAATACATCAAAAATTATAAATAGAATCAAAACAAGTTATTAAAGGCCACTCGATAAGCCAGTCAGCTCAATAATAAGGTAAAAAGTTTAGTTTAAAATTAGTAAATAGATTTTGATTTTTAGTGAGAAAAATTAATTTAAATTTGAATTTGTAAATATGAAGAACAAATTAATAAATTGGCTAATTGACTGTATCGAGGAATTTAGCTTGCAAAAGATATAATAGTTGAAATTTTAATTATTTGCTACGGTTACTTATCTGGACGTCCTCCAATAGCTGTGGCCGTTAACTGTTCAGACCTTCAGGCGAAGAAATGTCACCTGGACTCAGGCGTATACAGGTGGGAGCAGCACCAGCTCCGATGCTGAACGTGAGTCTCTTGCCTGGTCAGGCAAGTTGGCAATCCCAATAACTGATCCAAAGAAAAATCCAAATTACAGGACTTGATCGTCGTCGTGACGGAAATCCCTTGGAATAATATCCAAACCAAAAAAAAAAAACCCTAAAGAGAAAACATCCCTTAGCAAACATTAAACCATATCCAAATATAGCCCAAAATGTAAACAAAAATTAAATAAAATATGCAAATAAAATAATATTACCTCCTTCTGAGGGTTTTCTAACCAAAATGGAGTCTGGGTCTAGCAGTTGCCTAATGCTAAAAATGGAATCAACGAGTGGTTGTCGATGGTCTGGACAAGTGCAGTGGGCTTCTTACGAAGTCTTGACTCTAAATTTAAAGAAATAAAATGTCAACCCAGACCGAAGATGTTCAACAAAATGGCGTATGGTCATGGAAATGGCCACTAAGAACCATACACGGGCATTATCATATTATTAAATAATCAAATATACAAAAACTCACCGGAATCTGCTATTCCAGGTGCCAATATGGCAAGTCAGCAGGAGGATATCCTCTAAAGATGGTGGAACGAGGATTTTAGAGTGTGGCGGCCATTTTCACAATTCTCCCTCGTGGGTGCGAACTTCCTCTGTCCAAAAAAAACCCCAAAGTGCCCGAATAACAACTTTAGAACTTTCAAATCCAAACCGGAACTATTTCGCAAAAGATGCTCATCAATAAATCTCGTAAACACGATCAAGCCAGGCTCTACTTGAAAATTATGATGAAGGCATCAGAAAATGGACCGCGCACCACACTGCTGACTTGAGACTCACCAAGCAGGAACAAATTCTTGGAGCAACAGGTCCAAAATGTCTCGCCATGTTGCCACGATTCCACTCATAAAATCCTAGTTAAGACTTCAATTCTTTATCAATAAGCAACCAGTCATACTTAACACCAAAGGCACAGCAAATATCCGTCAATTAAATATCCAAAGGTCAAATCCGAGAAATAAAAACAATATATAAAATTCATTGTTTCAGAGCCACAGTCAGGTAAAATGTCACATCCGATATAAAAATTCTGCAGTCACGGGATCGGAAACTTATTCATGATCCGGCAACTACGGTCACAGATTGCTGTCGTAACCACAGGAACCGGTCGATAAAACTAGAAATGACTAGAAATACGTCGGCATCACGGAGGGCAATATTACCGGAAAACTTATCATAAAAAATCACTCACAAAACTATACTTGGGCATTCCAAAGAACCCCAAATTACACCATTGTAAGCCCTCGAAAATAATAACAAAATCTAGACCTGCCATAATGCATCCGACTCATCTGAATAATTCTTTCCCAAAATTGACAATGTAGCGCCCTCTTTTGTAGGAACCTACGATACGACCAAATGCGCCTGATAGAATACTGCGATGTGTGCAGGAGACCGAGGAAACTGCCCCGACCGTCCACTTCCACCGCGGTACCTTTCCAAAATTAACGACAGAAAAATCGATAATCGAACCGTAAGCCAGGCTATTGATAAACGAGACCTGGAGATGTCGTGACACATCGATCAGTTGCGCGGACCTATACAGTGTAATTCTAATATACTTGTTTTATTTCAGTTCGCACTAACTGAATCCAAAATTCTGTTCTCTAAAAATCGAAACGGCAGAATCGCACAAGAATAATCATTAACATATTAAATCCATAGTGCATTAAAAGAAGTTTTCGTAGTTTTAAAAGACAAACGTGATAGGAAAGCAAAATTGTAAATTCAAAAATGATTAATATTTAGTAGTATTATTATCTAAAAATTTGTTTATTATATAATTATTTAAATAGTTTAATATTATTATTAGCATGCTATAAGTCCGAAATTATCACGTTACAATGAAAAGTGTCGGATATCTCGCAGGGTAGATAAAAGTTAGCATACACACCAGTTAGGCAGTGCAGTAGTTCACTTGATAATGTCCAAAAATTGCACCATAACTCGAAAGCTGACAGCTCGAGGAAGAGGTATGGGCCAGGGGTTGAGTAGCCTGGCCGAGGATTGTGGTTCGGCGCACTCGCTAGGCTGTAGACTTTGTCCAACCTCGTCGTCTAAATCAAGCAATAACATTTGCAAGAATATACACTAACTTAACATTTATTACGTTCCTCAGGTCACGTTAAACACTATGTAAAGGAAAAAAATTACATTTATATAAATAAACAATAATAAAATTTACTCTGTATTACCATGTTTTCCAAGGGCAATGGATGTAAAAAAATGTTTGGATTTTTAAGACAGTCTTTTATCACTTGTATAGTAGAAAAAATGTTTTCTCTATTAGCAAAGAGATAAAATAAATGTTATGTGTTTCAAAATAATTAAATATTTTCGTTTTTTTGGGGAGTGCTTCATATATCAGCTAGGCTACCACGTAAAAATATATAAAAAATAAAAGAAAATTTGGAGTGTTTTACTGTTTGTTAAAAAAAAACTAAACGTTTTTGAAATAACTTTCTTTTTCAGTTTCAGAGGGCTATTTCATTCTTCTGGGGCTCTCCTGTATAGTGGAAAAAATGTTTTATATACAAAATGATAAGAGAAATGTTATATATATATATATATATATATATATATATATATACATATCCGTTTTTTTTTTAAAAATGGAGCTTTTTCATTTTGCTCTGAATAAGATTAATGACGTCAATGACACAATATTTCGATGTCAAAATATTTACTTCAACTATTTCTATTTTTTGAATTTGATTGATATCGGTTTGCGCGCTATGTAAATATGATTTTTTCATTCTATAGCCCTTAAAAAGATCGAAGGTATATGCCTATGACCCCTTAATCCTCGCCAGACACAAACGTATATTAATTTTGGTATACATTTGAAACGAATGGTTTTGATCATTCTTAAATTGGTGCTCGCAAATTTTGTTTGCAAACACACACACACACACACACACACACATTTCTACAGACATCATATTTTTTTTAATATGTTTTTCGTGTTCTAGGAGGTTTAAAATGTCAAAAAATCCAACTTAAATTTTCCAAAAATTTGCGATTACAAAACTTCTCCTGTATAGCCCATACAGTGTATTAATAATGCTGTATATATGGAATTGTTATTATCAGTAATAAACGTTAAAATTATGTTTATTGTTATTATTGCTTTGTTAATTATATATGAAATTAACTTAAAATTTTTCGGGTTCAGAAAAGAATTAAATTGTTAAAGATCATCATTAAAATCCACTTTCTTCGTAACGCGATTAAAAATTCAAATCTATATTTAAAAAAAAGGAATCGAACTGATGCAAATATTTTAAATGTCGGATTATGTCACGTTTGTTCCGCTCCCCGTGACATATTATCCTCCTTTCCCTTATTTCGCTCGTGTTAGATTCATGGCCCTTTGGTATCGAACTTAACGTACGACGTGAAGAAACCAAACATCGTGTGTAGTGTGCTAGAAATATTCTAAAATACCCAAAGGAGACGGTTTTAGCCTTCCTGGCAATGTTCTGATGAAATCTGCAATTTATATAAAGAATTTTGACTGAACGTTGCCAGCTAATAAAAGACCTTGACATTGTGAAGAAAGCTAAATGTTGTTCTTTTGTGTGATTGTTCTGCAGTCTCATCAGAAAAAAATTAGTTTGTAAACAGAGACTAGTTGATGTCCTAGGTAGAGCATGGCTTGTATGAGCTATATTTGCACGTATTACTTTATATTAATACTAATTAACTCCTTAAAAAAGCAACGACCAGTCTGTTTTTCGTTCTTAGACCGAAGGACTTGATATCAAAAATTTTAAAACTGATCAAACATAATAAAATAAGCTTACTTAGTTTATATATTATATTATATATATAGTTTACGTGGTAACCTACACATATTCTATTCAGATAAAAGTTGTGTACATATTTTCCGCACTATTTTGTTAATTTAGTGGGAAATGTTAACTACATTAAAGGTGATTAAATTTTCAGTGTTTTCAGGAACAATATAAATCTATATTTATAATCACCATTTTTATAATCTTTTATAAATAAATTTCTTCTATAGACTTCTTAGTGTTTACTTATTGCTTTACAGTATTGCGATAAATTAACTTGTTTCAGACCTCAAATATAGCCCTTACAAGATTTGCTCCAAATTTATGTCGTATTATAACTGGCCCCAATGATTCTAATATAATGCCCAAAAACGTCATTTTAATTGTTCGAAGAAGTAGAAAGACATGTAGGTGGCGTCCCCTACAAGTAAGAGCAATACTAATATTAGATTCGAATTTGTCATACCAAAAAACCCCCGTCTATCAATTTTCACTCCATTATTTACATTATCATAGATTTTATTTAAAAAATAGGAAAATTAAATAAAAACTTTAACACCCTGTCTCTCGAGAACTAAGGCCTTGCGGACACTTATTTATATAGACTTTTATGTTTATTTTTTGGTCCTGAATATGTACCTGAAGTATTGACATTTCCTCATGAATCACCCTATATATATATATATATATATATATATATATATATATATATATATATATATATATATATATATATATATATATATATATATATATATATATATATATATATATATATATATATATATATATATATATATATATATATATATATATATATATATATATATATATATATATATATATATATATATATATATATATATATATATATATATATATATATATATATATATATATATATATATATATATATATATATATATATATATATATATATATATATATATATATATGGTGATTCATGAGGAAATGTCAATACTTCAGGTTTTTCGACCGTACAGAAATTACAAAGAGGTTTTATTTCGGGTCTAGTGGTCCGTGGGAAAAAAAAAAAGAAGAAACTCTTTTTATCTTAAGTGCTCAATATTTCGCCAATGTTTATTAGCTTCATCAGGAGCAACTACAAAAATTATAAAGAATAGGTCCAATTAGAATTATTACATTAAAATGACAATCAAAAGAATAAAATTTTGTCTAGATATACATAGTTAATACATACTTAAAAATTACTTACAAGATGGTAGAGTCAATAATTTTTAAATTTTAACATTTCTACTTGAGCTGTTGTAAATCCAATCCAATTTTATTTTTAATATTTTTGGAATATTTTAAAAGATGTAAGGTTAAATTAGGTTAGTTTTTTTAATTGATTTAAATTCATTTTGGGTCCTTAAAAAATGTATTACACTAAGAATAGCTCACGAAAACACAAATATTTGGACCAAATATTTGGATTACTTATAGAGAGGATTAGATTTTGGTTACCTGCAATAAATAAATAAATTAATAAATATAAGAAAAGTACTATATTTTTGCAAAAAATTTAAATATCTTAAGTGTTTATAGAAATAAAAAAAACATGTATGTACCTATAGGTATAGGTATATTATATTTTTCCCAAAAAAAGTCTAAAACATTGAATAAAATCTCCAAAAGAGGATTTAATGTTTTTTTTTGTTTGCCCTTACTGTCTGTTAAGCAAATAACATTTGTTGAGAAATATAATCCAAAGTGTTTCCCCTTCAGCACAGTATCAGAAAAGATGAATATAATGTTAGATATCAAAACTTATTTTGTCCCATAAAATTGTTCTTAGCAACTCATAACTTTTTTCCGTTTTAAAACATAATTGAGGTAATTTAAATGTTTTGACCTAACAAAATATTACATGAAGTGTTACGCCATTGTGTTTTTAATATACCACTTGGTTCATAACGTAACAGTTTGACACTTTAAGAATTATGATTTTCATTATAACAACAATTATTTTTGCCCTTAAATCGGATTTAAAAGTGTCTTGTTAATTTCTTTACTTCTTATTTTCTTACGAAAATACAAATACAGTTTCTGATGAAACGAAATTTCTTTCTTCCTTATACTTTTAATACGGGTACGACCGCAGGCCACACAACTGACCATTTTTTTATTTAGGATAATGCAAACGACTAAAAATGTATTTGTTACGTTTTATAACACACAACACAACTTATTAATGAACTTTTATATTAATTCGTTGTGTATTGTTTATAAACTCCTAAAACTTAAGCTTAAATTTGTAAAGATGACGGTTTGACAACACATGTCAACAAATGGAAACGTAAACATTAGAAAAATAAGGCCCCAAAAATGACGTAGTTCCGTCAAAGCCTGCTAATTTAAAATAATGCGTGGGGCTCTTTCCTGTTGTCTATTTATTCAAAGATCACAACAAACAAACTAATAGCCCGCATTATTCATGATATAATAAACGGAAGGTATGATATCTAGACTGTCTCAATTGTGTCCGGTTCGCGCAGTGACGTCATTGCGTGCGTAGATTTCTAATTTGGTTATGGAGATGCAAGATGCAATTAAAAATGTTTTTCTAACGAAACATTGACATATAATTCACTAAAATAAAAAACTTATGACATGGTAGTTATATATTTATTTTATAAAAATACAAAAAAACATGCTAAAGAAAGAGTTAAATTATAATATCCGACAGTATTTAACTTTATACTGTTATTTTGTTATCCATGTTTACATTTAGTTCAATTTAGAACTAAAAATGCTATATCTGTGTTTTTTTAAAAGTACAGGGACGTAACTAAATCCCATTTGAGAGGAGGAGGTCTAATTAAAAAAAATGCAGGTATGAGAGGGAATAAAACAACAGACACTAAACAAGTTTAACCTTTATGTGCACAAGCTGCCGTTTGTTCCTATATTATATGTTATTATATAAACAAATAAAATGTATTCTAGTTGAAAATCACTTTTTTCATTAAAAATGTCGACTATTTCATCCAGATATACATTGTTATTTTTTTGATATAGTATAATGACATATAGTCATATTTAACAAAATACCTTGAGCATATCCGCGCCAAATTTTTATTAAATTTAGCTTTGCGTTTACATAAGCGTGTCCATTCACGTAAACATTTTTTTGTCTTTAGGGAAAGTAAAAAACCTTATAGTCTTATCAAAATTATGTTCCTGATTATCCCCTACACACCCGAACACATCACCTCTCATATTTATTGTGGTTTAATGAACTAAATACAAAAAAAGGACACAGAAATCCGCAAACATTTTTAAACATCAACTGAAAATGGACTGAAATTATATGGCCGACGGACAATGACAGCCGGCGTTTTTCACGCGATGACGTAGCATATCGATGCACGATATCATACCTTCAGTTTATTATATCATGCGCAATATCATTAGCTTTAAATAATAGCCAATGGCAATATCCACCAGCACCAGCGGCGTCGGAAGATCAGTACCGAGCCACGTCTCCTATATTGGCATACAAGGCGAACTGTTGACTCAACATGTCAAGGTGTTTATATTATGATAATAAAAGTTATTTAATTATTTATAGCTATGTTTTAAAATGATATGACTTTTATTAACTAAATACAAATTGCTTAACACAACAACGAATAAAACAAAATAATATATAAAAAAGTTTCGGAAATAGTATGTTATTATTTTTAAGGCGGAAATGTTCATTTCCCCACATACTTGATGAGATTCATATCTGAAGTGAAAAAGTAGTATAACTACAATTATTTGGTGGTTAACAATATTGGTAATCGCTTTCAAATAAAGAAAATCTATAGCCATAGATAGTACATGCTAACTGTAATTTTGGAATATCTAGGATTGCATAATTTTTAAGCACACTTAAAACCTAATAAATATTGGACGAAATGAAAAGTCGGAAAATTCTATTTATTCACTATCTTAGAACCCCTAAGCCCGTTCTCTAAAACTAACGTCGTAATTACTACATACCGTCACAGAGGCATATATCGATATCACCCCAAGGGTTCCTGTCTAAAAATAGAATACGGTCCATTTTAAACATTTATGTGTAGGAAGCTCGATCTAATCCAATTCAAGCCTAAATAAAATGAACAGCTGGTATTTAGGAAATCAATTTTAGAGCTTTTCAGGCTATAACGAGAGAATGTTTTGTGGTAAAAAAAAGTTGAATACGACACAGTCAACTCGAAAAAAATATCAGTAACACACACAAAATTGTATTTTCCTTAAATATACAATTATTTGGATAATACAGTGGTATGTAACGTATAATTTTAGAGCTTTAAAGGGATCAATAACTATAAGATTATAGTAATTAAAAATTGAGTAGAAAGAAACAGAATATATATTTTAGAAAAATTTTGCACACTTTTTTAACGTGCGAGATTTTCACGTTTCAGGGTCCCTAGATGACGAAAAACATGTTTTCTCCATTCCGTCGGTTTATCTGCCTGTCTGTCTATCTAGCTGTCTGTCTGTCTATCTGTCTGTCTGTCTGTCTATCTGTCTGTCTGCCTGTCTGTCTGTTTGCCTGTTTGTCTGTTCGCAGCGTAGCTAAAATACTACTTATCCGATTGACTTCAAATTTTGGTCAAATATAAGGGTCAAATGGGAATGACCTGGTAACATTTTGGTAAAAATCCAATATGGCGTAACAAAATGGCGGCATAGTAAAATATTTAAAAATTCAGCCTGAAAAAACTGCTTTATGGTTTAAATTCAAGTTATGGGTCATCACTAATTGTGGTATAGGGATTAGCTAGTAAAATAGTGTTACTAATTCAAGACGGCCGAACAAAATGGCGGCCAACTAAAATGTTTTAATCGTGAAAAATCACCTTCTTTGGTTTTACACATCTTCACGTTTTAGCGTCCCCAAATGCCAAAAAATATGTTTTATCAATTCTGTTGGTCCTTTTGTCGGTCTATCTGTCTGTCAGTCCGCGGCTTAGCTTAAAGACTACTTACCCAGTTCAAATTTTGGTCAAAAGATAAGGGTCATATGGGGATCACCTGGTAATATTTTGGTAAAAATCCAATATGGCAAAACAAAATGGCGGCCTAGTGAAATCTTAAAAATATGTTATTAAAAAATTACTCATCTGATTTATCTGAAATTTGCAAGAAACATCAAGTATTATATTGGAATCAACTGGTAATAAAATGGCGGCTTAATAAAAATGTGTAAAAATTCAGCCTGAAAAACTGCATAATAGTTTGATTTCAAATTGTGTGTCATAACTAACTGTGGTATAGGATTCAACTAGTAAAATTCTGGTACTAATTCAAATAAAAAATATGTAATCGTGAAAAAAATCACGCTCTGAAGTTTTATACATCTTTACATTTTAGCAACCACAGACGCCAAAAAAAAATGTTTTATCAATTCCGTCGGTCCGTCTGTTCGTATCTCTGTCTGTCAGTTCGCGGCATAGCTTAAAGAGTACTTACCAGATTGATTTTTATCAAAAATTAAGGATCATATGAGTATGACCTAGTAATATTTTGGTAATAATCCAAAATGGCGAAACAAAGTGGCTGCGTAGTAGAATGTTAAAAAAAATTATTACGAAAAAAACTGCTTATCCAATTTATTTCAAATTTTCTAAAACATCAAGTATTATGTTGGAATCGATTGGAAAATTTTGGTACGAATCCAAGATGGCGGTATAAAAAATATTTAAAAATTCAGCCTGAAAAAACTACTTAATGGATTGATTTTAAATTGTGTGCCATAACTGTTAGTAATTCAAGATGGCGGAACAATATTGCGGACAAATAAAATTTTTGTAATAGTAAAGAAAATCACCCTAGTAATTCAAGATGGCGGAACAATATTGCGGACAAATAAAATTTTTGTAATAGTAAAGAAAATCACCCTCTCAGTATTTACATATCTTCACGTTTTAGCGTCCCTAGATGCCAAAAAAACATGTTTTATCAATTCCCATGGTCTATTATGTCGATCTGTGTGTCAGTTCGCGACATAACTTAAATACTTATTACCCGATTGTCTTCAAATTTAGATTTTCGTAAAAATCCAATACGGCGGAACAATGTTAAAAAATGTTTGTTAGAGTGGTGTATTATTTGGAGTTAAGATCCAGTAAAGAAACAAGTATTTTTTTAAATTGTCGACGTTTCGCAACTTAATTGTTGCATCCTCAGGACACATATATAAGTAGATCTTATATCCTGCACGAGACCCATATTATCAATACTTTTACTCCGTTGTTCCGCATATATTACCCAGATATTAAGTTTCTAAATGGTTTTCGTTAACAATCCTTTGTTGTTATGTTAGGGTGGTGTATTATTTCTGGTTAGGATCCAGTAAAAAACTATTTTTAAATAGTCGACGTTTCGCAACTTTATTGTTGCATCTTCAGGACACATGTAGATTCTTTATGCAGCATGAAATCCATATTATCAGTCTTTACATATTCCGTTTGTCCGCAGATGTTTCCCAGATATTTAGTTTCTAAATGGTTTTCGTTAACGATCCTCTTGTTTTTATGTTAGAATGGTGTATTATTTGGGGTTAGGATCCAGTAAAAATGCAAAAGACTTGTTTTAAATTGTCGACGTTTCGAGACTTTATTGTTGCATCCTCAGGTCACATATATAGATTCTATATCCGGCATGAAACACATATTTTCAGTATTTACCTACTACGTTGGACCGCAGATATTTCCCAGATATTAAGTTTCTAAATGGTTTTTGTTAACGATCCTCTTGTTTTTATGTTAGAATGGTATATTATTTGGGATCGAATAAAAAAACAAATGTCTTTTCTTTAAATTGTCGACGTTTCGCTACTCTACTATTGCATCTTCAGGATACGTATATATATATATATATATATATACAATTATATATATATATATATATATATATATATATATATATATATATATATATATATAATTAGATAGATTAGATTAGATATATATATATATATATATATATAGATATAATATTTATATATATATATATATATATATATATATATATATATATATATATATATATATATATATATATATATATATATATATATATATATATATATATATATATATATATATATATATATATATATATAATATATATATATATATATATATATAATTATATATATATATATATATCTATATATATATTTATATGATTGTATATCCTGCATGAAACTCATATTATCAGTCTCTATCTACTACGTTGGTCTGCAGATATTTCAGATATTAGGTTGGTAAATGGTTTTTGTTAACGATCCTCTTGTTTTTATGTTAGAGTGGTGTATTGTTTGGAGTTAGGATCCAGTAAAAAAGAGAAGTTTTTTTTAAATTGTCGACGTTTCGCAACTTTATTGTTGCCATCCATAGGAGACATACATTTTATAGCCTGCATGATACCCATATTATCAGTCTTTACCTACTCCGTTAGTTCGCAGATATTTCCCATCGTTAACGATCTTCTTGTTGTTAGGTTAGAGTGGTGTATTATTGAGGGTTAGGAAATATCTGCGGACCAATGGAGTAGGTTAAGACGAATATGAGTTTCATGCAGGATATAAAATCTATGTGTCCTGAGGATGCAACAGTAAATTGATGAAACATCGGCAATTTAAAAAATGGTCTTTGTTTTTTTACTGAATCCTAACCCCAAATAATACACCACTCTAACATAATAACAAGAGGATCGTTAATCAAAACCATTCAGAAACTTAATATCTGCGGATCAACGGAGGAGGTAAAGGCTGATAATATGGGTTTCAATTTACGATGGCGAAACAAAATGACGTCCAAATAAATTTTTTAAAAAATCAACGTAAAACAATTAATGGAAATGGTAAACGTGTTGGTGGCAATTCAATATAATGGAACAAAATGGCGCCTAATAAAAATGGAGAGATATTATATGAAATACATATATACTGTGACTATCTACGGAACTAACTCAGATCACACTTCACTCTTCCCAATAAAAGTAAAAATTCATAGCGAGCAAAGTTCCGAGTAAAGGAATTTACCGATTTTTTTAATTTACAATTCCAAATTATAAAAGCTTAAGGTTTTCTAGTAAGGAAAGGTACTCTTCGTTGAATTCGTTAAGATACCGGTTTCGAGAAAAATTGAGTTGAAAATTGTCTTACATGGTATTAAAGGCATTAGAAACACGATTTTCAGTTGAAAGTAAAAGAAATGATTTAATTATTTACCCTTGGAACACAATGGAACTCGTCTTATCTTGTTCTGCTTGATGGCGTTGCTTCTAGGCAATTGCCAGCTGAATTCTATAGAGACCTCGGTCAGCCTGGTTCGAAACCATTCCATGATCTCCTACTTAATTAATGAAACTAGTGAGATATAGTACTATGTGACTTGTGTTAAAAGGGGCTAATATGATTATAGTGCTGTGAGAATTTAATGTATGCCAATGTCCAGGTGCTCTTTAGTTACTAGCTAGTCTTGTTAGTAAGCAAAAAAAATTAAGAAATTGTTTGCACACATAAAGATTGACAGGGAATCTGGGAAAAGGAGTGGGTGTGAAGTTGAGCATTATACTTTTATTTTGTTATGGTTTAAAATTTTCATTAATATTTTCCTCTCTTGGCGAGTCAAAATATCATAAATTGTAATTGGGTGTTAAATTTTCTTTTTATAAGTTCATTATATATCTCATAGCCAGGAATACTGTTGATTGGGCATTCGAAAAATATGTAGTTGAGGTCTTCCAATTGACCACACTCACATAGAGGGTCGTTTTTTAGATTCATTTTATGTAGGTTCTCTCCAGTTAAACCGTGTCCCGTTCGCATTCTAATAATCGAAGTTATATATTTTCTGTTTTTATAAGGTATGTCAGTAAACCACTTTTTTCCCGAAAAGACTGTACTCTAGAATATTTGTTTTTTTTCCTTGCTATATTATTTGCCCATGTATTTTTAAATTTTATATGTGTTTAGTCTTTTGTGATTATATACTTCTTTGATGTCCAGCGGCATGTTTAGGTACTGTTAGGATCCTTCCAACTTTTGTGAGAGCGTCGACCTCAGAATTGTCAGGAAGGGCCACAGTGACCTGGGATCCAGGCTAATCTAATATCAAACCCATTTTTACTAGATGAGAGAATAAGTTTTTTGTTCTTAATGTCCAGTAGTCAGCTGTAGCATTGTGAAGGTTACTGTCAATTTTTTGAATCGCACTCAGGGAATTTGAAAAAATTATTGCTCTTTTCAGCCTTTTCTGAGGCACAACTCTAACCACATCATGAATGGCCACAATTTCCGCTTTACACATGCTAATATTGTCACGAAGTCTGCATGAGAATGTTTACGTCCGGTATATAAATGCCATATCCCAATTTATTGTCTTTTTTCGAGGCATCTGAAAAGACAAAGGTGAATGTTTGACTGTATTTTTCCTTTATTATTCTAAATTGGGCTTTTATTAAAAGGTCTTGTTTTTTAATATTGCAATCCAGGGTCTTTAATGGAAGGCCAAATATTCGAAGTCAATCTCATAGCAGGGAAGATTTTCGCTTTTATAAACCTTATTTAAGTAAGGAAGAAATAATTGGAAGGCTGAAATTATATAGGGAATATTCGGATCAGTCCCGCATTATACTCTACAGCTTTAAG
This sequence comes from Kuschelorhynchus macadamiae, assembly GCA_030620095.1. Taxonomy (NCBI): domain Eukaryota; kingdom Metazoa; phylum Arthropoda; class Insecta; order Coleoptera; family Curculionidae; genus Kuschelorhynchus; species Kuschelorhynchus macadamiae. Next base: position 30,157 of record JAUTXW010001498.1, read on the forward strand.
AACTTTAAGCCCCTTTCTAGCCTTAATTATAATTTGATCAATGTGCTTATCCCATTTTAGATGTTGGTGTAGGGTAACGCCTAGGTATTTAAGCTGTGTTTGAAATCTGATAGTTTGGTTATTTAAGCAGATAGGGGGCAGTACTGTTTTCTTTCTGCCTTTTGTAAACCATACAGCTTCAAATTTGTTTGGAGCCAAGAACAAATCAATATCCCGTAAGGCAGTGTCTACCAATTCCAGGGTTGAGTTAATTTGTGCTAGCATAGTATCAGGACATTTTCCATTTATTACCAAGGCCAGGTCATCCGCGTATACCAAAAGGGTTATGTTACCCAATTTTGTTTAAAAATTCTCTCTATATAAATATTAAATAGAATTATGCTCAGGGGGGAGCCCTGCGGCAAGCCTCTCGTTGCAAGATACGGGCTTATGAGATTCCCATTATTACCTTTACTATACAGAAGTCTTGTTTTTAAAAATTAATGAATAAGGTTATTAATTTCCGTTGGCACACTTAAAGTTTATTATACAATTTATATATGTTTACGTTATCATAAGCGGATTTAATATCCAAAAAGATTGTTATGACAGATTCTGAGATGAGAAATGCATTAAAAAAGGTTAAATTGTCATGAATCCCTCTACCCCTACGTTTTTTTATCATTATTTCTAAAATCTTCCCGCCACAGGATGTCAGTGCAATCTGTCTGTAGTTTTCGACATCAGTCGAGTCTCGATTGGGTTTAAGAAAACTAATTCTCTTTTCCAGGATTCAGAGATTTTTTCCCTAAGTAAAATTTTATTAAAGTAATTTAAAAGGATCTGTTTTCCCCTAAGGGGTAAGTGTTAGGGTATGTAATATGATCTAATCCTGGTGCAGATAATTTTTTATTTTTCACGCTGTTGTTCAATTCGTATATGCTAAACAGTTTGACTTCACTGGGATTATTAATTTCAGCTATAGAGAAGTTTGGGTCTATATTAATACTTGACATTTTGAGGAGAATATTTTGCATTGTGGTATCTGTAGTTAAATAGCGAGAATAATTTTTTCCAGTATCGGAATTTTTTTTTATATGGCTCCAAACTTTTTTATACTTGATTCCCTATTCAAAGACTCACAAAAGACAACAAATGTTTGTCTCTTTTTTTCCCGTAAGTGTTTTTTAGTTAAAGCGATTTGTTTTTTTTTGCAGAAAGGTAATTTGCTAAGGTGGGAAAATTGTTCAATTTATTTAAGGCGTCCTTTCTTTTTCTAACCCATTCAGAGCACTCGTCATCCCACCATGAGTTACCATTTTCTCTATGAGTTCCACAGTTTTTGAATGGAATGTATTCTTCAGCCGCTTCATTCATTATGTAAATCAAATTCTTGTATTCAGGTTCTGCATTTAAGTTTAAAATCAAGGTTTTTTCGTAATAAAATTGCCAATCTGCCTTGGTAAAATTTCTTTGTTGCAAGGGAGGGATGAAAATTGGGTTAAATTTATTGTCATTATTTTGAATTGTTAAGCAGGTAGGGTAGTGGTCACTATTACCATAGTTATAAACAATATGCCAACGAGATAAGGTTGCGAGGCGTCCATTAACTATTGTTAGGTCAACGGCATTAGATACCAATCTGGGGCCTGTACTAAGGTAGCAGCCCCATTGTTCATAAGAACCAGATTTTTTCCAGAATGAGATCGCTAATAATATTACCTTCCCTATTGAGGGGCACTTTATCCCAAAGAGGATGGTGGGCGTTGAGATCACCCATTAAAACATTATTCTTGTCCCCATACTTATTGTAAAATTCTTTGAATAAATTTTCGGTAATTGCAGAATCTCTGTTGGCATATATGTTTATGATTATTATATCCCCAATATGAATGATTATATACTGAATGTGTTCTGAATTATGGGTATAAATATCTTTAAAAAGTACTGACTTTACTGGGATTATTAATTTCAGCTATAGAGAAGTTTGGGTCTATATTAATACTTGTAGTAGTAGTAGTAGTTCTTTTCTGTCTTGCCTGACAACACTATATCAATGTAGGAAAAGATTGCTATTAGGTTTTAACCAGGTTTCATTTAGAAGAATGATATCTGGGCTTTCTGTCAAAATTAAATTATTTGGATTTTCACGATTAGAATGTAAGCTCAGAATATTCCATTGTATAATTTTTAAATTTATCTTGGTTGTATTTTTCGTATTGAAGGTGATGGCAAAAAATTATGTTAAAAGAAGAAAAATAAAAAATACAAAGACAAAAGAAAAAGAAGGGAGGGTAGAAAATGATGAAATGAGCATTTAGCCATCGGAGTCTAGTTCCATATAGGATCCAGCCCCCGACCTAGGAGTCAAGTAACTTCTAATCATATTTGTTTGTTGTGGAGTAGCATTTTTCATAAACGCGATTACCATTTCTAAATTGATATCGGAGTAGAGTTTTAATTTTTTATTTTGTAAAATTGCACTGATGTCAGACTTTTGATTTTGCGAAGCATTAGTAGCATATTGCGAGAACCATGATTGTCTTGGGTTGTTATAAGGTTTCCCATTAGGGGCAACTCAATTTTCATCGTGGTCATCTTTGTTATATCTTTTATGGATAATTTTTTTTTGTAGGGTTAGTCGAGGCTACTTGGCTAAAAGTTCTTTTAGAGGGATTAGATTTGAAGGCCAAGTTTCGTCTCTCGAAAAGTTTTAGATTAGAGTCTGAGATGCGTTGTGAATAGGTTATGTTGCTTTTTTTCCCTAAGTTGGGAAGTCTTCCCCAGTAATCATATACTCCCCTTTTGTAATATATGATTTTTTACACATTTCACTAGCTTCAAAAAAGTTTATATTTTCGAAGGCCATCAATTCCTTTATATTCTTTTGTCTGTTGTACTCTTCACAAATTTTTGAAGTTGTTTTGTGAGGGCCCCCACAAAAAAAAACAAATTGTTTTACATGTAAATTCTTCCCCCTCCTCTAAATTTTTAGATTCCCCACAGTTAAAGCAATGTTCTTTCCCTTTACAATTCGTTTTAGTACGTCCGTATCTCAGACAGCGGAAACACTGGGTATTTGGTGAGACATAAATCGATATTTTAAATAAAATGTTATAGAAATGGATTGCTCTTGGTAACTTTATACCGTTAAATGTAAACAAAACAGTGCCTGTTGGCTGGTATGAAACCTCGTTATTTTGTATAAGTTTCCTATTTAATCTCTTCACATTTAGTATTTGTATTTCTACATTCCCCTCTACCGAACAACATTTCAAAAGTTCTTCATCTTTAATATCAATATCTATGCCCCTAGCGATGCCTTTTGACGTGACAAAGTTAAAGGGTATAAATATTTTGTACCCTTTATTAATTAGATCTCGGTTAGAAACAAATTTATTAGCTGCTTTGTAAGAAAGAAATTCGATTGCAATTCTATTTAATCCTTTATTGTAATTTTTTTTACATCAACTAATTTTAAAATGAATGTATCCCTGGCTATTTTAATGTTGTTTGCTTTCTAATATTGAAACCCTCTTTTTTCTGTGGATTCCAAGTACAAAAAAAAATGGACCTTTATCGGATGAAGAGTAAAGAATAGTAGGTCTATCCTTGTCTAGTTGTTTACCTGCGGCTGTCGCAGATTTCAAATTTGAGGGTTTATTTAAGTTATTTTCATTATTTTCTGATTTACTCAATGCACCATTATAGGCAGCGATTTTCCCCCTTT
>JAUTXW010001499.1:0-341174 GCA_030620095.1 Kuschelorhynchus macadamiae
GTTTCCACAAAAATACAAATTGTTTAAAGAGCAAAAGTCACATTTTGTTTCACAGGTATACAGGCCGATGTCCCACTTACACCTTTGCGCGGGCCGTTCCTAGCCCCTCGGCCGCCTTTGTGCAGAAATAAAACGGCCGCCCTTTATACCAAAAAAAAAACAATATTTATTGAACGAAAAAAATATATTTAAGTTCCTACGTATACATTAACAAGTAACATTGTATCATAACATAAGGTAATAATCTATTAAACGAAACAATAAACAACATAAAACAAAATACAAATGTTTAAACTATTAATTATTTAAATATCAAATAATATAAAAGCCAAACAAACAAAAATTCATATTTTATATTGTATCTAAGTATAAAACAAAAGCAAGTCCCAATAAAAAAACAACCTCTTCATTTCAAAAATATTTTTCTGGCTTTTGTACTTTTGAACTCGTCTATTATTTTATTATGGTCTAAATTTTCACAAATTTCATTTTCAATGGCAATTATACCTAAATTTGTAAGCCTTTCCTGTGACATAGAAGATCTTAAATAGTTTTTTATTATTTTTAATTTTGAGAATGACCGTTCACCAGATGCAACCGTTACTGGTATTGTTAAAAAAATTCTCAAGCTTATACATAAATTAGGAAAAGATGAGACCAAATTATTACTATAAATAAATTTTAGAATCTCAATAGGTTGATTTGATCTGTTAGAGATTTAAATGTAACAATTTCTTCAAATAGTTCTACGCCACTTATATCCCTCGATTCGTCTTCGGTTAATGCGATTTCAAGTTCAACGCATTTTTGTTTTAAATCATCCGATGTCACATCATGAAACCGTGTTAAAAAGTTAAAAATATTACTGCAATACGAAAGAGAATTAAACCTTTCTTCTACTGATATTCTAGCTCGGTCAATAACAGTATAATAAAAATTTATTTTAAATTTAGTCTGTACTTTCATAACTAAATTGGGATTTTTTCCGCCTTATACGAACTTCTGGAAAATCTGGTTCCACATCAATTTCATTTGCTAAATTGGATGAAATTTCTATGTAAGTGTTAAAACTTTGGTCCGATCGCCTTTCGTTAATAAAGTTAAGTACATGTTTTAATGATGTGACACACTGAGTCAGATCAATATTAATTTTTTGCAATAATTTACTGACTACGTCAATTTTAACTAATAACTCGTACCATATGACTAAGCTACAGATAAAAGTAAATGATTTTATTTTTTCTAATAATGAATTGGCACTTAGTTTTGTTTTTGAGTCTCTTGTAACATCGTCTGAAAGCTCAACCAAAGCTTTACAAATATTTCCTAGTTGATTCCGAAGTGGTCTAAGCGCTTTAACTCTGCTTTCCCATCGGGTGTAACTTAACGATGTAAGATTTAAATTACTAACATTTTTTTTTAAAACATCCCAACGAAAAGGAGAAGAAGAAAAGAATACATACAGTTCCTGCACGATGTTAAAAAAATTTATTGTTTCGTGGGAGATTTTAGCGGAATCGTTTATTACTAGATTTAGTGTGTGAGCGGTGCAAGGAACAAATATAGCCCTGGAATTAACATTTTTTACCCTTTGTTGAAGTCCGATATGTTTTCCGTAGACATCTGGCCCCATTATCATAGCCCTGACCTCTTATATCCCTAATATCTAATTCAAACTTAGGCAAAATATCATTAACCCATATGTTAAAAATCCCTTCCCCAGTTGTATATAAAATAGGAAAAAAACCCAAAAAACACTCTTTTATGACAACATTTTCTTCGTTACAGTCTACATATCTGACTACAAATGTAATTTGCTCTGTATGACTTGCATCTGGAGTAGAATCTAAAATTATGGAAAAATATTTGGATTTTTTTAAGAGTGTCGTAAAATGATGGCAAATATTTTTTGCTAGCAAAGTAATTATTTCGTTTTGAAAATGAATTCCCAAATAGTGAGTTATTTTAATTTTTGATTCTTGGGTCTTTGTAATTTTTTTTAGATGATCGGATAACACTGGGTCAAATTTTGCCACCATTTCAACAGCTTTTAAAAAATTGCCATTATTTTGTTCGTATAAGACGGAACTTTTTCCACGAAATGCCAATGATTCTCCAGCTAAAAATTGAATAATTGCAATAACTCTTTTTAAAATAGAGCGCCAGCGTTCCCTTCAAGTTCAAAATAATTTTGCCGTTCTTTGTCAATAGTTAATTTTTTATTTAATGACATTTTTAACTCAACCCATTTTTGATTAGCTTGCAAGTGATGTACAGAAGATTCATGCTTGGATAAAATATGTGAAAGATGTCGCCAATCAGAATACCCCATTTTGCTATTACACTTCCTTACAAAATATTTTACAACAAAGACAAAAAATGCTATTTGCTCTACAAGAGTATACCAACCAAGCTCTTTTAATTTTTTCACCATTTGGCAAAATTCGAAAATATTGAGTTGAAGAAAATTTCTTTCCCGATTCATCAGAAGGAATTTTTTTTTCTATATGCTGAAAATCGTTTTGTACTATTTGCTCAATAACTTGATTTTGTAAAATATCCGGCCAGGTGAATGGGTCGCTGACATCAAAATCATCATTAGTTTCAGGGATAACTTCGTTTAAGTTCAGGATTATCATCGGTTAAGAGCATCTTTTCTTCATTATCTATTTCTGTATTCAGGGTGTTTTTTTTCTTCAGGGTCGCTGACTTTATGTGCATCTTTTACATTTTCATCCTCAATTGTATCTGTACCCTGTGACGATGTTGATGGAACTAAATATTTTTGCAAAGATCCACTTAATTTTTTTTTGTTTTCTTCCTTTTCTAATTTTCTTTTTTTTATATTGAGCTCCAGATAAACGTTTTGTTTTTCTATCGGACATCTGGAAATAAAATTGAAAGGTAATTAAAGTTAGAAAATTTAGTTTATGTAATAGTTCTGAATCTGCGAAGATATAATTTTATAGTATCCCCAATTAAGTTCGCACCAAATGGAATTTTTTATAAATAATAAGTAAAATTGTAATCTAGCATCAGATTTTGTTTTTAAAATGACCCAAAAAATAAATATAATTATTATATTTTTATTAGATAAGTAAATTAGTAAAACTACTTTATACATTTTTTAAAACTTGAAATATAGAAAATTAATCTAGACATAAAATTAACAATAAACCACTTTTTGATCTCAAGCTAAAAAAAATTTTTTTTCACATGTTTAATATTAAATCCAAAACGTAAGATGCGGATTTGGATGGTAATATTAAGTAAAGTAATATCTATCCGAAGAACTTACCTTTTTAAATTACGAAAATTTGTTTCTTTTCAAATTTCACTTTTGCAAAATGTAGAAAAAAATAACTAAACAACAAACACTTTATATCACTGTTAAACTCTCGCTAGTTAATCGAATACTAAAAAGAAAAGCAAAACATTTAAAAACTGCCCCATTCTACAGTATATAGAGCTATATAAAACTATATACTGTACACATACCAATTATAAATTATAAACAAACATTTTTGCATTGAAAGGCGGCCGCCCTTATCTATCATTTTTATTGCTTTCGGGAACGCTGCTATAAATAGTTCTATTGTAATTTCGGCAACTATGCTGACAAAAAAGAAATGACCGGTAATAAATTTCTTACGAATGTTTTTATCTTCAAAGCCTAACAATTTGTAATTTAATTTTTCTTTATTTTGAAAACAAAAATATAGGTATATTTTTGTATTAATCGCTATTTTGTGTTTGTACGCCTTTTGTGCCGGCACACCGTGCACACCCCTAAAAACGGTACTGCCTTTGCGCTTTTAAATTAACCCGTGGCACGTTTTTGGTTATACTGTGGTAAAATTATATTTTGCTTTAAAAAAGCTTTTGAAATACAGTTTTTATAAGAAAAACTGCATTGCATAAACACAAATGTTTTTAATAAACCGAGTACATCCTAACAAAGTCCCACCCATTTGGGTTTAGGATTTGATTTAGACCATGAAAGCTGATTTGGGTCAGACTCCGGGTTATCAACAGGGTAACGAAATTTCACTTTATTTCATGACATGAGTAGCGTGCCGAGGCCCACTTCCTGGGGCTTCTCTTGGGGCCCCCCTGCATAATTTCTCCAAAAAAAAAAGTAGGCGGTAAACTAGACTTTTTTGTTTTTGTATCGACTAAATAAATACTTATCAACTAGTTTCGCTAATACTTACTTTCCTAGCTCTTTCTTATTCAGATAAGAGCTGAAGAGCGAACTTGACTTTGAGTCGTGGTCGACCTTTTTTTAATTTATGTCAACTTTGAAAATGATCTTTTCGATCGAGCTGAGAGGAGGTTACGGAAGGACAAGAAATAATTGGAATGGAGAACATAGTTCCTGGTATACTACTTAACAATAATTCATGTTTTTTTTGAAAATATAATTTGCGAATACACGAATTGTATTAAGTTTTTAATATTGTTATAAAAGAGTGATTTTATCTGAATTAGAGCAGTTGCTAGTTGATAAGTTAAATCATTTGAATCTTTCTCCACTAATAACTAATTTTTTTCCAAAATTTCAGTCATTTAATTTAACCAATATATGAGAATTTAGTATTCAAAATTTTGAATACGCATTAAGTACTGTCACTTAAAAATGTTTTGTAGGGTTTATATATTACGTAATCTTATTATTAACATTTCCGTTGTATCCGCTGGTTGGAAAAATCAGTGATTTTTTGTAACTATGGAAAACATTTTTTATTTGAATACCCTGTTAATTGGGTTCCCCTAGACGCGGGCATTGTTGAACACTTTAAGCTTGCCACTGAACGTGAGCTCTGCAAAAATGTTAAATTGCAATACGAAAGTGGAAAAATAGGAATATGGCTATATTTTTCCTGCATGTGGCTACTTAATCAAATTCCAGATTTGAAAATAATCAATAATAAGTGTCTGGCATACACACAGGAAGGCAGACTGGGTTGCACGATTTAAGTTAGTTTAGTCTAATTTTTTATTTCTTAACTTTTGGCAAAGACTAAAAAATATTTCTTTGGATTTTATTATTATTTATTTCCATAAGTTCTTATATTTCATCTAAACAAGAAAGTTTAAATGGGCATTTACAAGTTTACAAGTAACAGAAGCAGAAACAATTTAATAATTTAAAACATGTAGGTTTATATATAAAGGTATGGTACAAGACGTCCCTTTAACATAGTTGAAAACAAAGGAATTCGTTATGTTAACTTTTTAAACATTTTTTTTTTCTCCTGTAAAATATCGTAAACTGGACTTCCGCCAGTCTGCTTATAAGTTACAGAATGACCTATAACAATACACCAAATAATAACGTACAAAGGGCTTCTTAAACTTCTTGTGGAAAATGGCTCAATATCCTGGTCCTTATGGGCAAAATCTAATGCTATGACTAGTTTTTACATGTGTTAAACTTTGCATAAAACCGTGATATAAAATGCATATGGAAAACACATTTACACAAAAATATATACTGTTTCAACATACTGAGCTTGTAGTACATCCCAAAGTAAGAGTTTCTTTTTAATATAAGTCTGCTAATGCTTTGCCATCGATATACAAGGTGTTAAGTTGTAAACCTTATTTTTCCTATATCTCAAAAATCAAACGTTTTTGGACCTACGTTCACATAATTTGATATTTTATTTAATTAATTATTTATTTATTTCTCTTTGGGACACATACAGGTCTAGCCCACAAAATTGTGTTCACTATTTACATGTTAATTTAATCGTTAACATACACCTAAAACTACATAGCTACGTATTAAAATCTATTACTTAACATATTGTGCAATATAATTAATACTAGAAAAAAAAACTTATGTCTGCACAAATTAATACCTATTTAGAAAATCGGCCTTTAAAGTTTTTTTAATATTTTTGTAGGACATACAGAACAAATCAATGTTATCGCAGTGAACATTTGCAGAGTGTAACATTCTAAATATAGGAGAGTTCGCACAGCTATTCGTGTGAGCCATAGGAGGTACAAACGAACGAATCTTAGATTTGTTTGAGGAACTGCTATTGGAATTTGGAATAAAATATGAGTTGAATCGACTTGGTAACAAATAATATTTTTCAGAAAAACGATATCATTTATAACTTTGTGATCTGCCAGGCTTAAGAGTTTAAATTCTTTACGTAAATACTTGTAATCTGTAGCCATGTCGGCTCCATTCTTTGAATATATGCATCATACATGGGATTCCAAACAGAGGATGCGAATTTAAGTCGACTAAAAACAAGCATGATAGAAGGTTAGTAAGGTACTATTATTTTGAAACGCTTTCAATTGCCTGTTTATATATCCCAACATTATAAACGCATTATTAACAATATTGTCAATTTGTCGATCAAAAACCATCTTATCATCGAAGATAACGCCTAGGTCTCTTGCTTGGCCCTCTCTGCGAAGCTGGTTTGAATTCAAACTATAATTGAAAACCACTTTTTGATGATTACGGTTAAAACTAATTGTAAAGCATTTTTCGGTGTTTAAATCTAGGCTTTTTGTAGAACAATATTGTTCAATTCTAGCAAGATCTGATTGCAATTGCTGACAATCGATGCTATCTTGTATTACTTTATACATCTTCAGGTCATCCGCACAAAATAAATAATTCGAAAATTGAAAACATTTACTGATATTATTTATATAAATGATAAAGAGTAAGGGTCCCAGATGACTCCTTTGGGGTACCCTAGATGTCGAGAGAAATGAATCAGACGAGGATCTCTCAACCGCAACGGAGTGCCTCCGATCGCTTAAATAAGATCTGGACCATTTGAGGATTATGCTGTATACACCGATATCGGACAATTTATTAATAAAAATTTCATGGTTAATTTTTTCGAATATTTTGCTAAAGTCTGTGTAGATTAAATAGACCTGAAGATGGATATCCAAACTGTTTAAGATGAATTGGGAGTAACTAATGAGGTTAGAGTCAATCGATCTATTGGCAAAACATCGGTGCTGATGGCTATTGATTATGTTTTTAACTAGGGAAAAAAATATGTTTATAGATTAACTTTTTAAACACCTTTGCAAACGTACAGAGTTTGCAGATTGGTCTATAATTTTTTTATGTTACTACTATCACCAGACTTGTGGATGGGCACAACAATAGCCCTTTTCCACACAGTAGAAAAATGGCTCTCATTGAGCGATTGATTAAATAATTTTAGTAGTGGTTGGCATAAACCATTGGCGCATTTTTCGACAAATCGAACGCATTAGTTTTAATAGAAAATAATGGTATAATTAAGTAAATAGTGTGAATTTATATAAAACATACTACATTTTTGTAATAAAAATTATATTATAAAATGCTTAATATTTTAAAAATATTTTTATATTTAAGTAAACTGATTGGAAAATGTAGGTGAAGCGGTGGTTCACACCGCGTCCCCTGGCGAGCCGCCACTGCTAGGCGTAGCACAAATAAACACTTTCATTATCACTCACTTTTAATAATATAATCTTCAGCTTCACTATGAAACTCACGTACCAAGGAAGCGCGAAGAATATTGCGTGTGGCTATGAAGATGCCACTACCATCCGTTTTTTGTGATCCAGAAGTTTCACGGTCTCAACGAAAAATATTATAAATGTTTAGAATAATCACTTCTTGATCAAGAACAGAGCTGTTTAACCAGGATTCCGTTATGAACACAACATGAAAGTTATTAGAGTACACGTTCAAACGGAAATCAGATAGTTTAGTTCTAATTCCCCTAACTTTTTGATAAAAAGCAGTTAGGGTTCTGTCAGTATACGAGAACATTGCAGAAGATCAACACATATGATGTTTAATGTCTGGCATGTGGCAGCACTAAAAATTCTCCAGTACTTCCATGTTCTTCACGTAGATAACTTTAGATATCACAGTGCTTTCTCCACGCAATTTATATAAGAACTGGGCAAAGTTGAACACCCAACAATTTGAAAAATGAACCGCCTTAAAGCCATTTTTCATAAGAAGTCTGATAGTTCCTTTATATTCACTTAAGCAGTTATAAAGAAGAATAAGTTCAAAAGAAAGATTAGTTCTATAGTGATTAAAAATTTCATATCTTAGAGTTTTAAATTTACACAATCATATAAACCGACGAAGGATGAGAATTTTATAAATAATAAATAAATAAATAAATAAATAATGCTTTATTGTCAAAAAAAATTTTTACAATTTTGTGGACAAAGCTGTTGTAAAAAAATAGTTTACAAACATCAAAATTAGCAAACAAAACAAGACAAAAAAACATCATAAATATTATAGAAAAATAATATTTAAATCAGGAATTTAGAATATTAATATTATAGAATCCTAAAAGAAGTACATTAGAAATGTACTTTGTCAGTCGTACTATGTTATAAACATTTTCATAAATATAATGTAAAAAAATAAAAAAGCAAAGTAAAAAATAAAGTACGAAATAATTAAAAAAATACATATACAAAGTTCGGTAAAAATGCTTGGTAATGGCAACTATCACACTAGGGGTTCATAAGGATAAAATTATGTGTTGTAAAACTCGTTCACGGTGTAGAAGGCTCTTTCCAGTAAGAATGATTTCAAAGCCTTGCGAAATGAAGTCAGAGATATTATGGATTTGATGTTAAATGGCAGGTGATTATGCATTTTTTTTGCATTGTAGATTACTGATCTTTTAATTAACTCTGAGTGTGGGGTTGGAAGATAGAGATCGTGCTCAGTATTTCTTAGAGGGTAGTTGTGAGAAGGTCTCTCTAATAGAGCAGGTGCGTGCTTACGAATTAAGCAAACCGATTCCAAAATGAATAAGCAAGGAAGGGTTAGTATTTTATATCTTTTAAAGAAATCTCGGCAGTGAGTTCTACTGTAAAGTCTCTGTAGGTAACGAACAGCTCTTTTTTGTAGTATAAAAATTCGATCAAATTGAGTCGCACAACATGTACCCCAGAATGGAATAGCATATCTGAGGTGCGACTCAACAAGAGCAAAATAAACAGTTCTAGAGGTAGAAAAGCTAAGCTCCTCGGAAACAGATCTTAACGCAAAGCAAGCAGAACCCAACTTCCTTGATAAAGCGTCGATATGTGGATCCCATTTTAAAGAATCATCTACAAGAAGCCCTAGAAATTTTACAGAGTTTACGACATCAATAGTGGTGCCATTAAGGTCAAAAGGTTGCAGCGTGTTTTTATAAGACAAGACTTTCGTTTTAGAGATGTTCAAACATAGGAGATTAGAATCGCACCAGGATTTAATGGTGATTAGGTCATTAGATACAATCCTATGTAGGTCCGTGACATCTGGGTGGCTCCACGTAAAGCTGGTATCGTCCGCAAAGAGACATATTTTTCCACTAATGTTTAAATTAGCCATGTCGTTTATGAACAGAAGAAACAAGATAGGGCCTAGTACCGAGCCTTGAGGCACTCCATATTCCATTGGCCTACAAGAAGACATCCTGTTGTCAACTTTCACAACTTGATTTCTGTTGCTAAGATATGACTTAAACCAATCGAGAGGAGCCCCTCTAAATCCATAGTACTGCAGCTTGTCAGTTAATATATTATGATTCACACAATCGAAAGCTTTGGAAAAATCACAGAAAATTGTTGCCGTAGCGTGATGGTTGTTTAGGCTGGAGTAAACTCTATAAACTGTATGATTAGAACTCTATACTCGGAACAATGTACCATATATACTCGGAACAATGTACTATGCAACATTAATTCAAATAATTCAATACTCATTGTCCTTCTTTTGTATAATTGTAGGGTCCTGAGGAAGCAATAAAACATTACGAAACTTTGATCGGCTAAGAAGTTGACTTTTTGTTCTGATTCTCACCCCAAAATAAATTGCCCTTCATAATGCGATAGATTTTGGATCGTCAATCTACTTACATAATAAAGAAAACTCTCTTTATCACAAACAAATTTCAAACATAAAGCTGCTGAATAATGTCATATGTTATTTGGAAACCAACTAAAAGAGCATACTATTTCGTTCAATTGCTAACACGTTTTAAATGAATAAATATATTTTGTGGCACATCTTTAATATGTTACTTCAATTTCTTATTTCTTTGATTTCTTTTTTCTAGCACGCCAATTACTACATAAAATAAATGTTTATTTTCAATAAAATGAGCAGAACACGAAAGTTCATTTGATTACTTATATGAAACAAAAATGATAATGTTTACTTTTCGACTGTGGTTAGGTCATAATGTAATTAAAATGGAAAATATATATCGACGAGCAATATTTACATTTAAATTCAAAAAATAACAGTAACGACATGCAAGCCTGCATAACAATTCACAAATGTGTTTGCGTTATATTACGAAATTCCCATTTCGTAATATGATAAACCCTGGGCTTTAATTTTCCACGATCCTTATAATAACATGTTGCTAATAGGTGGACATATCTATTATTGCATTTTAATAAATGAAACACAGTGTAACTACATTACATTAATTGGGTTGTTCTGATTTGTTTATAGAAACTATTTTTGACGTTCTGTGATTACTAGTAACTAAAAGTCAAGTGTGAAATTTCGTACTCAGTTTATACAAAAATAATGTAAATTTGTAGGCTTCGGAATACTATGTAAGGAGACTAATATGTTTAGTATGTTAGCAAAAAAAAGTAACATTGATTGCTTATTTACTTTTTCACCTGATACAATTATTGTAGAAGAAAATATACATCCCTTTGAATGTGGCAGAAAACGTACGATTACGAAAAAACTTAGGTAGTTTTTTTATTGTTAATTTCTAGTCTTATCATTTCGACTAGTACTGTGTCAGTATTGGATATTAAGGGGAAACTAAAGCTTGGGTTATATGCAAAATGTATATTTATGCAATATAATATTATTTTAATAACTTTTGCATAAAGTTGCACGTTTTGGATCAACTATAATATTTGCCTTTGTTTGTTAGATAAGAACCTATAATATTTGAATTCCCCAGTAAAGAATATTTGGCAGTTGAATAAAACCGTCGCACATAGGGGTATTTGTCTAATAAAAGCGGACAAAATTGAAATACAAAAAAAATGAGAATTTTAAGTAAGTGTGAGTTCAAATAACATATTTTTGTGTTTATATAATAATTTTATGTCTATATTTAGAAAATATACAGGGTCATCTTAAAATCTGTGCTATTAAGTGGTACAGGGTGTTCCAGCGAGGACTGAACAGGGACCTATTTTCGACCTTCCTTGTATTTTGGAAAAATTCAAAATAGCCAATCGATATATTTTTTCTTGTAGAATCCACAAATGTCATCGAAAAAATATTTGAACCAGAAACAAAAGAGTTACGCTATGCATCAGGTGTTTTTTAAATGGAATGTATCGTTTTTTATACGATTTTTGGAAAGAGTGATTTTTTTTATGTCCGTTCTGATTAAAAGATTTGATTTTGCGATAGCTGTTTATATTACATTTAAATGTTTTACAAACTAAAATTTTAGCTTCACCTGTTTAAAATATACGATAGGTTGGTATAGGTGATCAAGGTAAAATGACGTTTGAATGCTTTGTCAATAAAAATTGACATTATTTTAATTATTGTCGAAGTCTTCACCTAAAAAATATATATTTGACTCTGATCGAAATGAAATACTCTTTGGACGAGAGACTACAGATTGTTATGCTATTTTACAAGTGCCAAGAAAATGCAAGAGAAGCAAGAAGAAGATTTATTGCAAATTTTCATAGAAATATATCCATCAATACAATTCTAAGGATAAAAAACCTATTTGAGGAAAATAAAACTTTACATGATAGAAAAAAAAAATTATTATTATTATTTATTAAATAATAAAATAAAACTACTAATAACATAAGTTTTCAACGTGACCGCCGTTTTTCTCGAAACAACATCGATAACCCCTTTGTAGCCTTTCTAAACTTGCTGTTACAATATGATTTTCCTGGTTAAGGCGGTTTATTTCATCGACAATTTTTCCCATGATCTCTTGAATATTTTCGTTTCGTTGTCTGTATACGACGTTCTTCAAATGGCCCCAAAGAAATGTATCCAAAACTCAGAGGTCGGGGCTATTGGGCGGCCAAGCATATGTTCCATTTCGCCCTATCCATTCGTTATGGCGCCGATTTAAAAATTGAACTACATCATGCACGGCATGAGGAGGCGCCCTATCATGTTGCCAAATTAAATTCTGATATTCTGCCAATGGTAAGTCAATTTCGTTTTCTAAAAACTCATAATATCTGTGCCCTTTAAAGTCCCGTTAAAAAATATTGGTCCCAAAATTTTATTGTTTTTTATCCCACACCAAACATGAATAGAATTCCTCCCTTGAAATTTAATAGTCTGGAACTTTTTTGGATTTTCAACGGCCCAGTGGTGACTATTATGTCTGTTGAATACTCCCGATGTTGTGAAAGTAGCTTCGTCGGTCCACACAATATTTTTGAATAAATCAGGGTCTTCGTTTTCTTGCCGAATTACCATTTGAGAAACAAATTGGAAGCGAAGTTCTTTTTGTGCCGGTGTTAGGTGCTGAAGTGGAAGGATACGAAAAGGCCTAAATTTATGAATTTTCAGAGTCCTGTGAACAGTCCCTCGGGTAACTCTTCTGTGCCTTACACCGCCACCGTACTGAACTTCCCGAACTGCATCCGAAATAGATTTGGTTGGATTAACTTGAAAATAATTTATAATGGCCTGGTCTCGATTTGTTCTTCTTTGTATATTTTTTTTTCTATCATGTAAAGTTTTATTTTCCTCAAATAGGTTTTTTATCCTTAGAATTGTATTGATGGATATATTTCTATGAAAATTTGCAATAAATCTTCTTCTTGCTTCTCTTGCATTTTCTTGGCACTTGTAAAATAGCATAACAATCTGTAGTCTCTCGTCCAAAGAGTATTTCATTTCGATCAGAGTCAAATATATATTTTTTTGGTGAAGACTTCGACAATAATTAAAATAATGTCAATTTTTATTGACAAAGCATTCAAACGTCATTTTACCTTGATCACCTATACCAACCTATCGTATATTTTAAACAGGTGAAGCTAAAATTTTAGTTTGTAAAACATTAAAATGTAATATAAACAGCTATCGCAAAATCAAATCTTTTAATCAGAACGGACATAAAAAAATCACTCTTTCCAAAAATCGTATAAAAAACGATACATTCCATTTAAAAAACACCTGATGCATAGCGTAACTCTTTTGTTTCTGGTTCAAATATTTTTTTGATGATATTTTTGGATTCTACAAGAAAAAATACATCGATTGGCTATTTTGAATTTTTCCAAAATACAAGGAAGGTCGAAAATAGGTCCCTGTTCAGTCCTCGCTGGAACACCCTGTACCTTTTGGTAAAACTTCGTCTCACCTTGCATATGGATTTTAAGTAGATACAAGCTATTATTAAAATTCATAAGGCGACGTGCATCTTATTGGTTAACAGATTCACTTTCGTTACTTCAATACATTAATGGAAATAAGGTGGCACAAAAACTTTGAATTAATTATTGATATTTGAAATTTAATATTAATAAAGGAGTACAGTATAAAATGACGTACGTAAACGGAATAAAAGGAAATGCACTAAAATGAAAATCATGAATTAACCATCAAAAGTGTAATGAGGATCTTCATCACTAAATTCCAAATCTTCATGTATGTTACCATCTTCACCAGGTAGCAACATTTCTATGATTTCTTTAGAAAAATGTTTGCGATTTATCGAAGGATGAGGACACATAGATGTTAATATAGGGTCTGAACTAAGAAGCAACCTATCATAAATGTCAGCATTGGAAGCTTTACCGGAAATTTCGCTAGAAAAATGTTCTCGGAATTTCCTGAAATGCTTGTTACGGCTTTCTGCAGCCTCTTCTGAGAGCTGCCTTATGGGCAAGAGTGCATTTTCTATTATTTCGCCTCCGTGTAACAACATTTTGTGAACTGTTGGAGGCATAGGATACCATCCATATAGTTCCACATATAGTTTGGCTGTTTCTAAAGTAAATTGTTTGAATAATTCTGTATTTATTTTGTGACCACTACTTATAGTTTCTAATACAATTTTATAGTTTTTAATAAGTTTAATGTTGACGCCTGTTATTCTGCTAGATAATTCACAGTTTTCAAAAATCAACGAGATAAATTACCATTGTTTGTGTTTCCAAACCCTGCCTTAGGTACATCCACAATCATTCCGCACTCGTTCCTAAATTGAGTTTGAATTTTTTTCTTTGTTTCGTGAACTAATTCCTTTTCTGCTGTGTTTCTTGTTCGCCACTTTCTTATAGGTATTTTGTAAGAAAGATGTAAAATACTCTCGAAGAAGCGAATGCGGGCGTGTAGGATTGATATGCCAAATTTAAAATTATCTCGTGTTACTGGTCTTAAAATTACTTTATCCAAATTATTAAAATCCTTACTGATAGTCCCGCATATATAACATTTCTGAGTAGAGGTGGTATTTGTCAGAGAGTTACAAACTTTGCCATCCACCATAGTGAATGACAAAGAATGATAAACAGAAATTAGCAAATTACTTTTGATCATACTTGTCGCGGCAAAAGAGATTTGATTTGATTGTCGATATGATTAAATTCAGCTTTAGTTTCTTCAACTGTCTCGCGTACAATTTTAAATCTTATTGGTCTGCAAAACCTGGGTGAACCCGGTCTTGGATTCTGCCAAATAATTTTTTTTTAGATTTAGATTTAACAAAAAGTTGAAGAGGTACAAATGAGCTTAAAAATAAGTGTGCATCGTTATTGGTGTGAACTTCAAATTTTTTATTATACTGATTTTGAGCCGAACCATCACATCCCCATTTCGAGACCAAACATAGTTGTTGGCATTCTTCAGGTGACAACCTCGCAAAAGCTTCGATAATCAAGGCACATTAACGTTCAGAAGTAAGATCAAGTAAAGACTGAAGAGAAACTTCAGCACTCATGTCTGCAATAGTATAGTCAGTTTTTTTTGAGTAACAAGTAAATTTTTCTTTTTGAACCAAAGTATAACAAGGATATAGTTTTTTGTTATTTCTACGAATTATCTCATATTGATGTCTAGACAATCCAGCCTCAACTATAATGGAAAGAGCTTGGGTTGGATCCATTTTTGAAGATATTTTTTTATTTTCTTTATTAAATTCTATATACTTTCGGGCACGTGCGGGATCATTGCTCACTTCTTTGACAATTTTTGCAGCTTCTAAATTCCCAGCAGCTCTTAAACTCATACTTGTAGAAAATGAAAGTTCTTCAAGTGGAATGATGTTTCTTATTTTTTCTGTTTTTTCTTCTCTTTGATCTTTCACACAACTCATTAAAACATTTTTCGGAACGACCAGGACCAGGGAAATATTTTTTGGTAGCAGCAATGGGAAACAAAACATTAACGGAAAGCCATTTTTCATTTTTTAAAAGTGAATCTTCCCTTCTTTTACATTTTTGCCATTCACTTTTAAAATCAGCAATAAAGTACGATAATCGTTGCTTTAATATTTTTAAATCGTTTTCTTGACACAGTGTAATTTCTCTCACGCGGTCAATGAGGTATTTTGTTTTGTTGCCAAACCTACTTTTCCAAATCTGATAGAGTTCTCCGCGACTAAATTGATTTTTCATTATATAGAATTCCTGAAAATAAAGTACTTACACGAAACGGTTCATTCTTAAATAAATTAATTTAAAGATGGGCAAATTATAAGTGCTATAAAACAATAAAATTTGAATTAAGATTATTGCGACAAATTATTTTTTTTGAAATAGTGTTATATTAATGTTTTAAAAAGATTTAGTATAGGTATTATAACTACAAAAGTTATTTATACATATTGTTCAAATGTTTTTGGATGAATTTTTGTAAAATAACGTTACTTAAAAGCACTTAAAAATTTTAAAGTAATTTTTCGTATGTCATATTATAAGGATGTTTGTATTATTTGTCTGGCCTTTTTAATGCTTAGTTGTTTATTTTCAATGCCATTCGCTCTTTAAAAATAAAAATCGATATTTCAAAAAGATTAAAATATTTCAAAAACCTTTTATGTTAGGTGCAAGAAAATATTTCACAAAGTCTGAATTTCTTTCTTGTTAAAGAACAAAGAATATCCTTCCACCCATTTGACGTTTTCCAAAACATAAACAATTTCTTCTTTGGACCGATATTTTCATAGAATACAGCTTTTCAAGCGCACCCGCATTGCTGTAAAATAAAACCCGTCTAAGTAATGGCAATAAGACTTGAAACTACTTAAAACGGATAAAAATCCTAAAACCTCTCTGCTGGAAAATGTTTCAAAGCGAGACTGATCGATGTCACGTGCAATGATGGACGAAATGCATTTGCAGGTAGCATTTGCACGTACATTTCCGACATTTTACTCGAAAATCCCATTCCACCTACGTGTTAGGATTTACTTTGTTGATATGTACCTTTAGATCAAAGCTTTTATTTATTCCAATGAAATATGTAAGAGCTTAGTTGTTACCCTTCGACCCTGTTTAGCTTTTATTTATAAATTATTGAACTAAAAGATAAATAAAATAATATTTAGTGTATGAAATGCACAAACTTGAAAAAAAGCTTTAGGCTTTATTATAAGTGTGATGACATGTCACGCCTTAGAACAGGAAAAAAGGTCTCCAAAGTCTTTCAATTTATTTTGCACGACATTATTTTCCCTTTAGTTCAAAATGCATGGTTTCTTTAAACGTCGTTCTACAACAATGCAAACTGACCTGTAACTTATTTAGACTTCTCTAAGGCATTTGACACGTTGGATCACCATTTGTTAATTAATAAACTCTCCAATATTGCATTTCCAGACTCACTGTTAAGGCTCTTCATATGTTACCTTTCAAATCGTACAAAATATGTAGCTGTAAATGATGTTCAGCATCCTCGGGGGTACCGCAAGGTTCCGCCTTAGAACCCTTGCTTTTCAATATTTGCATTAACGATATTGGTGATTCTTTAGACATTAGTTTTCCATTTTGCGCTAAAGACGTCAAATTGTTTGCCAACATTAAGTTTACGGAGGACTGTCTAAAAATTCAATTAAACTTATGCTGTTAATATAAACAATTTATATCATCTACTGATAATGCTATCTTGGTCAGCGAAATGCGCACCCAGAACATAACAAGCTGTGGTGTACTGTGGTTAGAACTCTTGTATTTTGATCTATCTTCCACCACAGGTTCCAGTGTTAGGACTATATTAGTTCAGTATAGTTTTTGTTTAACTTCACTTAATTTGCTCCTATAACGATAACAAGATAGATTCTAAGGTCGAGTAATTTTAATTTTAATTAGTTTCATTAACCGCTTTACGGCAATGTTACGAATATAACGAATGTTATATTTACAATGTATGTGTTTGCATTGACCTATCGAAAAATATGATTTTTTCCAATTAATATTTCGTTTTTTCATTGTTTTCTTTGTTTTTTCTTTTAAGGTAAATTTTGCTTTGGCCATAAAATTGTAACAATTTTCCTATGGCAATAAAGCATAATTTTGTTTATTTGTTTGCTTTAATATATCTGTTAGAATGTGTTTCAAAGGATAATATTTCATATTCACTAATGTCCTGAAAAATTTTACGTTGTTAGAGCGGTTAAAACAGATAGATTCACAGTGAAAATTAACTATTACCTAGCTTCTGTAGTGGAGGTAAAACATTTTTTAAAATTTAAATATCCCTCCAATATGTATTATTAATTTTGTGTTGTTGTTGTTTCTACTCATAACCAAGAATTTCAGAGTCTCTTTTTTTTTCTTTCTCTATGTACCACCTCCAAATATTTAACGTCCTGTTGCTTCTAATACAGTGTGGGATATCTATACTCTAATATACAGTGTGTCGCATATAAGATCAAGTCCATATTTTCTTTCGTTTTACAGCTAATGATTTGAAATTTTGCACAGTGGTAGTACTTGATAAGATACATCTTCCATCCACATATTACGGTCCAATTTCGTTTAAAAACCAGGCCTACTAGGACCTTGCAAGTAGTCCAAATTTTCCGTATTTTGCTTCGCGATAAGACATCAAAAAAAGTCATTAGAAAACGTTGTTCGAAACGTAATTCTTACGTACTATACCAAGTTTCAGCGATAAATTCGCATTTTTAATTTTTCACAAAATTTGGATAATTACGGATCAGACCCGGTACAATTCTGGTTTTTATCTTTCAATTTTTACCTAGGGCGTTAGATTTGCCCTAAAATCAAAATCTGACGATCAAATTTGTCAGATTTAATGAAAATTTAACTGCTAATCTTGTTTCAAAAGTATTTATTGCATAACAAGGAAAATGCCGTTCAGTATTTAAGTTTAACAGAAAAAATCAAAATAATTAAGCTTTTCGGTGCAGAAAAGTAACACAAGAGTTTAACGTAAGGCAAACAATGCGATTAAGCGAAATCATATTTATCACAAAACTGAAGCCGCTTTGTTTGAATAAACTTTTTTACGAAATGGCAGTTTGCTAAAAATCGTTAAATAGTAATTTAGGTAAAAATATATGATGCGCTTATCTAAGAACCAGATCAAAACAAGTCCTCATGGTCTACGACCTCTAGGTCCTGATCCATAATTATCCAAATTTTGTAAAAATGTCAAAATACGAATTTGATGCTAAAGTTTCGTATGTTTTGTAAGAAGTCAATTTTGAGCAACCTTTTCTAATGACTTTTTTAATATCTTTATCGTGAAATAAAGCAACTATGGAAAATTTGGACTATTTGCAGGATCGCAATAGGTGGGCTTTTTACGCGAAATTCATTCTTTCATAAAAACCCTGCCTACTACGACCTTGTTAGTAGACCCAATTTTCCATATTTTGCAAAAAAGAAGATTTTAAAAATACATAAAACACTATTATTTATTTGACATAAAATAGAATGTGATTTTAAATACATTTACTAAATATGAAAATTATCAAATATATCCTTTTTCAACTAAGCCACCCCCAACTCTTATACATTTTTCAATTATCTTGCGGTTATGTTCAGCTACTTTCCTTAATTCACGGATGCTAATTCCACTGCAGGCTTCTCTAATTTTTGTACAAAGCTCCTTTATTTCGTGGTCTAACGGGGGAACTTGAGGGCCTCTATTCATAGGGACTATTCCTGCCTATCCAACGTAAATGTTGATTTAACCATCGGCGTACCACCCTGGCGTTATGGATTGAGGCACCATTCTGTTGAAAGTACATTTCTCGACGCAGATTTGGAGGCGACTCTTCAATAATATCCCAAAGTTCATTTTCATAAAAGTTGAGTAGCCGTTCAGCGTTTAAAGTTCTTTCGAAAAAAAAGGATCAATTATTCGTTCACATAATATTCCGGCCCATTCATTGAATTTTTCTGTTGCCCATTGTCTAAAATTTTGTGATGAAACCACCCCATTGGTAGTAAAGGTCGCTTCATCGGTATACATAATTTTTTTTAGAAAATTTCGCTCACTTAGATAATTTCCTTGGACCCAGTAACAAAATTCTAGTCTTTTGTTCTTATCACCTTCTTTTAGCGTATGCAAAAATTTTGGCTTGTAAGCTTTTATTTTATTACGTATGAAACACCTCCTTACTTTATCTTTTGAAATATTTAATTGCAAACCTAGGGGTCGTAGACCAATTCGAGGATTATTTTGATTTGCTGCCAGTATACGTGCATCACTAACATACCTTCGATTTCTACGTAGATGATCATTTAATGGTTTTTTTTAATACACTTCACGTTTCATTGAAAATTTTATTCAAAGCGGATGCTGTTGCTTGATGTTTAGGATTTCGCAGTGGATGTCTTGCATTAAATTATCGTGCTACTTCTCTGCAGTTTCGGTTATTATCACCAAATAATTTAATAATTTCAATTTTTTCTCTTAAACTCAAATTTTGACCTGGCATTTTTACTATTATGCAATAATCAATTTCATAACAATATCAATAATTGCGCTGTCATTAGCTCCGGCGAATATAGAACTAAGATTTTGTCTTCACGGCTATCTTGATACATTTAAATCAAAGCTGATGCAGTTCCGTGATAAATAGGATTTTGCAGTAGTCTTACTTTTCCGCAAGTTCGTTATCATTTTATTTTTATTAGCTTCAAATGATTTACTTTCAATTTATTTTAAATGTTGAAATGGCCTTTTTATTAATATAAAATATTAAATTTAAAAACAAGACCTTAAATTTAATTTTCATTAAATCTGACAAATCTAGGCGTTACGTTTTGTTTTAATGACAATATTGTTAAATCTACTGCTCTAGGTAAAACAGTAAAAATTAAAATTCGTACTATACCGGGCCTGATTCAAAATTATCAAAAATTTGGTGCTAAAATTCGATACATTGAGTTAAAATTAGGTCCTGAACGACTTTTTTTAATGATTTCTGAAAATTGGAACTAGATGGCTGTAAAGTATCATTTTTCAGTTGCGAAAAACCCAAAAAATATTTTTGTTTGTCAACTGATAGGCCCCTTGAAGACCAGATATTTACGTTCGATTGAGAGATAGATCTTGTAAAGGTCTAAAATTTTAAATATCAAGGTAAAAAACTAGAGAAAATATAGACTAGTACTAAAAAGTTTTATAATTTCAATTTTTTCTGTTAAACTTAAGTAAATAATCTAAAAACAAGATTAGTAATTATTAAGCAAATTTTTATTTAATCTGATAAATTTAAACGTCAGATTTTGTTTTTAGGGCGATCTCGTTAAATTTTTAAGTAAAAATGGAAAGACAAAAACTAGAATTTACAGGGGTCTGATACGTAATTATCCAAATTATCTGAAAAAGTAAAAATGCTAATTTATTGCTGAATCTTCGTATAGTAGATTAGAATTACATTCGGAACAACTTTTTCTAATGACTTTTTTTGATATCTTTATCGCGAAGCAAAATACGGAAAATTGGGACTACCTGCAGGGTCGTAGTAGGCGGGGCTTTTAAGCGAAATTGAACGGTAATATCTTGAAAAATGTATCTCGTCAAGTTCTACCACTGCGCAAAATTTCAAATTATTAGCTATAAAACGGAAGAAAATATGGACTTGTCTTCATCTTATATGCGACACACTGTATATATATCTTTTTTTTTTTAATGAAAAGTGTGAGCTCCGTTTTGACCGAATTTACTGGAGCCCCCTACACACCCCTACTATTAATGATTTCATCCGTCAAGTGACAATCCACCACCTTTAACATATTTTACTAGCTTCAAACCAAAATAAGTAAAACATCTATTGCCCTAATCGTAAAACATCTACAAGAGAATAAAATATTCAGCAGGAAATATTGCCTTTTCAATTTCCGTTAGGAGGGGTTCAGTAGACAAGTAGGAGAGATAAAACTGACGTTGAAAAATAGCATTCGTCGGCTTTTCTGCAATCTGTTTTATTATCCAAGTTCTTGTGCCTTGCTTGAGCTTCTTATTAATTTTCTATATTTCTCGTAATAAATTAAATTACCCTTCATAATATTGCCTCAGTTCATTATGTAAATTGCTTCTTTTTTTTCTGTTGCCTGAGAATGTCACAATTATTTTAGTTTTTAATCAGGGGCGTGCAGTCCATGGAAGCAAGGGAAGCAGTGCTTCCCCGAAAAAAATTACAAAACAACTTCTAAAATGTAATTTTTGAAATAGAAAACCATTAATTTAGTTTATATTAAAATTGCTATCTTAATTATCAAACCTATAATAAATGCGGCCTTGACTCCGACCGAGCTACAATAGAAATCGAATAGAACCTATGCGGGCCGCTAACTTCTTCGCTAAGTCCTGTGAATCGAGCCAGAGGTTATTGAAATTTTCACCGGCTGTTTGCAATTTTTGCATTTCAGTCGCGTGCTTTAAGTGGCGGCGGAAGCTATCGTTGGAGTAGGTTCTTTGTTTGAACGGCTATCCGTGTGTTGTGTGATACGTACGTCGCGTCGTGCATGGTGCGATATGGAAGACAATAGTACGGACGTGGATGTGCAAATACCGTCAACTTCGGCTGTCGGTAACAACGTTGAAAATGTTGGAGAATTTAGTAAGAAGAGTGTGTGTGAATGTGTGGTGTGTGTCTTAATAATAAAGGGATTTTCAACATTAAACTTCGCTGATAAGCTTCAATTAATCTCCAAAAGAAGGGCAAAACCACCTATGAAAAATTTTACCACAAAAATGAAAAACTGTATTAGACATTTTTATCCGGAAAAACAATACGAACAATTTAAATGGCTAACAGGGTGTGAAAATATAAGTAAATTATTTTGTTGGCTGTGTTTACGTTTTGAAAATGGAAAAGGTCTCCGGAATAAAATGGTTTTTTCCGATTTAAACAATTTCCATAAAGCTGTAAAAAGACACATTATGTCCAAAGCGCATTTGCAGGCCGTCATAAAAGAAAAAGTCTTCGGCAAAACCAGAATTGAACACGCCCTTAATAAACAGTTGGAAATTAGTCACCGCCAACACAATGAACTAGTCGATAAAAATAGGAAAATATTCAGAAGACTTATCGTTGTTGTTTGTTTTCTCGGATAGTATGAATTGGGATTTAGAGGTCATGACGAAACAAGGGTTTCTTCAAATAGAGGAAATTTTCAAGATTTACTTAGTTTAATGGCTAAATATGATGATTGCTTAAAACATCATTTAGAACGTCGAATCGTATCCAGAATAATTTAATATCTGCTATTGCAACTATTTTTCTAAAAAGAATTAAGCAGGAGATTGGCTAGGCGCGGCTCATTGCTATAGTTCTGGACAAAACAACTGATATCACTAATTTTATCCAATTATCTATAGTAATACGCTACGTTAAAACAGAAGGAAGTATTCTGCAAGATAAAGTTCAGATGCATTATATAACTATCCCAAGTGCTGTGTTTGCAGTATGGCAGGACAATTAGGGGGTCTGCAACAAGCAGAAAATCGTGAATCACTGATTGAACTACTTGACTTTTTTTTTTTCAAGTCAACAAAATACAATCCAGAAAATAATGAAACGTGGAAGACTTGTGTTCAGAAGCTGATTGAACTATTTGAGAAAACAATAGAAAATAATCGTGGGACTCAGAAGCAATAAATAGTTCGAGGGGTTTTTGGACTGTTTGAAACGAGATTTTAATTTTAATTATTTGTTGAACATATTTTCAGAAATATTTCCATTCTCGGACAGTGTTTTTAATATATTTTAATATATTTTGCCTAAAAAAAGTGGATGATTTTAAGTCCATGTTAAGCCAAAAAAAGAGATGACTTTGACCTATTTTAGGAGAAAACGATGACGTTAAATTTAGAGCTACAAGCCAAGCGTCTTCGAACAGACAAAGTCGGAGATGTTCAAACATCATACAGACGCCTCTTTTATGAAATAATCGATCAAATTTAGCAAAAAATAAACTATAGATTTAACGGTTTAAATGATTTTAAATTCCTGGAGTTCTGCAATTTTGATGCATTTGAAGGAAAAACTTTTCCAGAAGATGTGTTTAAATCTCTTCTTCTTCTTCATTATGGCCAGTTCTTCGACCGAGTGTTACTGCGATTTGAACTAAAAGTGATTTACGAAACTCATTGCATTAGCGCAAAAAATAACGCTAAGGAACTAATGCAATTTTTAAAAGACAAGGAGCTGAAAGATGCCTACACCGAAGTGTCGAAATTGTGTGAATTAGTATTGACAATACCTGCCACAAGTTCATCAGTAGAACGCAATGTTTCAACACTTAAACGTACAAAAAATTTCGTGAGAAATTCAACGGGGCAGGAGAGACTTTCGCATACATCGCTGTTGTCCATTGAAAATAAACTTCTCCAAAATATGTCGGAGCATCGACGTTTTCATGACAACGTCATTGACGAATTCGCAAAAAATGATCGTAGAATCGAATTACATTACAAATAGGTAAGTTTCTAAAAATTGCTTCCCTTTCTTAAAATTTTACCGCACACCTCTGTTTTTTCTTATAATATTACTTCTAGCATTGTAATCGTGGAAAATCACCCTACCAGATTTTAACACATCTTCACGTTTTGGGGTCCTTAGATGCCAAAAAACATAGGGTTTTAATTCCGTCGGTCTGTCCCTATGGAAAAACTACTTATCCTTATAAGTTTGGTAAAATTCCAATATTGTGGAACAAAATGGCGATCTGGTGGCATGCTTAAATAATAATTATTACTAAAAAACTACTTATACAATTTATCTGAAATTTTGCACAAAAATCACGTATTACGTAGAAAATATCTGATAAAATTTTGGTACGAATCTAAGATGACGAGACAAAATGTCGGTTTATTACAATTTATAAAAAATCAACATGAAAAAACTACTTATTGGATTACATAGTCCGAAACCTAAAATTAGCTTCGACGCTTGATATCAATTCTTTTGCAACATTAACATAACATTAAATTAAATTAAAATTTAAACCGTTTCTAGGCCAGAAATTTTAACAACTCACCATTGATAATTTCTTTTACCTTTTTATGAATATTTTTGTGTTGAGATCGTAACGACAAATGTTCTTAACTAGCTAAATTAACTTGGAGACACTTTTTCCGAACTCATATTATTAATTAGTATAGATTTGACATTAATTCTACTTTCCTTTGTCTGTTTGAAATCCCCTTTCTGAATGCAGTAAGTCGAACGACACTTTTCTCAGTTGGTTTTCAATGCAGTTAATTTTCTGACATCAAACATGCAGGGTGTCCCATGATGATTACGGGGGTATTTAAACAATATATATAAATAAATAATATATATATATATATATATATATATATATATATATATATTTTAAATAATAAATCTAAAATTCCTAATTTTACAGAATATCCATAACCCGTAATAACTAGGCTTAGGATAAATATCCATTTAAAAATATAAAAATATGCATGCAAATTTGCTCCAAAACAAGGGAAAATATGTATTTAAAAATGCATTTATTATCGGATCAAAAAAACAGAAATAAAGCAAAAGTATAGCAATTAAAATATTATATTATCTACACTTCAAGGTATCCTTAAGACGCTATCTTTACCAGTAATTATTACATTAATAAAACTATATAATAAAAGTATTTTTTTAAATAAAATTTTAATATATAGCTAACTAAACAAACTAACTAAAGAAAAAACCTGTTTAAAATTTATTGTTTATGCTATTCAACAAGTTGCGGTTACATTTTATGACTATATGATGTAACAAATTATCAAATTCAATTTTTCTTCTATTATCTGACAATAGTACTTTATACTCAGACAATACTCGTTCAACATCACAAGATACACTTGGAACATATACAAATCACTGTTTTTTAAAAATTGTTCATTATCTGGAATCTCTTTGTTGTCCAAAACTGTACTAATACTTTTCAAATTTGTATAACCAATATTTTTTTGTAAAACCGTAGCTAATTTTTGAGAAATTACTTTATTTTTAGTGTTAGTTATAGTTTCACTCACTTTTTCTATCATTCTACGCTTTTTGAAAAGAAAGTTCTTTCATCTCAAATTATTTTTTTATAGAAGACAAGCAAGACAAATTATTTTTAATGTAAATTAAATCCTCACGTACATTCTCTTTGCGCAAAACGTTTTGAGCTTCTTATATAGAATGTGAGTATTCCGCATTAAATTAGTTGACTATGTATTTTATTGCCTCGAAATGTTCTGCGTAATAAATGGCAGCGTCTATCCAAATTCCCCGTCTAGTTACAATTGGTGATGGGGGCAGGGGGATGTTTCCTGCAGTTTCCCTAAATTTTTCTACCCGAATCGGAGCTTTTAGGAATACTTTCTTCACCGAGGAAATCAGATCGTTCACTCGTGGATAACATGCTCGAACTTGTTCTGCAGCTCAATGAAGTCTATTGGCAAGGCATGTGGCATGAATCATTTTAGGATACAATATTTGTAGACCAGTCATTGCTTTACACATGTATGGAGCAGTATCTGTAATTGCCACTAACACTCTATCATATTTAATACCACTGGGCCATAAAATAGTCGTTGAAAAATCCAGCAACAGTTGAATGATTTACTTTGTCTAAGGTCTTCATTGTAAGTAAATATGATTTATCCCTTTCTGCTTCTACACCCAATACCAAAAACAAAATTAGCAACACATCTCTGTTCCACATCAGTTGGTTCATCTAGTGACACCCATATACTTTTATCTTCTAGTTTTTCCCGCAATTCGGTAACTGTCTTATTGTGCAAATCTGGAACATAATTTTTCCTTAAAGTGGATTCATGTGGAATTGATGTCTTTGTGTACTGCTCTAAAAATAACTTCAGGGCAGGATTACTTCATTTCAGTGGAATATCCGCACTAATAAACGCCTTGAACAAATCCTCATTGAACTTTGATCGTTTGGGTTCCGGTCCTGGTGAAAATGCTGTGGTGATTAAAAATTATTTCTGAGCACACTTTTTACTTTTTTGGATCTGATGCTTTGTAGTTCCTATATGTTGTGTCACTTGGAATTTCTTGTTCGCAGTAACACAATATTTAAAAAACAGCACAAAACCGTCAGTCGTAAAATCAGGAAATTCTTTCACGAATTGATTTAATACCGCACTTAATGAACGCTTTTCTTTCGGCATATTGGACAATGTTCACGCCACAATGTGTCAACTAAATTGAATTGAAAAATTATTTCTAACATTCCTTAAACGTGCGTATTTATGATTGAAAATCCGTGGTAAATCCATAGTTTTTAAAGCACAGATGTTTTATTCGGTACCTATAACAATTTTGTAAAACCCTTGGCCTGCCAGCAACTAGACATTTTTTATTATTTTATTATTATGGATTATATTTGAAATACATCAAATTTGTCTTGGGAAATAAAGATATATTCAGAAAAATTAGAATATATGCATTTTTCTTGTAATAACTGCAAAATATAGATTTAAATACAAAAATTGCCAAAATATGTATTTGGATACGCTTTCATGCAAATGCATGTATATTCTAAGCCTAAATAACAAATTGTGAATTTTATAGTATTAGAATAAGTAGATCTTAACTTAATCTAAGTAAGCTATGAACAATTTTATACACTAAGGAAAAATGAAACTAATCAAAACTTAAGGAAACGTAAGGTTTCATCTTAATATTAACATAATATTAACCCCTTAATCGATTTTTACATTATAAGAACTGCTGAAAATGATTGACACTCTCGAACGCAATGTAAACATACGGTGGTTATTCTTTTCAAAACATTGAAAATAATTATGGATCGTCCCTGCAAGTTTTGAAATGGCGCCTACCGTAATTCGTCTATTATCCGATGAAGGATACTATAAACCTTATTCTGCAAATTGCCCGATACAAAAAATCTAGAACGGATAGGTCAGGCGATCGTGGAGGTCATCTAATTGGTCCATTACTACCGATACATTTTTGCTGAAACTAATTTTCTTAAGAAAGTCGAACAGGTCAGGATTGTAGGAAATGTATCTCTTTAAGATGAACTAAAGCAGTGGCGGCTCCTGCATAAGAGCACAGGAGCACGTGAACCCCCTGCTACTATATATATACAAAATATTTCATTGTTTTTTAAAATTTGCGACTTTTCTTACTTCATGGCTCACACATATTGGTGAACATCCATAATTATAATTGAAAATAAAAAAGGTTGAATCGTTTTTACTTAGGTACGTCACGGAGTTAAAGTGCGGGACACGAAAGAAAACCGGGCGGCCCTTAAAATAAAGGTTCATAGCCTTAAGCAAGCGGAAAAGCAAAATTTGTGTCCGCAAATAAATTTTATGTTATTTTATTTGTTGTAATAGTTTGCCGCTTCACCTATAAAGTGCGCCAGCGAATCGGTACGGAAAATTAATCGAGGATTTAGTAAATTTCGCACTGGTCCACTTATAATTGGGATGTACTACACTCTCCATGCACTTGCCCCCAGAAGGTTCTAGCTGTTTCCAGTGGCGCCTATACATTTCGAGCATTTGTTTTCATTTCTATATAAATGGGTTGCGTTGAATTTGAATTATTATTTCGAAGTAACGATGGCGAGCAAAAGAGGAAAAACAACGTGAAGTTATTAAGCGTTATAGAGGCCTGTACTAGAGAAGCTGAAAATAATAGTTTGACTATTCCAATTCAAAATCAAACAGAACGCTCTGCATTTTACACTGGTGTTTCGGAAAGTAGTGTAAGAAAAATTCAAAGAGAACATAATGTTCGCTCATGTTCCACTTCACCTTTAAAATTTCCTGGTAAAAAAAGACCACGATTATCATACAAAGATAAAATTGACGATGGTGATTTTCAAGTAATTCGACGAACAATAGAGGATTTTTATATAAACTTGAAGAAGATTCCGACCTGAAAACCCCTACTTCGTGCTGTAAAGACAAAATAGATTTTCCGTACGGGTATAAAACCTTAAATCGGCTTTTACGATTAAATGGTTTTGTTTGGACGAAAATTGCTCATTGAGGGACCAAATATTTTTCACTGGCGGGTGAAATATCTATCAACGGTAAGGCAATATAGGCAAGAAGGACGCAATATTGGGTATCTAGACGAAACTTGGGTAGACAGTGAACAAATGCTGGCAAAGTGAAAGTGTTACAGGTGTTGTTCAGGGAATCCGCTATAGTAGTGGCTTTATTATAGTTCATGCTGGTTCAGAAGCCAGATTTGTTCCAGGTGCTGCTTTGGTTTTTCGCTCGGGACTAACTACTGGAGACTATCATGGACAGATGAATAGAGATAATTTTGAAAAGTGGTTGCTCAAGAAGCTTCTACCTAACATTTCTCCCAAATCAGTCGTGGTAATGGATAATGCGTTTTATCATTCTCACGTAGAAGATAAAGTGCCAACTAAATACTCTACAAAAGCTCATATGATATCGTAGCTTAAATCGAACAATGTTGTATGTGATCCAACATGGGGAAAATATCAATTATATGAAGTAATATCAGCCAAAAAGCCTAGAGAAAAAAAGTATAAAATTGACGGTCTTTTACGTAACCTCGGTCATACACCTTTAAGGCTGCCTCCATACATGTGCGACCTCAACCCTATTGAACTTGCATGGGCAGGAGTAAAAAAATATATTCGAGAGCGAAACACCGGTGAACTTTCAATTAAAGATTTAAATAAAATAACATTAGAAGCGATTGACTCAATATTGGCTGAAAATTGGAAATCGTATCTTAAACATGTTCGTTCTATTGAAGATAAATACTGGGAAGTAGATGGCAAAATTGAAATGGTTATTGATGATTTAGTTATCACACTGGGATCTTCAAGTAATGACGACGAAACCTCATCATTTTTAGAGGAAGACAACGATTTAGAAGGAATCGGACCATTAGAATCACAGGCGTCAACCTCAAAAATGGCTTAGTTTTTTTTTTCATATATTTTGTAAAATTGTTCATAAAGTAGCTCTCAATAAACTGCTTCAAAATAATTAATTTTCTGTTCAAAACCGGATGTCAAAAAATATCTAATATTGCAATTAATATTTAAATTTACAGAACTCATATATTTCCAAAATTAACACATCAATGTAGTTATAGTAGGGGAGCCAGCACTGATTTCAATGAACAAAATTTATAAAAATTTTAACTTATGCAGTTCAACTTTGGGCTATTCGGGTATGTCAAAAGTGACCGTTTGTCTCCATCTGTTATATTACTTTGTACAGGGAGCGTCATTGTGAAGTACTATACTGTGCGTTTCCTAATTGCGTGCTTATATTAAAGGGGGGTGATTCTTGGACCTTTTTAAGGAAAAAGTTTAATGTGAACTTAAAAGTCTTAACTTATACAGGGTTTTAAAAAAAACAATTTTTTAAATCCTAATTCTGGTGCTATTATAAATAAATAACCGCGTGAAATTTGATACACGTCTTTTATGCATAAAAGGGCATTGTTTATTAACAATCAATTTTTGAAATTTTTACCAGTGGCGTGCATATGTAATTAACCTGGGTAAATCCGTATGCTCCTTAATGCATAGAAGACGTGTATGAAATTTCATGCAGTTTTCTACAATAGCATCAGAATTGGGATGAAAAAAAATGTTTTCTTTTTAAACTTTACCATCCTGTATCTCAAAAGTTAGGATTTTCAGGACATAAAAACACCCTCTTTAACATCAGCACGCAATAAGGAAACGCCCTGTATAATACTTCACAATGAGGTTCCCTGTGTAAAGTAATATGACAAACGGAGACAGACGGCCACTTTTGGCATACCCGAGTAGCCCAAAGTTGAACTGCATAAATTAAAATTTTGATAAATCTCGTTCACTGGATCTGATGCTGGCTGCCCTTGTAAAATCTGGACTTGTAAATTGTGTATTACTATACTGGGTGGTCCAATAATAGTGGACGTAGGCAGTAACCCGGGAATCGTTAATGACAGAACTCAAGAAAAAATATATTTATAGGTAAATCGATCAAGAAAAATCAAAATTAAATCATTTTAAAATTCGAGAGTTCGCCGTTTTTGCAACGCAAAAGAGATATAGAGGTGCGGTACACGAAAGAAAACAGACAAATATAGATAAAGGTTCATTAAGTATAGTTACATTTTTTAATTATCTGAAGTGCGTATAGTCAAAAAGGAGTGCCATATTATTTAAAGAACGACGACACACCACTGGTTTAAATAGATTTCTTTGCCGACTTTCCTAAACAGATTGACTCCGCCCGGTTTTCTTTCGTGTTCCGCACTTTACCCATCATATGAAATCATATCGTGTTGGGTTTTGCTAACAACCTAATTTTAGTTTCGTTCGATTTGTTTTGATTTCGGAATTCGAATTATAATAATTTTTTTTAAACTAATTCGCATTTGGTGTATTTATTCATGTAAAGACATGAATACCCAGCCTGTAGTTAGTAGAATCGAAAATATACAGTGGACTATTTAAAACAAAACTTTTCTGAATTAACTTTAAAAGATAAACTAAAACTGAAAATTGCTGGCAAACCGATTCCAAATCTTAATATTACGCAGGTCAATAAAGGACAAAAACGCAATTTTGAAAGAACGTTTAAAAGGGACTTGTACGAAAAACATGAGTGGCTTTGCGGTTGCAGTGTTAATAATAGTTTATTTTTTTTTCCGTGTTCGCTGTTTGCGCCGGTAAGTGCGGAAGCGTCTTGGGTAAAAATGGTGTAGTTAGTTGACTTAGCGCACAGTCTCAAAAAATAAAAAGGCATGAAAATTCTCAATTAGATCAATTAGAACTATATCTTCTAGGAAAAATAGATACTGCAACTGAATACTGCCTATAGAAAAGAAATTGAGAAACACAAAAATTATAAACCGCATAAAGTTCTGTGGCAGTTTTGAGTTAGCTCTGCGTGGACATGATGAAAGGGAAAATCCCGGGGTTTTTAAGGGTGTACCAAAACACCTGTTTTTCAAACATGGCAAATACTCTGGGCGATTTTTTGTGTTCCCCTAAATAATTTTTCTTCGTGGAACGAGAAGTACTGTTTTACACGCAGAAAGATAACACTTGTGAGCTAAGTTACATTTTTCTTTAAGATCTATATCTATTTTCAAACCTTTTTGATGTTAAAGAAGTGCTCGCGTATTTTTTGGAGTTACTGTGTGTCTGGTTGAATTAGGTAATAAATATGTATGTTTATATATACACTATCGGACATAAGTATTGCAACAAATTGAAAAATTCTTAAAATTGCAAATAATAGAAAGTGGTGCTTTATACTTTTATAGTCGTTTCCTTGACAAACTAGGCTGTGACAATGAGATGAAAACGTTTTTAAAGCAGTATGTTCAGGAAATAATTCTGAGAGTAATTTGTTAAAAAATAATGGCGACAAAAATATTGCAACATTTTTTATTAAGGTCAATTAATTAAATAAACAAAGAACGAACAATATTATAAAACACTCTAAAATAACAACAATAATATTTAATATTATTCACGAGTTTAATAACCAATAGCATACCCATAGTTGGCTATAACTTTGGCACATCTTCTGGGCATGGAGTTGATTAAATTTTCTAAGATATGAAGTGGCAGGTTTCTTCAAACTTCTGATATTTTATTCATCAGTGCTGGTTTGTTAGGAAACAGTTCTGTTCGTATTTGTCGTCTACTTCTATCGGGTTCAAGTCCGGGGATTGCGCAGGCCGCTCTAAAACTCTAATATTGTTCTGCGTGAACCACTCTTGCACATGATTGGATGTGTGTTTGGGATCATTGTCGTGCTGAAAAATGAACTATAGGGACATTTCCCATTCTGCGAAAGGAAGCGTCACGTTTTCCATAATGTTTCTGTACATAAACCTGTCCATTATCCCATCGATAAAGTGTAGAGGACCAACCCCCCCCCCCAGATGCAAAGCAAGCCCACAAAACAACACTACCCTTGTCATGCTTTACTGTAGGCGTTACATACTTGGGATTGAAACGCTGGTTTACAGGCCTTTTAACTCGTCTCATGCCATCTGAATTAAAAATAATATAACCAAGCCTAGTAGCTTTATTTCTAGCAGAAATTAAGGATTTTTTGCTGGTCTCCTACTGTATAACCGTGCCTGTACTAACCTCCTTTGAATAGTTTGGCAAGAAATATTTAGATGAGGTATTTCGGCTTTGATCTGAGGACTTGACTTCCACGGATCGTTTTCAGAGATACGTTTTATCAACCTGTCTGCGCCTACATTTGTTTTTCTTGGTCTACCTGACTTGAGAAAAGAATCCAAATGATGTTTCTCATTAAAATATGAGATTATCCGTGAAACTGTACTGTGAATTAACGAAAACATTCGAGCGATAGCAGCTTGTTTTTCTTCATCTTGGAAAGTTCTTAGAACTCGTTATCTTAAATCTTTGGACAGCAGTTCCTCTTCCCATTTCCTTTTCTGAACTGGCGTCAACAAATTCTACGTTGCAAACTAAGATTTACTCCCAAAACTACTACACAAATACAATAAAATATGTTTGTTGCAATACTTTTGAGGCTTAAAAAACAGCAAACCACTTAACGTCAAATTATTAAATCGTAATTCCCGATGGAATAGTGCTTTGTTATGTCAGATATGACCAACGCCAACTCGAAAAATAATGTTGTTGTGATGTTCACAGCAGGCGCTCGTGTGTTCGCTATATACCATGCAAATTTTTGATTGTTTTTTTCATTTGTTGCAATACTTATGTCCGATAGTGTCTATATATATATATATATATATATATATATATATATATATATATATATATATATATATATATATATATATATATATATATTTTTATATATATATAATATATATATATATATATATATATCTTATGTCATTTAATAGAAGTTGGTATATATATTTTAAATTATATCTGTGTTTTATATATTTTGGATATATATATAGAATTTTAATGCTATTTTATGTAGCATGTCCTATACCTAGGTTCAAGCGTTCTTAAGATACTTGACATTGAACCAAAAATGTCTTCATCTTCGGGGTACCAAATTTTAAAATCCCATATTTTTGTAAGTTTTGAGGATATAATCTTCATATTTTGCAGACGATTGGTAAATAATCTTAGGTTTCTATTTTTTTTATTGAATTTGTCTTTATGCACTATCAAATGTAGAATTTAATTTTCTGTCGAACTGTATTAAGGTTCCCTATACCTATTCGTAACCATTTTCGAAGAGAAAATTGAAATGAAATTTTTTCGTTTCGGAAAAGTTAAAGTTATAAAAAATGTAATAAATTGTTTACATTATTTTTAACCATATCTACTAAGTTCGAGACTGTTCTAAACTTGTTTTAGTGAACTTAAAAATTATAGCAATCTAACAATCAACAATAAATAAATAAAATAATAAAATTGAATTATAACAAATGTTCTATATGCTGTCCGTTCATTTGAAGACACATTTCAATTCTTCTTTGTACAGTTGCTGTGGCCCGTTGAATTTGTTCGTTTTCTAATTCGGCAAAAGGTGTTCGTATCCTGTCCAGTAAATCTTGTTAGTTAATTACTGGGGAAGCATAGACTTTACCTTTGATAAATCCCCATAAATAAAAGTCTAGGGGTGTTAAATCAGGCGATCGCGGGGGTCATCTCCAAGGGCCATTGGGACCACTCCAGCGGTATTCAAAAATTCGAGATAATTGGAGATAAACTGCAGCGGAATTATGTGCTGGTGCCCCATCTAATTGATACCAATAATTTTGCAGCTCACCAATAGGAATTTCTTCTACAAATTCAGAAACCGTCCCTCGTAGAATTTACAAATACTTATCACTGTTTAAATTGTCTTCATAAACACAGTACCGCACCTGATCATTTAATACTATACCTAAAACATTGAAGCTAAACCTCTCTTGAGAACGCGTTTCGCGTGCGGATTTTCTGCTGTCCAGAAATGTTCCTTTCTTCTATTTGTTACTCCTTCTCTAGAAAATTTCGCTTCATCGGTCCAAAATACTTTTGAAAGGAATTGAGGGTCCTCTTGAATTTTCAAAAATATGAATTCGCAAAATTCTACTCGTCGGACGTCATCACCAGGTCTCAAGGCTTGCACGTTTTGGAAGGAATAGGGGTGCATATGATGTTCTTTCAAGATTCTTGGGACAGATGAAGAAGAAATTTCCAAATCGTTTTCTGCAGACGGTATTGAACTTTGCAGGTTTGCGTGGAAATAAGCTAATGTGTTTATTACGTTATCCTCGGCATTTGTCACTGGTTTCGGAACATTTGTTGTAACTTTAACCTTGCCAAAACTCAAAAAGTTCGTTTCAATTCTCTTGAATTTTGACTTGTTCATTGGCTGCAAATTAGGGTGGCGTTCATTAAACACACGACACGTTCTCTCCAAAATTTTATAACATTCTCCATGAATATAAAATATATTGAGAATATCAGCATTTGAGTATTCTTCCATTTCGATTTAGAAGATTTAGTTTATCACTGACAGCTTTCGATAAATAACGCATACTAATCATCTGTCATATTGGATATTGGATCTCAATTGTTTTTCCATGGCTCACCATTGGAACATGTAAACATTTAAGCAAATACATACGATATTTTTATAAAACCCAATTATTTCGAAAATGGTTACGAATAGGTATAGGGAACCTTAATACAGTTCGATAGAAAATGAAATTCTACACTTGATAGTGCATAAAGTTATAGGGTGTCCCATTTAAAAAAACGGACTTTAGCGGCTTTGAAAATGTGAATGTTTGCCGCTGAATTTACACCCTGTATAAGAATAGACAAATTCAACAAAAAAAATTGAAACCTAAGATTGTTTACCGATCGTCTGCAAAATATGAAGATTATATCTTCAAAACTTACAAAAATATGAGATTTTAAAATTTGGTACCTTAGGCTCATTTTCGGTTCAAGGTCAAATATCTTAAGAACGCTTGAACCTAGGTATAGAATATGCTACACGAAATAGCATTAAAATTCTCCGTAGAATCCAAAAATATCATAAAATATAGGGTGTTCCGTTTAAAATAAACAAGTTTATACCAACTTCCGGTTAAACCGGAAGTGAGAGGAAGTTGAAAATATTTCAAAAAAGAAGTATCCCTTAATCTTATCTTAATCCCAAAATTTGAAATTTTTATCTATATGGCATCATCAAAAACTTTTAATGAACGGGTTGCGTGAATATATATATATATATATATATATATATATATATATATATATATATGTATATATATTGTTTTACTTGTGACCTCCTCAAGTTTCCGTCACGAGCCGCCACTGAGCTAAAGGTGCATTATCTAGTTACATAGGGATAACAGATATCTGTTTCCCAGAAAGACGCTAATACAAATCAACCCTGTTACTCTCTTTCAAATATTATACTGTAACATTCTTGGGACCAATGCCTTGGATTACACTTGTTAAAAATACCTGCACTCGAAAAGTAGGCCTTGTCGGACCATATTATAGATCTGGCCAAGTTGTTGTTAATACGAATTTGTCCCAAATGCCAGTTTCTAAAGAGTAGACGTATTGCTCTGTATAAACTAATGTTAAGTTTCATTTTCAGCCATCGTAAAAAGTATCAATTTACCACGCGTCAGCTTGCTAAATTGTCAAGGACTCAGCAAATTATCGCTCATTGTTCTAATAATCGCATTCTCTATCTTTGCTTATATCACCAAAATGGGACACCCAATACATATGTCTTTTTTATACTAGCATGACATTATTTCTCTAAAGAGAAATTATTTCCGGATTTTTAACAAAAAAACTTTATAAAAGTTCTCTAAAAGTTTTATACTCCCTCTAGAATTTGTGACACGTTCCAGAAACTTTCAATACAAAAAATTATAAATTGTAGTTTGATAAAAGTTTATTGTTACAAAAAATTCCATCCGATTTTCCCGGGATGTTGTTTAAAAAAAGTTTGCTTTCGCACGATGTCAGAAACATTTTTCGTATTTCATAAGCAGTGTATAACAATGGGAATATTTAGATTCAAAATCGATGATATCCTATGTTAAAACAGAGAGAAGAGAAAAGTAAAAAGAAGAGAATGTTATTAAAATTCTACAAGCAAACCTTTGGCATTTAAAGCGGAGACATTTAGTTCTCTATGAATTTAAACCAACTGAATAAAACATTTCATATATATGTATATCAATTGGGATTATGTAGATTTTTTACTGTGGGTTTTATATTTTGGAAGATTTTCCGT
The DNA here is from genome assembly GCA_030620095.1 of Kuschelorhynchus macadamiae. Taxonomy (NCBI): domain Eukaryota; kingdom Metazoa; phylum Arthropoda; class Insecta; order Coleoptera; family Curculionidae; genus Kuschelorhynchus; species Kuschelorhynchus macadamiae. The sequence goes on from JAUTXW010001499.1 coordinate 36,746, forward strand.
AGTAGTGAAAAAAAAATAATGGAAACTAACATTCGCCTTATATTCTAATGTAATATAACAAGTACGAGCGTTAGGTCGCATAAATGGTCTTTTGTGTTTGTGTACACACTTACTTTTGACCTCATTTAATTGACAAACGTCCATTAATGCAATACGCAAAAAGAGTTATAGTCAACTGTCAGATTGTAAGTAAAAAAATTGCATGATAATCCGAACTAACTGGTACTAAAATTGTGCACTATGTTTTATATAATAAACGGTCATTAGTCCTACTCGTACATAAATCGTTGCGTATGAAAAGATTTTGACAGCTGTTAGTATTAAAATAAAATGATACTGGTTCAAAAGTTATTGTTTAATGATCATAATAATAATAATAACCAAAAATTCTATTTATTTGCGAATTTAAAATTAAAGTATAGGGTAGGTTTTTGAGTTAAAAATGTCACAAAAACAACTATTTTCATTACTATTCATTTTTGATAAAATTGTATAGAAATAAATTAAATATGTGTAGAACTGGAAATAAAAGAAAATTTCTTTTTCTAAAAATGTGCGTACAACTTACAGCTTTCGATAAAACTGACATTTAAAGTTTAATGAAAATTGTAAGACCATGAAAAGTTCCCATATATGAATAAAATATGCATCTCCTAAGACACTTATTTTCTTACTTTATATTCATCAGAAAATATTTATAGTTTTCGATATATTTCAGTTTTTCTGATTTTCGATCAATGTTTTAAAAGGGTTATTGTCTGTATTCAAAAAGTCAAAAATTTCAAAATATAGAATTATAATTAACATACTTTTATTATCATACCATAATTAGTATAATTTTCATTTTACGAATCTAAATTTAATAGCCGGATATGGCACAGATCGAAAGCAAAAGGTTGCTTAATCTATATCTTTTTTGCGAGTGTGATAATTTTTTAATGGATTCATTTTACTATTATCATAACCTTGACGGCTATGTTTTGAGTAACAAACATCCGCTAATTTGACACATCCGATTCAGACCTTACAGTAAAAAAGATACGTTTTGCATAAGTTTGGTCCAAATACCAAATGAAGGGTACAGGCTAGAAAGGGGGAATGTCAATTTTTGGTCATTTTAAGCTGTTCAGTTCATTAAATATTCATACAGAGAGATCTATTTATAGTAACATCACACAGGCGAAAAAGGGGAATAGTCACCAGATATCGACAATTTAAATTATGCTGTACTGGCTAGAAAGGAGGATAGTCCGTGCGGCACATGCTAAGAAGGTGGAATGTCATAAATGCGCGTTATTCCACTGTCAAACGTAACACTTTAGTGGTTGTAGTTGATTTGTTTTGATTGTGTTTCACAGTTGTGTTGTTTATTTTTATATTAGAAATTTGTAAAACATTGAAGTGCTAATTATTAGTAAAATGAACCCAAATGTTAGTGCCAGTGAAGACTTTGTTGTTACCCAAGTTCAATAAAGAGAAAACGTTACGGGAGATTAACCGATGTTTCTAAGAAGCTTAACTTACAAAGCCACGAGACAGGGAGCGATTGCCACTGTAAGCGTCTCAAATGTTTTGATAAAGTACGGGTGACGCAAGAAAAAAAATTGTAAATGAGTTTAATTTATTAAAATCTGTGGACGAGCAAAACATCTATTTGTGCGGACTTATTAGTGTCTGTCCTGTCTAAAACCGGCGTCCACGTAACGCAGAAGAAGTAGCAATATTACATGACAGTTCATTTACTTATCGTGTCAGAATTTTTGTAGATGGTGAAATAAAAGAAGTACCTGTTTGTTACAAGGCATTTCTTTCCTTACATGGTACAACCAAAAAAAAACTTGAAATTCTCCAGAAATCTTTAAAAATGACTGGCAAGGCCCCAAGTGACAAACAAGGAAAACACTTTAACAGGCCTCTCAAGTTGAAACCGGAAGCTAAAGATCTGGTAGTCAATCATATCAAGTCTTTTAAAGGTCGTCAAAGCGACTACAGAAAGGATTATCAAAAACCTACCTGCCCGAAGAGTTAAATATCAAAAAAATGTACAATATGTATAAAAACATCACTGAAGAACAATATTGTGTGTCATATGAAACTTATAGATCCATCTTCTCACAAGAATTCAACATATTATTTGGATACCCAAGGTCAGATACCTGCAATATCTGTGACGAATATTTAGCAAGTATTAGGTCTTTAGAAGCCAAAATAAAAAATGTTTCGGGTGATGTCAATGAGAAGAAGCAACTAGATAACAAAATCAGTAAACTCCAGCAGCAAAACCTGCTGCACAAACATAAAGCTGAAGTATTTTTTTCAAGAAAAAAGGCTGCAAAATTATCTAGTCGAACAAATGAGAATAAAGAGGCTATATGTATGGATTTTGCTAAAAATCTCCCAGTGCCCAACATCAGCACAAATGATATTTATTATAAGAGGCAATTGTCTATATTCTCTTTCAATATTCATGTTTTGTCGACTAGCCAAAGTATTTTTTACACTTATCCTGAAACAAATGGACGAAAAGGCTCTGACGAAGTATGTTCGATGTTGCACCATTTCGTCTACAACTTTTTGCCCAACAGTGTTCGAGTCCTTTACATATTTTGCGACTCATGTGGGGGTCAGAATAAAAACTATACAGTCATCCGTTACCTCCATCATTTAGTACATGTACAGAAAAGGTTTGATGAAATCAAGATCAGCTTTCCGATTAGAGGACATTCCTGTATGGAATGCGACAAGGATTTTGGTCTTATAAAGCAAAAGGCGCGTGTGGAACTTCCATATGAATGGGCTGAAGTTTTTAGAGCTGCAAGAGTAAAACCAAGTCCTTTTGATGTTGTGGAGATCACTTTTGATTTTTTTAAATGCTGGAGTACGCATTTTTCTCCAATATACAGACGTAAGTGTCCAATGAAGATACGACCCATACGTGAACTGAAAGTCGGAGAGATCATCCCAGACTTGTTTACCATCGCTCCACTTGGAATGGCATGTGGGAAACCGCTGTTATGATTGAGCCAAAGACCAGCCATATCAATGAATTGCCAAACAATGAATTCCGATTACCAGGCCAATTATATAAAGGTAACTATACACAAAATATTATTTTCCGATGTTGAGGATGTTTATCTATTTGTAGGATTGCTTCCAATAACACTGTCCAAATTCACTGACCTACAATGCTTGATGAAATTCTGTCTCAATCCAACTGCTAGAAAATATTTTTCTACATTAGCACATACTGAAAATGTCAAAGACAAAACTACCTTTCCAAAATCTCGGCGTACAACAGGCCCAAAAAAAAGTGCTTAAACATATTCTGTATTTTTAAAAATTAATAAAAGAAATGTGAAATCTAATAGAGTCAAATTAATTAATCTTTGATATTTTGCTTCGAAAATGGGTTTTGTAGGTAAACAATCGGAAATACTACAAATTTGCATTGAAAATATTTGACATTCCCCCTTCTTCTTCGTTACAATGTGTAGTCTCCTAATATTTTTTGCATTATTATAAAAAATATGTAAATAATTTCATTAATAATTTCTTATTACAAATTTAAATACATATTTCTATTTCTATCCGTCAAGAAATTCAGTGCAAAGTAATAAAATAAAAACTAATAGGGTTTTTAACTTAAAAATTGTTTTCTTGAAAAATAACGATTTTTGACATTCCCCCTTTTTTGCCTGCACCTTTCAAATAAAGTCTAAAGTATAGTAACTCAAAATAACACTGAAACTATGTATTGTTTTATTTGAGTGTAAAAAATACAAATTAAATATATTATAATTGAATCTAAAATTTATAGTAAATACTCATTTATAAATTCAAATACTTAAATACTCCTTTTTCCATTTTCATATAAGATTTAACAAATAAAGTTGCAAGCCGCCTATGCAAAGCTCTTAATCCATAAAAGCACCTCTTCCACTGTCAAACGAAAATAACTCTTAAAAATCAGGCTTATTTGATCTTTACGCTTCCACTGTTTATTCACTACATTCGACATATTGCAAGTTTAAGATTTTTACCGACTATTTGAATTTGTGATTGAGTAAGTGAATCTTTTTTTAAGTCATGTAAGGTTCCGACTCTCTTTACTATTAATATAATCTAACCTACAGGTTTTTTGGTTGCAAATGCATACCCCATTAACTTTCATATGTCTGTAGATATCAAAAAAAGTTCTCAAAATAAAAAAAATTTCGAATTGTGCGGATTTCTATCTAGTGTTGCAAGCAAATATACATGGTATTTAGCTTTTCTGATATCAATGAACTTTGGTTTCTTAAATGTAAAAATGTATATTTTAAGTTCCATGGGATAGATACTTTTTGTCGATCACAAATGAATCGATTTTGTATATTTATCAATGACGACAGTCGAGAAAGTTTAACGAAAACCCTGCTGTACAAGGGAATTCGGTCGACTTTTGACCCCTCTTCACATATCCGGTACCAAATGTGATACAGAAAAATTATCAAACTGGTCCCTTGAAAACACGTCTCCTATAAAAAATACGGTCAAATTAATGGCCTTATCTGTAACAAAATTGATGTGTTTTTGGAAAATTGAAAAAACACAGTTTTCTGAAAGCATCGCCACGTACGTTTTCGTAGTAACAAACAGTCTCGTTTTATATATAGAATTGTTTAAAATTGTTAAAAATTCTATACATAAAACGCGAAGTCGGGTCTCTGATTATTATTTTTGTAAGCCGTTGACCGAAGAACTGTTCTAAAATCCCATTTAATTCAAAAAGTAACAACATAGTTTATCTCTTTAGGGGCAATGTCAAAAACTATTTTCTTAGCTTTCTGCTATAACACAAAAAAAACGTCCATTACAAATATAAACGATTTCAGAAATAGAATTATTCTTATGTATTATCTAGGGGTAGATAAATCAATAAATACATATTTATTAATGTTGATTCTGGAAGAATTACAATCCAAACTTTTTTCTGGAATCGAAAGTTAAGAAAATATCTGTGTGTCAAATAAATAAACTTACTTTTAAAAAACAGGCCACTTTTATGATGTATAGTCATTTTAACAAACGACAAAACTATTTAATTCACAAATGAATGAATCACAATTTTATCCTATTTTGGCCGTTCGCTTTTGTGCACGCGCAATGTGCACACCCATAAGAACGGCCATGATTGGTTATGAGGAAATAAATACATAGTGAGATAAAAACAGGTATTTCAAGGACAGTCAACAAGACATAAAAAATTAATATTTTATCATAGCGCCTTCTTTCTGGATTACTTAAATCAGTCTGTTAAGCTTTGAGTTAATTATATTTACCACAATATTGGGATCAAGTTCTTCTCAGCACTGACTGATTGTTTAGAGATTATTGTGACTTTGTCAACTTGACAACTAAAGTCATTTTGAAATTATCTGGTGGCACCGAAAATCCTACAAACATACAGGGTGTTCCAGCGAGGACTGAACAGGGACCTATTTTCGACCTTCCTTGTATTTTGGAAAAATTCAAAATAGCCAATCGATGTATTTTTTCTTGTAGAATCCAAAAATGTCATCGAAAAAATATTTGAACCAGAAACAAAAGAGTTACGCTATGCATCAGGTGTTTTTTAAATGGAATGTATCGTTTTTTATACGATTTTTGGAAAGAGTGATTTTTTTATGTCCGTTCTGATTAAAAGATTTGATTTTGCGATAGCTGTTTATATTACATTTTAATGTTTTACAAACTAAAATTTTAGCTTCACCTGTTTAAAATATACGATAGGTTGATATAGGTGATCAAGGTAAAATGACGTTTGAATGGCTTGTCAATAAAAATTGACATTATTTTAATTATTGTCGAAGTCTTCACCTAAATAATATATATTTGACTCTGATCGAAATGAAATACTCTTTGGACGAGAGACTACAGATTGTTATGCTATTTTACAAGTGCCAAGGAAATGCAAGAGAAGCAAAAAGAAGATTTATTGCAAATTTTCATAGAAATATATCCATGAATACAATTCTAAGGATAAAAAACCTATTTGAGGAAAATAAAACTTTACATGATAGAAAAAGAAATATACAAAGAAGAAGAAATCGAAACCAGGCCATTATAAATTATTTTCAAGTTAATCCAACCAAATCTATTTCGAATGCAGTTCGGGAAGTTCAGTACGGTGGCGGTGTAAGGCGCAGAAGAGTTACCCGAGGGACTGTTCACAGGACTCTGAAAATTTATAAATTTAGGCCTTTTCGCATCCTTCCACTTCAGCACCTAACACCGGCACAAAAAGAACTTCGCTTCCAATTTGTTTCTCAAATGGTAATTCGGCAAGAAAACGAAGACCCTGATTTATTCAAAAATATTGTGTGGACCGACGAAGCTACTTTCACAACATCGGGAGTATTCAACAGACATAATAGTCACCACTGGGCCGTTGAAAATCCAAAAAAGTTCCAGACTATTAAATTTCAAGGGAGGAATTCTATTCATGTTTGGTGTGGGATAAAAAACAATAAAATTTTGGGACCAATATTTTTTAACGGGACTTTAAATGGGCACAGATATTATGAGTTTTTAGAAAACGAAATTGAAAATTGGCAGAATATCAGAATTTAATTTGGCAACATGATGGGGCGCCTCCGCATGCCGTGCATGATGTGGTTCAATTTTTAAATCTGCGCCATAACGAATGGATAGGGCGAAATGGAACATATGCTTGGCCGTCCAATAGCCCCGACCTCTCAGTTTTGAATACATTTCTTTGGGGCCATTTGAAGAACGGCATATACAGACAACGAAACGAAAATATTCAAGAGATCATGGGAAAAATTGTCGATGAAATAAACCGCCTTAACCAGGAAAATCATATTGTAACTGCAAGTTTAGAAAGGCTACAAAGGGGTTATCGATGTTGTTTCGAGAAAAACGGCGGTCACATTGAAAACTTATGTTATTAGTAGTTTTATTTTATTATTTAATAATTATTTTTTATTGAATTTCTTTTTCTATCATGTAAAGTTTTATTTTCCTCAATAACAATCTGTAGTCTCTCGTCCAAAGAGTATTTCATTTCGATCAGAGTCAAATATATATTTTTTAGGTGAAGACTTCGACAATAATTAAAATAATGTCAATTTTTATTGACAAAGCATTCAAACGTCATTTTACCTTGATCACCTATACCAACCTATCGTATATTTTAAACAGGTGAAGCTAAAATTTTAGTTGGTAAAACATGAAAATGTAATATAAACAGCTATCGCAAAATCAAATCTTTTAATCAGAACGGACATAAAAAAATCACTCTTTCCAAAAATCGTATAAAAAACGATACATTCCATTTAAAAAACACCTGATGCATAGCGTAACTCTTTTGTTTCTGGTTCAAATATTTTTTCGATGACATTTTTGGATTCTAAAAGAAAAAATACATCGATTGGCTATTTTGAATTTTTTCAAAATACAAGGAAGGTCGAAAATAGGTCCCTGTTCAGTCCTCGCTGGAACACCCTGTACATCAGTTGTATCAACGACAAACTTTTTAAGTTTGTTTTTCTTTGATTACCTGTAATGATATCCTCCGCATAAAATCCGGAAGATAAATTAGATAGACCTATGATATTTTCATATTTAAAAAAAGAGGATAAACATATAAATACCAGCAGTTGCAAAAATCTTTGAGCGATGTCACTTCAAGGTCAGATTGACAAGTCAGTGACAAAATGAGTAATAGAAAACAATTTTAAATTAAATCTAATAAAATATTACGAAAATTAAAATTCACCGGCCAATATCCAGGAGACAGTAGCAAAAGCTCTGGTAATAATAAGGACTGTGCAGAAAATTGTGCATGAAAAAAAGCATAATTTACTACCGAAGAAGATTAAGAAATGTACACGAAAAAAGCCAAAGACAGAAAACTTAAGTGAAAATGTAAAAATGGATGTTCGTAATGCAATTTACGATTTATACACATCAAAAACTAATATAACCCTTCAAGTTTTAAAAGAAACGTATTGGAAATTGGACTAAAATCGTTGTCAAAATTAATAAAAATGTTGGGTTTTCGATATACAAAGGACTGTAATAGAAGATTTTTATGCGAGTTGCCACATATAGCAAGTCAGCGTATCCAGTTTTTAAAGAAATACACGGAAAATGTTAATTCAAAATTTAGAAAAGTGGTATTTTTAGACGAGACTTGGATATTTTCTAATGGAAGCGGTTCGAAATCTTGGCAGGACGAGTCTGTAAAAAGTGTCAAGAATAAAAAAGGGATGTGGGACGGGAAAACGGTTCATCATTTTGCATGCGGGTTCTTCAACAGGATTTCTCCCAGGTGCAAGTTTACTGTTTTCTTCAACATCCAAAAGTATGGACTACCATCATAATATGAACTGTGAATTGTTTGAAAAGTGGTTAAAAGAACAACTGATTCCAAATTTAGATGCTCCATCTTTAATCATTCTGGACAATGCATCTTATCATTCAAGAGTATTAAATAAACAACCTACTTCATCCTGGAAGAAAAGTGATATTTATGACTGGCCAATAAACCAAAAACAAAATCCTTTACCCAATATGCTGAAACTAGAACTTCTTTTAATGGCAAAATATATTAAGAAAACAACAATATATGCCGTAGATGAAATATTACGGGAAAATGGACATGAGGACTGCCGCCATACCAAGCCAGTTTAACGCAATAGAATTAACATGGGCTGGGGCAAAACCATATTACGAAAAACACGTGAACGATGGTATTACATCAGATGAAGTACAAATTGTTTGGCAAGATTCATTAAATTATATTACGCCGGAGTACTGGAAGAAATCTGTGGAACATACGGAGAAATTAATATGGGATTGGTGGAATCGAGAACGAGTTCTAGATGTCGAAATAGCACCAATGATCATTGCGCCATTTGAGACTCAGAAGAGGACTTTTTAAATGATGATATTTTTTAGTCTATAATATTGGAAAGTTTATATATATATATATATATATATATATATATATATATATATATATATACAATGAGGGCATAAAGTCTGGAAACCTTGAGATATGTCAAAAACTATACAAGTTGGGTAAAAAAGTTTCATATAAAAGTTGTATAGTTCCTTACGATTTATGATTCAAAAATGTCTTGAAGTATACAAGGTGTTTTAAAATCAAGTTACACGCCAAAACTTCAGAAACTCTAATGGAACACCCTGTATATTATTTCATTTTAAGAATCTATATGAACTTCTGATCATATTGTATTGAGCATACCCTATCCCTAAAGTAAACTGTTTTTGAGATAAAAAAAATGAGAAAACTGTTTTACAAAATTTTTTTAATAACGATTAACAATGATAGTCTAAAATTCCAAATGATGCGTTTTAACGTAATAAATGCTGGAACTGTTAACCGTTCACTTCCTGACAATATCCTAATCGATTGATGAACTCTTGTTGTAGATTTCGAATGAAAGTAGGTGGGCTTTGTCAGATTTCATCTCTTATACGATTTTTCAGCGCATCGATATTAGGAGGTCTGTTCAAATAAACTTTGCTCTTTAAATATCCCCACAGAAAATAATCTAGGGGAGTTAAGTCCGGGACCTGGCCGGCCATTCGTAGGGACCACGACGTCCTATCCACCTGTTAGGAAATATTTCACTGAGATACTGCCGAACAGGTAGCGCGTAGTGAGGTGGTGCTCCATCTTGTTGGAACCACATTGCTGCAGTAGGCATATCGGGCTCATTACCTCGATACAATTGAGCTAAGGCAGGAATCAACTCTAGTTGTAAAAAATCAAGATAAATTTCACCGGTTAAATTTACGTCGAAAAAGTAGAGATCTATAATTCTATCTTGAAATATTCCAGCCCAAACATTGATTTTCTCGGGATATTGCGTATGAGCCACTTGAGCCCAATGGGGATTCTCTGTAGACCAATATCTACAGTTTTGTCGGTTGACAGTACCATTAAGAAAAAAGGTGGCTTCATCGGAAAATAAAATATTTCTACAAAAGGATGAATCCAGGTTGCACCGCTCTTGCATACTTTCGCAAAACTCAAGTCGGCGGTCAAAGTCGTCTTCATTTAATTCATGGATTAATCTTATTTTGTAGGGATGATACTTTGCCGTGTGCAGAATATTTTTTACCGATGATTGACTAAGGTTTAAATCTAATGCTACTTGACTTGTAGGTAAAAGTAGATTTTCGTTATAACTGAGTAAAACATTCAGTTTCATATCAACATCTAGTTTTGGCCTACCTGTCCTGGGAAGATCTTTTACACAACTATGATCACGAAATTTTTTGATAATTTTGCTAACTGTGGATTTTACAATTGCTTATCCTCGCTCGGGATGCGTATTATTAAAAAGTTCACATACTTCGTCAAGATTTCTTTGCCGATCTCCCCATCCAAACATCATAAGAATCTCTATTCTTTCTCTTTCTGAAGGCGATCTCCCCATCCAAACATCATAAGAATCTCTATTCTTTCTCTTTCTGAAAGCATTTTTATCAGGAAAAAAGTAACTCTCCAACAATACATTAAAAATTGACACAATTTATTGTCAGTACATGACAGTTTCTATGGGAGTTCTAAAATAATCCACCAGGTTTCACTATGCATAGGGAAATCAGTTAATTTTGTTTAAAGCCAAATTTCCATTTTCTCATTTTTTTATCTCAAAAACAGTTGACTTTAGGGATCGGGTAGGCTTAATAAAATATGATCAGAATTTCATGTAGATTCTTAAAATGAAATAATATACAGGATGTTCCATTAGAGATTCTGAAGTTTAGGCGTGTAACTTGATTTTAAAACACCCTGTATATTTCAAGACATTTTCGAATCATTAAACGTAAGGATCTATACAACTTTTATATGAAACTTTTTTACCCAACTTATATAGTTTTGACATATCTCAAGGTTTCCAGACTTTATGCCCTCATTGTATATATATATATATATATATATATATATATATATATATATATATATATATATATATATATATATATATATATATATATATATATATATATATATATATATATATATATATATATATATATATATATATATATATATATATATATATATATATATATATATATATATATATATATATATATATATATATATATATATATATATATATATATATATATATATATATATATATATATATATATATATATATATATATATATATATATATATATATATATATATATATATATATATATATATATATATATATATATATATATATATATATATATATATATATATATATATAGATATATATATGTATATATATATTTATATATATGTATATATATATATATATATATATATATATATATATATATATATATATATATATATATATATATATATATATATATATATAGCCTGTATTTTTCGCATGCATGGCCCTTAATTTTAGACGGAAATTTGAAGAAATCGGAAAAGTAGTTTTTTAGCTATGCTGCGAACCACAAACAGATTGACGGACAGACATACCTCTAGACAGACGAAATTGAGAAAACATGTTTTCCGGCATCTAGAGACCCTTAAACGTAAAGATCTGAAAACATCTCACAAGGGAAGTAATAACTAATTATCTTGTGTTTTTAACAAAAGTGTATAATATTTTTGCAAAATAAAATTTTTTTGTTATCACAATACAAAAAAAAACAGTTTTCTTTGCACAGGGGTGGCCCGCATTTAAATAAATGACACTGTACAAGTGGTTAGATTTTTAGGTCAAGCGGGGCTCATAATTTTTGGTGATTGATAAAAAAATCTCACTTTCATTAAGTGGCTGTATAAACAGAACATATCCTGATTGTTCCACTGACTCGAACCACCTTCCGACTTTATTGTCGCTTGCTTGCCATTTTGTGTATTTTTGTTTTTGCCAACCAAAAATTTTTAACCAAATACATATTTAGCGAATTTTCTTATTTAGTCCCTCGGCATTTAATATATAAAATAATATTAAGTGGCTATCTTAATAATATTCCGTAATATAATAAAAAAAACTATTTTCTTTCTCCCTGCATATTTGTAAATAGCCCATCGAGATTTAATAGTTCGATAAAAGAATCACACAACATTTTGGTATTCACTGTGTTTTCTGATTTGATTCATAATGTTGGTGACCTTTGGACCTGCACGATAAGACCGCATTCGACTATACCACTTTTCTCTGAATAGAACTGTACTCCTCCATTGCCTTACTCATAATGGCTAAAATTAAGTAGATATGATAAACATAAACAACTTAAATTGACTTACAAGATTTGACACTATTGAAATCATCTTCAATAAAAGCTTGTAAAAATATACTACGTTTTCTCTCCCGACTTTACCTCAATATTATTACTTTTCTAATGTTATTATATGTTAAAGCAATATGTCTCTATCTATTAATAGAAAAATAAAAAAACAACATTTCCCAGACGAGGTTTAAGTGGGATCTCGTTAAACAAAAAACTTCTTGAGTAAAACTTTTCGTATTTGGAAAATAAAATAGGACGATAACGAAGATTAATGTACCCAAAGTATTCTGTAAACATTCTCGAATATAATTACCCACTTAAATGTTTTGGTGAATTTCGTTTTATAGACAAACAAAATTCGAAGAGTCTTCCTTCGGAATATTGATTTGGACCCTTGTTCAAAGCTGATAAGTTTCTTATTGGGAAGAAAAAATATTCGGTTATTTTTAGCTTAAGAAGTATGAAAATTTATGATGGAAAGGAAAATATGCATCAACTTAACAAAATATGCTTATGGATGTGTCACCCAAATGAAAAATTATTTATTTAGAACCTTCTTTATCATACATTTTGACAAACAGAGTTCGTCTGTCTCATATTGCATTAGCAATTGGTTTTTAAATAGATCTGTATACAGAATAAAGAAATGTATTCTAAACTATTGAACAGAACTAGCCTTTATTTGGTGGAAATTCGTTTTAACTAACACACATGGTAGGTATTATTAAATATCTGAACCCGTTATGTGGATATTATACAGGTAAAATATTTGGGATTTTCCGTTATAGCCTAATAAAGATTTAACAATGGGGAACTATTTAGGTCCAATTGATCGTTTAATAATGTGTTGTTATTTTTACGTTTGTTTATTTCCATACTTTCCAATAAATTAAGTTTTTTACTTTTTCATTCTACATGTAAAAGTCGAAAGTATGATTTTCCTGATTGAAATATCTAGAGTAATTGGACTTATCTTTATGCTTTCTACAACTAAATTTATTCTTCTTTTGACATTTGTCCAATATAAAATTCTGAACAAGTTCCAAAATTTAACTTGTAAACACTGAATTTAAGGGAATTATTCTGATCATGAAAAAATCACACACCGAGATTTTTTCAGATCTTCACGTTTCAGGGTCCCCAGATATTTTGTCAATTCCGTCGGTTTGTCTGTCTGTTCGCGGCGTAGCTAAAAAACTACTTACCCGATTGACTTCAAATTTTGGTCAAAAATTAAGGTCATATGGGGACAACCTGGTAACATTTTGGAAAAACTCCAATATGGCGAAACAAAACGGCGGCGTAGTGAAATGTTAAAAAAATTATTATTAAAAAGCTACTCATCCAATTTATCTCAAATTTTGCAAAAACATCATGACTTATAAAATCTTTTTTGGCTTTTTCGCAACTGAATAAAAATATTTAACTTTAAATTAATTGAAGCAGATATTTAATATAATTACATACCTCAACATGTAGACTAGTCTGTCTACGGAATGTTTCGATACATAATATAAATAATATTATTTAACCAAGCATAAGAAATTATATGATTTACCTTAAGTCTTTATAGACACATAGTAGTTGTACAAATACTTTCATCCTATCGGGACTCATCAGTGCGCCGATCGTAAGAGAAAAACATTAAATAAAAGAAAAGAATTGATTTCAAAATTTTAAAATGTGTCAGTTTGTTTGACATGTAACCTAGATATGAAAAAAATGATAGTTTGCAGGCATCTATAACGTTATTTTTAAATGTGTTCAGATTATTTGTTGCGTTTAGATTGACAAACAAAAATCTTTTTTGGCTTTTTCGCAACTGAATAAAAATATTTAACTTTAAATTAATTGAAACAGATATTTAATATAATTACATACCTCAACATGTAGACTAGTCTGTCTACGGAATGTCCCGATAGGATGAAAGTATTTGTACAACTACTATGTGTCTATAAAGACTTAAGGTAAATGATATAATTTCTTATGCTTGCTTAAATAATATTATTTATATTATGTATCGAAACATTCTGTAGACAGACTAGTCTACATGTTGAGGTATGTAAATATTTTTATTCAGTTGTGAAAAAGCCAAAAAAGATTTTTGTTTGCCAATCTAAACGCAACAAATAATCTGAACACATTTAAAAATCAGTGTTGCTGATAACATCCAAGATGGAGGAACAAAACTAATTGTGTGTATAGAGATCAACTAATAAAATAGTTGTTCTAATTCAAGATAGCGGCCAAATAAAAAGGTTGAGGCTGAATTTTTAAATATTGCGAAAAAATCATCCTCTCAGGTTTTACACATCTACGTTTTCACGTCGCTAGTAGCCAAAAAATGTTTTATCAACTCCGTCGGTCCGCCTGTCGCACAGAAGGCAAAAATCCAAAATTAGAAAATAAAAAGTCAAATATTGAACATTACGTTTTTTGTCCTTCAAATGCATCATTGAATGCTTAATATGTCCCTACAAACATATTTGTTTGTTTTGAATTTTTACTTATTTTATAGTAGGCTCTGGAAAAATAGTAAGTATATTAAACGTCAAATAGTTTCTATTATTTGTTGATAATTAACGTCAAAAGGCTTAGAAAGTAATTTAGTTTTTGCAACAATAGTATGGTAAATAAAGATAAAAAAATATTTTTTTTCAAAACTTTACCATTGACCCTGTATTTTGGAAACGAACCATTTGCGGACAGTTTTATTATCGGTCAGTTTTATAAAATTAAAATTCGTAATGTGCGCTCCTAAATACGCATTTGTACCAATTTTGAACGAACAGTGTTTATATGTTACCCCTCTCCACCCACTTAGAGGGGGAGTTGTCAACTTCATGACATCATAATATTGTTATGTCCCAAAACTATATCTAACACGCAACGCGAGGTTGGATTCCGCTTGTGACGTGATGCAAGCTTAGACAAGGAATTCCTTGTCTAAGGTTGCAAGCGTTTGCCTTTTGTTATGTATTTAAATGGAAAACACGAAATATTGAGTTTAAACTTATTTTATTGTCGTAATTTTATAAATATCTGTATTTTAAGCTTTATAAAGTCTACAGATGGTTAAAATAATATTTAAAACATTTAAAGTTACCTTAAAAGCTTTATGAATAAAATAATCAAGAACACGCGTGACGTAAGCATGACATACCTTGTATTTATTGTATCATGCCACATACCACATTTAAAGGTAATAGTACGTAAAAGTTGGTCAAATGTTAATTAAAATTTGTCCAAAGCATATACGTCAACATTGTCAAGTTAAATAAAAGGTTATAAAAACAGCATTTATTGCAATTTGTTGCAGCTGAAGTGTGAATTAACCGAATATATCTCAACAGTATACCGGTCGATTTAACTGTAATTTAGTGTAATTTGACAAAAATATTCTTTACCAACTTAAACATATAACAAAAATAATATAATTCCCATCCTGAAGGGATGTGGAAGTAAAATATATAACAAACGTTTGGTTATATAAAAAATACTAGATAATAAAATGTACTTACCTTGCATATTTACCATACTATTGTTGCAAAAACTAAATTACTTTCTAAGCTCACAAAACAAGAACCTGATTTTGACGTTAATTATCAACAAATAATAGAAACTATTTGACGTTTAATATACTTACTATTTTTCCAGAGCCTACTATAAAATAAGTTTCAAAACAAACAAATATGTTTGTGTCAATGATGCATTTGAAGGACAAAAAATAATGTTCAATATTTGACTTTTTATTTTCTAATTTTGGATTTTTGCCTTCTGTGTGTCGGTCTGTTTGTCTGTCTGTGATTTCGCGGTATAGCTTAAAGATTACTTACCCGATTGATTTTGGTCAAAAATTAAAGCTCATATAGGGATGACCTGGTAACATTTTGGTAAAAATCCAATATGGCGAAACAAAATGACGGTCTAGTAAAATGTTAAAAAACTATTATTAAAAAACAACTTATCTCAAATTTTGCAAAAACATCTACTATTATGTTGGAATCAAGCAGTATCATTTCGGTATGAATCCAAGATGGCGGAACAAAATGGCGGCTTAATAAAAATCATCCTGAAACAACTGCTTAATGGCTTAATTTCAAATTGTGTGCCATATCTATAGGTGGCATAGGAATCAACTAGTAATATAGCGGTACTAATTCAAGATGGCCGAACAAAATTGCGTCTAAATAAAATGTTTTTAAATTGCGAAAAAGTCACCCTTTCAGGTTTTACACATCTTTACGTTTTAGCGTCCCTAGGTGCCAAAAAATACGTTTTATCAATTCTGTCAGTCCGTTTGTCGGTCTATCTGTCAGATAGACATAGCTTAAATACTACTTACCCGATTGACAAATTTTTACCAAAAATTAGAGGTTATATGGGGATGACCTGGTACTTTTTGGTAAAAATCCAATACAGCGGAAAAATGTTAAAAATATTTGTTAGAGTTTATTATTTGAGGTTAAGATCCAGTAAATAAAACAAGTCTTTTTTTTAAATTGTCGACGTTTCGTAATTTAATTGTTGTATCCTCGGGACACATATATAGATCCTATACCCTGCATGGAATCCATATTATCAGTCTTTACCTAATCCGTTGGTCCGCATATATTTCCTAGATATTTTATTTCTAAATGGTTTTCGTTAACAATCCTCTTGTTGTTATGTTAGAGTGGTGTGTTATTTGGGGTTAGGATACAGTAAAAAAAAAACAAAAGTGTTTTTTTATATTGTCTACGTTTCGCAACTTTATATTATCTATCTTTACCTAGTTCATTGGTTCGCAGGTATATCCCAGATATTAAGTTTCTATGGTTTCCTTTAACGATCTTCTTGTTGTTAGAGGGATGCATTATTTGGGGTTTGGAAATATCTGCGGACCAATTCTACACGAAGTACCAAAATAGCGGAATGTTCTAATGTAAAAACTACTTATTGAATTTATTTTAAATTATGCCCAAAAGTCATGTGTGGCGTAGGTAGAAAGGAAATATTGATAGGAATCCTATATGATGGAATAAAATGGCACCCAATAAAAATAAAGACAGTATTTATAACTCATATATACTGTGACTATGTACTGAACTAAATTGGATCACAGTTCAGTATTCCTTACAAATGGTAAAAAAATCATAACAAAGGAAGTTTTGGGTAAAGGAAATTTACCGATTTGTGGTTTTCGTCTTATTACCAAGGTTGTGGTCAGTCCTAAAAGCAACAATTGCACCTTTAATTTTAAAAAACTTAACAACATTTGATGTTATTTTCCCTGAATAAGTAAAAATATGAAATTGAGTATTTTCTTTGAACTTATTAGTAGGATAAACTAACTGCAATGCTTTTTTATAGTGTTTCTCTTTTACTATTTTGTCTATGAGATTTTCATATTTTATTATATTTAACACTTTAGTATAACTTTCATTGCTGAGAGGTATGCTGATCAGTCTATGAACAAAACTATTATAGGCTGATATTTTATGTGGAAAAGGATGAGAAGTATTGTATATTGTAATTTCTGTATAAGATGGAAAATTTGAAACTCGTGTTTATTATTCTTAATAGTTATTGTTAAGTCTAAGAAATTAATCTCTTTATCATTTTCTAACTTAACTTTAAAATTTATATTTTTGTTAAGTTTAAGTTTTTAACGTTATTCATATAATATAAAAATGATTTTAATTTTCTTTCAGTATCAGTAAAACATGCCAATATTTCATCAACATCTATACCAATAAATGAAATTTCACTAAGGGAATATTCATGAATTTTAGTTTCTAAATGGTCCATAAATATCTCAGCTATAATTGAATTTAAACGCTTTCTCATTATTAAACCTTCCTTACTTCAGCGGCGGCTCGCCAGGGAACGCGGGTGAAGCGCCGCGCTACCTACATTTTCAATTTACTTAAAAATAAAAATATTTTCAAAATATTAAGCATTTTATAATCTATATTTTTATTATAAAAATGCAGTATGTTTTATATAAATTCGCATTATTTACTTAATTATACCATTATTTTCTATCAAAACTAATGCGTTATATATTCAAAAAATAATAATGACTTAAAAACGTAGTGCGCTGAACACCTTTTCATAGGAGCGACCCGTTAAGCCGCAGTAAAAAATTCCGCATCAGACTCCCCCCAAGCTTAAATTTGTTTAGGGCAGTTGCTAGGGCAACGCAATGGTAAATATCCGTAAGCCAAATAGAGATGGGAGCGGTATACACTGTTGCTGCAGGCTGCAGGCGCTTGTTAAAATTAACTTTGTAAACTCTTCCATAATAATTAACCTTTCTGTTTACATGAAATGTTGTTTCGTCTGGTATTATTAATTACGCATTACGCTAGTATCTTTGTTCCTAAGCGTGGGGATCATTCGTTGAAATGCTTGAATTTTGTATGCCTTAGATTTAATCGGTCGCTTTTCTTCGTAGTTATGCGACACCATAACTATCAGGTGTGCTTTGGAACAAAAGTATGTAGATGTCTACGTTTGTTGTCAAATGCAGCTGTCAGATTCTTAATTTCTTCAATTTTTAAAATGTTTAATCAAATTGAAAAAGCATTTTTAGTAATCACATATGCAGAAACGAAATCAATAACAATATCCCGACGCAGATTTCGTACAGTACACCAAAAAAATCCCCCATCCAGAAAGTCGATTTTGTTATGGGGGCAAGGGTTTAGAGATACGGGCTCTTTGGAGAGAATCAAGCGACGTGACAATCGAGCAGATGTGCTGCTGAACGAACGAATAATAATTATAAAATATCTATTCGTAAAATGGCCAGCACATTGATGATATCGAAAAGTAGAGTGACTTTTAAAGATAATTAAATTTAAGGCATACAAAATTCAAACATTTCAACGAATTATACCACATGCTTACGAACAAAGATACTACACATGTGAAACAATTCTAGATTTAACGAGACAATTTCCTAATGCGCAAATAATAATGTCAGACGAAGCAACATTTAAACGGAAAGGTTAATAAACATAATTGCTGCATGTGGGGAGAGGAAAATCGGCGAGAATTTGTCGAATTTGAAAGGGATTCATCAAAAGTCAATGTTTGGTGTGCGTAACCGATATGTTAGAACTTTTGTTTTATCCGCAACTTGAAGAAGAAGGGATAATTAATGACATATATTTCCAACAAGATGGCACCACAGCGCATTATTCAAATACTGCGAAAAATTCATTGGATCGGGTTTTTCCAAACAGGTGGATGAGCAGGGGCTCCATATTCCCCAGATCTAACGATCCCAGACTTTTTTCTGTGGGATTATGTGAAGGAAGCGTGCTACAATCCTGTACCACGAAACTTAAAATTAACATATGGAAAATTTCTCTATAGATTGATTAAATGAAATTTTCTCTATAGATTGACTAAGAAATTTAAAATTAGGTTCAAAGCAAGAATTTACAAAGTTAATTTTAAAATCTAAGAATTTAAAATAAATATCCCCAAATAAATATATAGGGTGAGCCGTTTAAAGTAAAACAGTAATTTGGTCCCAAAAACCCAACATTGACAAGAAAAACTCAGGGCAACTCAAAGCCATTCGGTGAAAACCGCATTTCGATATCATTTTCGTTTTCGAGCTATTAAGTCACGAAATGTGTTACTTTTTCGTGAGACACCCTATATAAAACCCGAAAGGGTGACTTTTTTCACTATTACAAACATTTTATTTGATCGCCATCTTGAATTAGTAACTCAGTTTTACTAGTTGATCGCAATACCATAATTAGTTATGATACATAATTTGTAATCAATCGGTTGAATAGTTTTTTCAGGCTGAATTTTTAAATATTTTATTATGCCGCCATTTTGTTCCGCCATTGGATTCATATCAAAATTGTACCAGTTGATTCCACCATAATACTTGATGTTTGTGCAAAAATTAAGATAAATTGGAGAAGTAGTTTTTTTAACAATAATCTTTTAACATTTCAATTCGCCTCCATTTTGTTTCGCCATATTAATTTTTTACCAAAATATTACCAAGTGATTCCTATATGATCCTTAATGTTTTTTTTTTCAGGCTGAATTTTTGAATATTTTGTAGGCCGCCATTTTGTTCCGCCATCTTGAATTCGACAAAATTTTGCCAGTTGATTCTAACATAACACTTGATGTTTGTGCAAAATTTCAAAAAAATTGGAAGCCATTTTGTTTTGCCATATTAGATTTAACCAAAATGTTACCGGGTAAGTAGTTTTTTAACAATACCGAGAATAGACAGATAGACAGACAGACAGATCGACGGAATTGAGAAAACATGTTTTTCGGCATCTAGGGACCCTGAAACATGAGGATCTGAAAAAATCTCAGAGGGTGATATTACTATACTCACTAATACTTACTAATACTTCCCTTTTACGAGGGAAGTAAAAGGCAATACTTTAAATGGTTTTACATGTCCCTATTATCAATTTTAGTTATTAGTCATTGTTATAGAAGAATTTTTCGTTTTCCCAGTTCGATTTTCCATTTGTGCAACGAAGTTCGCGGGTTTAGCTAGTAATATATATGCAAAACAATATTCCCCATATTACACGTAATACACCTATTCATACAATGCAATGCTTTGGAGAAGATAATTTACAAATTAGGAATGCCTTTGCGAAATTCATTAAAATTATCCAATTTGCCCTATAAACCTTTAAACTTGTTGAATTTTACTGCGAAATAGCAATTAGTATGATTATTTTTTATTATTTCTAACCCTTCTGCTTTTTTAATTAATCCTAGCTTCGTTCGCCTTAAAATGAGAGCAAAACATCCGGTGCATGCGGTGCAATGCCAGAATTAAAAACCTCTGATTTTATGGAGCCAATTATCTCTATTTCGGTAAAATAAACAACAAATAATGAAAGTACTGGCCAAGTTATTGCTGGCTAATATAGCAGCTACTATTTTAATTCAAATTTTCAAAAGGATGTAAATTAAAAAGAGGTAAAAAAGAACGATTTAAAGATTAGTTACTTTACACCTACCCCTCTTAAAAAAGAAGTTAAATAATAAGTAAATATGATTGATTACCTGGCTTTTGACATTTACGACCACGCTTAGATAAAAATTTATCTCATCAAATGTCACGAAACCTATCAAATGTCACAATTTTTTTTTTATTACGACTTCGTCACAAGTGGAGGTGCCGAAAATTATTTCGACTAAAGAAAAGGAAATAGCTTGGAAAGAAACGTTCGAAAATTCTTAGTTTTTGCACAACTACGGTTTGAATTTTTGAATGCACTATTTAACAACGTGTCTAGTTGCGTCGTGGATAATCCGATTTGAATTCTGCAAAATTATATCGAAAGTAAAAGTATCATGCTTCAAAACATATATTTTCATTTCAAAAATGCCTCCCAACATATCCAGAAAGGGCCGGACGCCGCAAAGTAGCCAAGTAGAGGGGGAACGCACGGCAGCCGATGGAAACCATTGTAGTAGACAAGCTCTAAAAAAGTTTTTAGTTTTTGATAAGTAAACGTGGTGTGTCCGTCTTCGAAGTTTTCTTGTTTCTGTGTTATACGTAATGTGTGTATATATATATATATATATATATATATATATATATATATATATATATATATATATATATATATATATATATATATATATATATATATATATATATATATATATATATATATATATATATATATATATATATATATATATATATATATATTTATATATATATATATATATATATATATATATATATATATATATATATATATATATATATATATATATATATATATATATACATTATTAGGGCACTTTTATTAGAGGAACATTATATAAAACGAAGGTTCTATATTGTTTTTGAGATATTGGCATCAACTTTTTATATATATAGCTTTTATGTATATATATTATATAAAAACCAAAATATTGTTTTTTTTTAAGCTTTGATTACGCATGGCGGCCATAATGAAACAAAAGAATGCCGCATGTAACAATCATATATATATATATATATATATATACAAAGTTTATAGTTTCTTATATATAATATATATATATATATATAGAATATTATATATATATATCATATATATAGGCATTTATTTCTAATTGTTAACCTGTTAGCCTGCGGGTCTTTTTTGAAACCGAAACCAAAGACCTATTCAATAGATAATGAAGCAAGAAACGCAGCTATATAGAAAGTGTCAGGGACAACCCAACAACCTCATAAGAAAGATTATTCCCAAATCAATATATATACAGGGTCTTCAGGTAAATGATTTTGCTAGAAGAATCACGTTTAGTGAATGGTTAATCAACAAATGCCAGCAAAAACAAAACATTAATTCTTTAATGTGGACAGATGAAAAACGATTTACAAACTGTGGAATTTTCAATAAACATAATACTCATTACTGGGGCACCGAGAATCCTCATAATTTAGAAGAAAGACGTTTACAAACAAAATTTGGGTTCAATGTGTGGTGTGGCATTATAGGTAATTCCAAACAATGCACTTCTGCTTTAAATCACTCATAACAATTTGTATTTTAGATAACCGTTTGATTGGGCCGTTCATTTTCCAAGAAAATTTATCGGGTAACAGATATTTGCAACTATTAGAACAAATTATTCCTATTCTGTTCCCCCAAACGACCTGCAAAATATTTGGTTCCAACAAGATGGCTGTTCGGCTCACGGTACCAGAGAGGTGATGGCGGTCCTCAGAAATACTTTCGGGGAAAATATTATCGCTAATAATGGCCCTGTTGCTTGGCCTCACCGGTCCCGATTTTTATTTATGGGGATACGCAAAAAATGAGGTCTACGAATTTTCTCCGCCAGAAAGTCTCAGAGAGCTAGAAGACAGAGTCCGAGATGTTTTTGCTAATATTAACAGGAACACCTTAAGAAGGGTTACACGGAAGGTATTGGAGAAATGTCAAAAATGTGTGGAAAATGGAGGGAGGCATGTGGTGTAACTTATATTTTTTTTATGTGTTAATTTAAATTTAGTTTAGGTATTTTCAATAGTGTGATAGTTACATTTTAGTCACTAGGTATTCACTGTTAGTATAATATCTTAGTTGAAAATCTGAAACATCGATGGTTGAATTAATATTTTTTGTAGTACAATTAGTGAAATGCCTTTGGCTTGGTTGATGTCGGTTGGAAATTCAATTGACTTAAAATAAAGTTCTATCATATCCAAATTCTCTTCGTTGGAAAAATTAAGTATGAAACTCAAATAAACTTTGTAAAAACTCGGCACAATGAGAAAATGATAACAAGTACTATTCAGGAACACAAAATGATTGTTGACATGCGGCATTCTTTTGTTTCATTATGGCCGCCATGCGTAATCAAAGCCTACTTAAAAAAAACAATTATTTTGGTTTTTAGAGCTCAAGAAAAATAATAATCTTACCTTGTTATACATCATTCGAAAGCTCCTAAAAAGATCTTTCCAAAAATACAATAATCCAATATGGCGTCGGTAAGAAAATAAAAAGTTGATGCCAATATCTCAAAAACAAAATGCATAATGCTAATAAAAGTGCCCTAATAATGTGTAAACCATAAAACCATAATACGAGTCGTTTAGAAGCTACGGGCAAAAGTTGAAAATGCACCATTTTGATTTTTCCCAAATATCTTGAAAACCACAAAAGATATCCTAAACTTCAAAACGTCATCAAATTTGTAATAAAATTCTCTAAAACTTTCCTAATTTAACCCACCCTGTAGCTATAGCGGTTTACGAGATAGCAATGCATGTAAGCCAAATTTGGGACACATTGTATATATATATATAGATATATATAAATATGTATATATATATATATATATATATATATATATATATATATATATATATATATATATATATATATACTTTTTACTGCTGGGCCATAGAAAAAAGACTTTCTGAGGCTAAAAGCTCTTATAATATTTAGTCTATTTTCAGTCCTCTTTACTAGGTACTGTATTTGGTCTTTCCAAAGAAGTTTTCTGTCCAGGTATAAGCCAATAACAGTTGATTTTTGTGGTATGGTGATCCCTCCTATTGTAGTTTGTAATCTTATTCAATTGACTTTAAATTTTTTTATTAAAAGTTACGGGTAAAAGAAACGTATCAGTTTTTTTTTTTGTCTAGATTTATGAACAATATGCGATAAAAATAAAAAGCAATAACTTAATTAAGTAGAAAGTCCTTAATTTAATAATTTTAAACGCCATAATAGAAAACCATCCATCTTAGTATATCTTTGGCATTTTCTTAAAGGTGACAACAACCTTTTTTTCGACTTTCTTTGAACACAATGAAAATATTTTTAAATTTAATTCGCCAACGAAAAAGAAGCAAAGGAGAATAATGTACATTAATATTCTTTATAGGAACAATATTTATTTAAATTATAATTAGGTGACATAACCGCACTTACAATAAATTAGAAATAATTTAAATTATACAGGATGTTTCTTAATTGAGTGTCAATATTTAAGGAGGTGATTTTTGGGTCCTTTTTGAGAAGAAAACTTCATATAAACATATGTCCTAAACGGTGTAAATTTTGAGATACAGGGTGTTAAACTTTCAATAATTTCATAATTTTTCGATAATATCTCGAATACCACTCTAGATAATGAAATTTGGTATAGAGGTACTATGCATCTAGTGGAATTTTTTGATGTAGAACATTTTTTTTATTTCCACCAGTGGCGTGCGTACGGAATCCGACCTGCATATTTTCCCAGACATTGATGGTACGCCACTGATTTATTTTTAAATAAAAATTATTTTGAAATCCCTATTCATTTTTGTGCAAGTTTGATCTCTTGGTAATTTTGAGTTGAACGCACGGTTTTCGTTTCAAAAAATAAAAACCGTTTCTCTGCAGAGTTTTAACAATATCGCTAATATGACAACACCAATCGCCATGGCATGCAAGGAAATTTTTTTTTGACTGAAATTGAAGAAATCAAATTTGCTTATGAATAACTAATACACAAGGGTTTCAAAATTATTATTTGAGCTTATAATTTTTTAACACGAAACTATAAAATACTATTAGTTCATCAATAAAGAAAGATTACTAATAATAATTATTATTGTAGTAGGCTTTGGCTGTCAGAATTAATACTTCTCTTGTAACTTAATTTGACAGTTCAGCTTTCAGATTCAGTCGGGTTTAATTAATTTTGTGTTCTAAATATCTGAGAAAAGAAATGGTTGAGTTTACCAATGAAGAGTTGGCAGACATGCATTACATGTGATTGGCTGATGGCAGTTCACCGGAAGCTAGGCGATTATATCAAGAGCGCTTTCCTGGTAGAGTCATACCAGATAGGCGAATATTTGCAAATGTGCATAGAAGGTTGACTGAAACAGGTACATTCAAGCCAAATAATCAATTAAAAGTGGCCCATCGGACTGTAAGAACTCCAGAAATTGAAGAGGCAGTATTAAATTCCATAGATGAAAATACTGAACTGAGTACTAGGAAAATTGAAATTAACCTAAATATTTCGCACATCCTAGTTTGGAGAATTCTACATGATTTTTTGTATACCCATATCACATTCAACGAGTGCAAGTCTTACTTCCCTGAGATCTTCCTTTCCGAGTTAATTTTTGTAAATGGTTTTTGGAAAAAATTGCGCGTAATCCCTTATTTGATCGCGAAACAATGTTCACAGATGAAGCGCGAACTTCTCCAGGAACGCTATCAGAAACTTCCACAATAATCATATCTGGACCGACGAGAACCCCCATGCCATTGTAGAACATCATCATCAAGAGCAATTCTCTGTAAATGTTTGGGCTGGCATTGTCGAAAATCACCTCATTGGACCTTTTTTCCTCCCAGAAAGACTAAATGGCCATAATTATCGCCGGTTTCTTGAGAACGATGTGCCGATATTGTTAGAAGATATACCAATTCTGAGTAGAAACAGAATGTGGTTTATGCACGATGGCGCGCCCGCTCACTTTAGTATTGAAGCCAGAGAATATTTGAACCGCACATTTAACAACAGATCCTAAATAGTTTGGATTTTTTTCTATGAGGACATCTTAAATCTTTAGTTTACCGTACCCCAGTAAACACTGTAGGGGATCTGAAGGATCGTAAAAGAGATTCTTGCGATATTATCAGAAATACCGAGAGTATCCTTCAAAGAGTTCGCGACAACATGAGGAAAAGGGCTGAAGCGTGTATTCTCCAAGGTGGTGGGCATTTTCAACAACTTATCTAATTTTTTTCTTCTATTTTGTTTCACAAAGTGTGCTGTCAATTTGTTAAAACCTAATTATTTTTGTTGAAATTATTAATTATGTACCTAGTTGTATTAGTATAGTTTTGTAAATAACTTGTTATTGTTGAAGAATGTCATATTATTTTAATAAAATTTATAAAAAGTATTTATGAAGGAACAGACCTCTGAAAAACATTGACATGGTGGTCCTAGATTGCTGGCTGAAGACTACATACTATTATCTACAAATATCTCTCACTAAGATAAAGCGATTTCTGATTTTAATAAGAATGGACATAGTAATTACTTTCACGCCACTGATTTTTCTAAAATAAAGCATTTTTATTGATTCATTTGTTTGTTTTTGAAAACTTTTAGTATTTATTTTCGACAAGATTTGATTTCTCGAGTTTAATACAATAATATTCCTCTGAAAACATGGTGATATCCGTCTTATGACCAGGATTGTTTGGACCATGCAGAAAAACGGTTTTTATTTTTTAAAACGAAAACCGTGCGTCCAACACAGAATTACCAAGGGATCAAACTTGCTCAAAAATGAATGGGAGTTTCAAAAATAATTTTTATTTTAAAAAAAATCAGTGGCGTACTATCAATGTTTGGGAAAATATGCAGGTCGGATTCCGTACGGACGCCACTGGTGGAAATTAAAAAAATGCTCTACATCAAAAAATAGTACCTCTATACCAAATTTCATTACAATATCTAGAGTGGTATTCGAGATATCGAAAAATTATGAAATTATTGAAAGTTTAACACCCTGTATCTCAAAATTTACACCGTTTAAGACATATGTTTATATGAAGTTTTCTTCTTAAAATAGACCCAAAAATCACCTCCTTAAATATTGACACTCAATTAAGAAACACCCTGTATTAGCGTTATTGTAAGGCACATAACCATTATAAAAAAAAACTATTATATATTTTTGAGAAGCTTTTAAAAGTACAAATCAATTTCTGGACAAATATACAGGGTGTCCCATTTAAAAAAACACAACTTTGGGTCATATCTAAAAAATAACAACTCAAATGAAAAATATGACTACGCCACTGGATCCAGCGTAAAAAACTGCATAAGCAGCAATTTTTTCCCTTTGCGTTAAGTTAAAGGATAACCGAGATACGAGGATGGTCCCAAATGCAAAATTTTCTATTTCGCCCTGTATCTCATAAACGAAGAAGGCTATGAAAATTTTGTTTACGGCTTCATGAGTTTCACAAAAAATTAGCTCAGGATCGTGAAGTTTTCTTCTTAAAATAGACCCAAAAATCACCTCCTTAAATATTGACACTCAATTAAGAAACACCCTGTATTAGCGTTATTGTAAGGCACATAACCATTATAAAAAAAAACTGTGATTTTGTAAGTTTTAAGTAAAATAGCTTTAAACACTGGCTCTGAAAATTCGAAACAATGGAGCCTCGTAACCTACCCTGTATTAAATTAGTAAGCATTCAAATTATATCACTTTTATTGTCGGTTTCTATTTTTTCATGTTTAAAAAAAAAGGGGACATGTATTAATATTTGTCCTATAGTCTTTAAAATAAAGCGAACGGAATATACCAACATAACTCTCATAAAAGCTTTGCAATATTTCGTCTCCATAAACTTGGAATAAATTTTCCTTTCTAAAACATAAATTTATTGGTACAAGAGTTGATGCACAAAGGAAATGGGGCATGAGAATAAAAAAGCCATTTTAAAGTTGTGCCAACATAAAGTCGTACAAAGGCAATTGAATGAAACTGTATACATTTTCGGAGCTTCTCCTTTTATGGATTTTTTTCAGCTCATGAATAAATATTTTCTCTAAGAACGACATACAATACAATGTGGTCCAATATAAACTCTTTTTTAGGCTTTATTTTAACAGATTTTTATTTTTTCGTTAAAAGGTATTATTGCAGTCGTGAAAAAGATCACCTTCTCAAATTTTTACAGATCTTCACGTTTTAGAGCCCGTAGAAGCCAAAAAACATGTTCTCTCAATTCCGCCTGTCTCTATGGGGTATAGCTCAAAAACTATTTATCCGATTAGCATCCAATATGGTGGATCAAAATGACAGCTTTGTGAAATGTTAAAAAAATTATAACAATATAATTTACCTGAACTTTTGTATAGAAATCAAATATTATGTAGAAATCAACTTGTAAAATTTTGATACGAATAGAAGACGGCGAAAGAAAACGGCGACCGAGTGAATAAACTGGTTCGAACTTAGCATGGCGGAACAAAATGGCGGCCCGAAAAGATCAGCGTACAAACTACTTATTCAATTTATTTTAAATATTCAAGAATCAAGTGTAGCATAAGTAAAAACGGGTCAACTAGTTGATGGAACAAAATAGCGCCCAATGAAATTATTTGAAAATACTGTACAGGGTGTCCCATTTTCGTAGGTTTTACGGGGTTTCCAGCTTATAAGTAGAGATAGAGAGATGCGGTTTTCGCGACACCGTGCTACTTTTCGATGAAACTAAAGAGGCCGCAAACAGATTTGCCCTAACCATTTTAGTTTCCGTGCTACAGGGTGATTTTGAAAATTTGTCATTTTCGGACACCCCCTGTAACTCAGCTATCGTAAAATATATTTAAAATGTTTCAACTGGTATTTATAGAGAGTCATAGTTTTTGACATATTGGCATAACCTACTATTTTTTAAATGGGACACCCTATATATTATTTTTTCATCTTATTCTTCGTATCGAGAGCTTCAAAAACATACCATAAGTCATATTTATTTTCATAAATAACATGAAAAAATGCATTTTTCTTTAAACGGATTTATGGCATAGCAGATCAATCGAAATAAGAGAAGGTGGCTGTGGTAGCTATGGCAACGCCAACAAAAATATGATCAGGCAGCCATTACTGCTGTCATTTTTGGCATTATTGCGTTTAAATTTTTCTTGACGTCTATTATAATTATTGTTTTTAATATGGCTCAGAATCAAAAATTCATCAAAAAATCTGTTTGCGGCCTCTTTAGTTTCATCGAAAAGTAGCACGGTGTCGCGAAAACCGCATCTAAAACACGAGTTCATATCATATTTCTATCTCTAATATCCATAAGCTGGAAACCCCGTAAAACCTACGAAAATGGGACACCCTGTACATGTATATGTGTTACTAAATAACTACATACTAAACTAAATTGGGTCACTATTTCTAATAAAAGAAAATATTCATAACGAGGGAACTTACGGGTAAAGGAACTTTACCAATTTTTTAATAATAATGATAAATCGTCTTTTATTCAAAAATCAGTTACACATACAGGCGAGGTTTAGCATTACAATCTGCTACTCTTACCTTACCCAATGAGTACAAATTTAGATTAAAAAAATGGTAATATATAACAAAAAAAATCAGAAAAGGTATTACTTATTTTAAAGTACGTATGGTACCTATATAGAGAGGAAAGCAAAAGAAAATAGTTATAGGTGACAGAAAGACAGAAAAGATGAATAGAAGAAAGAGGGGAAAATGGTGTTAATAATTATTTCCAATTAAAGATCTCAAATCAATTATTGAGAAAATTATTAAGATACTGCTGTTTAAATCTTTGTTTAAATGTTAAGGAACCTAAGTTCTATGTTAAGACCAAAAACAAATCTACAACAATTATTCTGTACGAGCTGTACCCGTTTTTTTGTTACCGAATCAAAACAGGGTCCATACATACATTCACGTAATTAAAAATTGAGAAAATAAGGGATTCACACAGTTTCTTTCGTAAATGGAAACTAAGGCAGTCTTGTTTAAATATAAAGTTTTTAAAACGCAATATGATCTAGAAAGATTGTTTTATGGGTTCAGCAAACCTTAGACCAGGATCAAATATAACACCCAAATTTTTAGTATTTTCGCTAAAAGTCAGGATTACCTGATAACCGGCACAAAATTAGGTTTTAATCCTTTAATCATAATGGGGTTCCCAAAGAGCATAAAACAAGATTTATCGGCATTTAGTTTTAAATTGTGAGAGAAGGAAAATTCATAAATTTTATTTAAATCGCTATTAATTCTATTTAAGGCCATCTGAGCATTATTGGGGTTAACACTGTAATAAACTTGAGTATCGTCAGCGTACCCATGCATATTGCAGAACCTAACTTTGCCAAACAAATCTTAAGTGTACAATAGAAATAAGAAGGGAGATAAAATAGAACTTTGTGGTACACCAGTTGAAATGGATTTACTTTCTGAGAACTGGTTATTTAACAAAACGTTTTGACTTCTATTTGCGAGATACGAAGAGAAAAAAGAAAGCGAGATATCACTGAATCCTAAAAACTGTAATTTTGATAGTAAGACTTCGTAGTCAACAGTGTCAAAGGCCTTAGAGTAGTCCAACAGCACCAAGGCTGTAATTCCCTTTTTATCATATGCCGAGAAAATGTCATCTGTAACATTTAGTAATGCAGAGATGATACTGTGAGACTCTCTAAAACCAGACTATTTTTCAGGCAATAAATTATTTTCCTCTGCATAGACTATTATTTGGCGATAAATTATTTTTTCGAGGACCTTTGATACAACAGGTAGTATACTTATTGGTCTTAAATCTGTAAAATTTTTTGGATTTGTATATTTTGGTAAAGGCCGAACTGCAACCTCCCGCCAGTTAGATGCAAAATAACCTAGTTTTAAACAGAGATTAATTATATGAGTTATAAAATTTGTAATATGAGATAAAGAATAGTGCAACATTTTTATAGAAATACCGTCAGTACCAAATGCATTTAATTTTATGTAGTTTATAGCATTTTCAATTTCCTCTGGAAATACAAGCCTAAACTTGAAGCTCATATGTTACATGTTGTGGATTCATAAACCTCAAAAAACTATATTAATTTAATTTTTTACGTAAAAAATCGCATTTTTTCGTTGTTTTTAAGCCTCTGCAAAAACCAAGCATTAAAATATTTTCTTCGTTAAAATGATTTATTGGTTATCAGAAATTGGCCAGCCATTAAAAAAAATGTATTTTTTTATAATTTTATTTTTACATCAAGTCATATGCGAAATTGATTTTATCTGCTTTAATACGATTCTAATTTTGTATTTTGCTAAAATGACCTACAATTCATTTAAGTTTTAAAAGTCGATGTTAAATGAAATGTAAATACCAGAGATAAATAATATCAGCAAATACATTTATTTATTAATACATTAGAGGAATCTGAACACTAAACATAATTGTAATGAAATTGATAAGCAATAAATTTTTAAATCTCGTTATGAATATGTCCTCCTTGGTTATTTACAACAGCTTCTGATATTTTGCGCCGTAGATCAATAAGACTTATTAACATTTCGTGATTAAAATTCCGCCAACGACTGAGAATCGTCTTTTTTAGTTACTGTACAGGATGTCCCATTTTGGTTAAAATTGCGGGGTATCTAACCTATTTCTAAAAATAAATCCTTGCGGTTTTCACAAACCTGAAGTAGTTTTTTGTGAAACGAAAGATACCGCAAACAAAATAGTCATAGCTCCTTTAGTTTCTGAGCTATCTATCTAAATATATATATATATATTGAAAATATTGCATTTCTAGTTACCCCTTATATCTCAGTTATCTTATATCTCAGATAAAAACAAATCCTTTTAAAACTTTTTACGTAGAATTCAGTTGCATAGTCAGTTTCTTTCTGAATATTACTGTTTTGGAAATATTGACCAATGCTTGCTTTTTTAAAATAGAACACCCTGTACAGGGTGTCTGGATTTGGTTGCAAAAGCAGGGTATCTAGCTTATTTTTAAAGATAGACCCTTGCGGTTTTCACGTTCCTGAGCTAAATTTTTGTGAAACTCATGAAGCCGTAAACAAAATTTTCATAGCCTTCTTCGTTTATGAGATACAGGGCGAAATAGAAAATTTTGCATTTTGGGACCACCCTCGTATCTCGGTTACCCTTTAACTTAACGCAAAGGGAAAAATTGTTGCTTATGCAGTTTTCTATGCTGGATCCAGTGGCGTAGTTATATTTTTCATTTGAGTTGTTATTTTTTAAGATATACCCAAAGTTGTGTTTTTTTAAATGGGACACCCTGTATATTTGTCCAGAAATTGATTTGTCCTTTTAAAAGCTTCTCAAAAATATATAATAGTATGGGTCTATTTTAATAAACAACAACAAAAATCCTAATTTTTATAATTATCATCCCAAATTTTGCAGTAGGCCATGCAAAACGATGCCGTTTTCTTTTATTTTCTTGGAAGCTAATGACATTTCCCAATTTTGTACGCGTATATAAAATATAGCGCTAGTTTTTTGTATTTATTTATGGTGTAAAAATATATTTGTAATATTATGGAAGAAAACCAAACTTTCGAAAATTTTGAAAAGTACAATATGTTAGCTTGTTTTATATTAAGTAATGAAAATGTTTAAGCGGCTTCTGAGATGTATTTTAACAGGTAAATAGTTAATTTTTAGGTATGTTGAAATACTATTGCTTAATTTTTATTTAGATATCCAGAAAGGAGGCAACCTAATATATCCACTTTTTATCGGATAAAAAAGAATTTACTTAATCACGGATCATTTATCAAACCTCGTACGAAAACATATAATAAAGAAAATCGGGAGGCTGAGGAAATTACGGTTTTGGCTAATGCAGAAGCTTACCCTGCAAACTCTTGTAGGGCCAGAGAAAAGAGCATAGGGATTCCAAAAAGTAGAGTTCAAGAAATTCTAAAAAAGCACAAATACCACCCATACAAATTTAGGCTCGTGCAGCACTTACAGCCAGGGGATGCAGAGCGTCGGGTAGTCTTCTGCAATTGGTTTCGAGAAAGATGCGATATGGTTAGAGATTTTGAAAGGAAGGTTATATGGTCAGACGAAGCACATCTCAGTAATTCTGGTATACTCAATAGGCACAATAGTAGATTCTGGTCCCAGGAAAATCAACACCAAATATTTCCCAGAAGACAGCAGGGAAGGTTTGGTCTAAATGTATTAGGAACACATATAAAATTATATATATTTGAGGGAAATCTAACAGCCAATTGCTATATAGAAATTTTAGAGGCAGCTATACCGGAATTACTTGACGATGTTCCTCTAGCGCAAATTAACGAAATTTATTTTAAACAGGACGGTGCTCCTGCACACAATTCTGGAATGACGAGAGATTATTTCTGGACAATAATTTTACCAATCAATGGATCGGAACAAATGGACCTATAAGATGGCCCCCTAGGTCCCCAGATTTGTCGATTTTAGATTTCTTTCTATGGGGATATCTGGAAAATAGAATTTACAAAGACCACTATGATAATGTCCAAGATTTAGGAAGTGCAATAAGAGAAAATTTTCGCTATTTACAAAATCATCCCGTTATTTTGCTTAATTCCCTAAAACGAATACGAAAATTGTGCGAAGCATGCATAGAACAAAATGGAACTCAGTTTGAACAGTTCTTTTGATTTCCTTGGTTACTGTAGTTCTTATACGACAGTTGATTTTTGCTAAAAGGCTTGTTACATAATAATTTATTACTGTTTTGTTCTTGTGTTACATAAATCTAGGTAGGTGATACTTTTTTGGTGCGAAATTATCAATACATATTTTGATAAATAGATTTAATTACATATTTATTTTGATTTATTGTTAAGATGTAGATATTGTTAACGACTTTAAATAAAAGGCAGCATTGTTTTGCATGGCCTACTCCAAAATTTGGGATGATAATTATAAAAATTAGGATTTTTGTTATTGTTTATTAAAATAGACCCATACTTTTATATATTTTTGAAAAGCTTTTAAAAGGACAAATCAATTTCTGGACAAACATACAGGGTGTCCCATTTAAAAAAACACAACTTTGGGTCATATCTAAAAAAATAACAACTTAAATGAAAAATGTGACTACGCCACTGGATCCAGCGTAAAAAACTGCATAAGCAGCAATTTTTCTCTTTGCGTTAAGTTAAAGGATAACCGAGATGCGAGGGGGGTCCCAAATGCAAAATTTTCTATTTCGCCCTGTATCTCATAAACGAAGAAGGCTATGAAAATTTTGTTTAAGGCTTCATGAGTTTCACAAAAATTAGCTCAAGTTCGTGAAAACCGCAAGGTTCTATCTTTAAAAATAAGCGAGATACCCTGGTTTTGCAACCAAATCCGGACACCCTGTACATTTGTGAAGAAATTAATTTGTTTTCTATATGCTTCTAGAAAATATATTACAGTATGCGTGTATGTTAAAAAAACAACCGCAAAAATCCTAATTTACATAATTCGCTTTCCAAATTTTGCAGTAGGCAATGCAAAACAATGCTGCTTTTTAATTAAAGTTGTTAACAGTATCTATATAATCAATAATAAATGAACAAAATTATTTAATAAAAGCTATTTATCAATATACCTGTTCATAATTTTTCATCAACAAGTGCTACCGACCTAGATTCATGTAACAAAAGGAAAACACATTAATAAATAAATATTATCCAATAAGCCTATCAGCAAAAACCAACTTTGAACGTAGTAACATAAACACTATAGCAATCAAGTAAATCAAAAGATCTGTTCAAACTGATTTCCATTTTGTTGTATGCACGCTTCGCATAATGTTCCTACTCGTTTTAAGGAATTAAGCGAAACAACGGGATAATTTTGGAAGTAGCGAAAACTTTCTCTTATTGCTTTTCCTAATCTTGAATATTATCATAATGAACTTTGTAAATTGGAAAAAGGAATCCAATATCGACAAGTCTGGGGAACTAGGGGGGGGCTATCTTATACGCGCATTGGTTCCCATCCATTGATTGGTGACATTATTCTCCAGAAACTCCTCCCCTCCTCGCCATTTGAAAACAATATGCGGGAGCCCGGTCCTGTTGAAAATAAATTTGGTTAACATGCGCTCAAGGAAGATCATCAAGGAAATCAGGAATAGCTGTCTCTAAAATTTGTGCGTAGCAATTGGCTGTTGGATTTCTCTTAAATATATACATTTGTGTCTGTCTTCCTAACATGAAATAAGACACATTTAGACCAAACCTGCCCTGCTGCCTTCTGGGAAATATTTGGTGTTGGTTTTCCTCGGACCAAAATCTGCTATTGTGCCTATTAAGTATTCCAGAATTACTGAAAATTGCTTCGTCTGACTATATAACCTTTACCGTGTCTTTTTTTTTTATTTTTTTTCAACTTTAGCTTTTGGAATCCCTACGCTCTTTACACTGGCTCTACAGAAGTTTGTAGGGTTAGCTTCTGCATTCTCAATTTTCTTTATGATATGTTTTTGAACGAGTTTGTAAAATCATTCGTGATCAAGTAATTTTTTTTATTCGGTAAAAAGTGAATGTATTAGGTTGCCTTCTTTCTGGACCTCTAAATAAAAAATAGGCAATATTATTTAAAGATACCTAAAAACCAATTATTTACCTGTTAACCTTCCAAATGAATCGTCGGGGTCAAATTGACCCCACGCATAATTATTTCGTTGTCAAATCTACATTTAATTTTTGTATTTTATTAACTATTTATGTAATCTTTAACAACTATGTTGCAATCAGTTTGCAGCTATTTAGATTTTTTTATGTATTTTTTTAATACGAAAAACGCCGTCACGGATCAGATTGACCCCGCAGTACAGTTCTTGTGATAGATATTAATAATAATAATAATCATAATAATAATAATACATTTATTGTTCAATCGTACAATATTACACAAATAATTTATTATATTCTAGTTTTTATGCTAGACGGTTAGACAAAGGGCCATAAAATTATTGGAGCCACCCAGACAAGTCCGGGTACTGATACAGCCCGTTAAAAACTTATGCATAGAAAATCAAAGTGAAGAAAGGGGGGGGTGGAAATGTTAGGTTATATTTGAGAAATTAGGAACAAAAGAGGTTTTAAAGAACATCGGTAGTTTTTTTAAAAACACAAGAATAATAGGTAATAGCCAAGAAAATTTACTGATTCATGAACAATTTTTTCCTTATAATATGTTTAATAGAAAGGCAGGGCAGATCTGTATTCAGAAAATGCATCGAGTGTATGAGAGTACACAAATTATAAGAAATCGACCTCTTAAACAGCTCCTTGCGATGTTACAGAATTGTAACAATATGATTGTTCCTTAAATTTCGATCGTGAACGCCACTACGAAATTTGAGCTTGTTATAAAGATACTGAGGTTTTTTTATATTTCATTGTTTTATATGATAACATAGCCATATGCAGTTTTCGCCTATTATGCATACTCAACCAACCTGCATCTTTTAACTTATGTGAAATATGGTTTCTTCCAGATATTTATTAAATAAAGCGAAGACAGCTATTTTGCACTTTTTGGATACGCCTAACTTCAATATTGTCAAGACAAGGCCCGTAAACGCAGTCACAGTGATTGAAGACTGATAACACCAGAGAATCACAAAGGAGTTTTTTTGTCTCTAGTATAAGGTAGTTGAATAGGCTATTATCAGTTTATTAGTTACATGCTGCTTAAAACGCAAGTTGCAGTCAAGCTGTACTCCCAGACTTTTGCAGGTGTCAACAAAAGGAATAAAAGCATTGTCCATTTGAATATCTAGCGGTTGCGGTTTTAAATAAGGCATTAAGATCACTATTTATGTGGCGATTCGCCACGTTACTATGAACTGAATCGAAAGACAAGTAAATTTGGGTGTCATCAACATAAAGATGATAATGGCAGTGTTTGATATTTTTGTGAAATTGTGAGGTATATAAAGTATACAACAAAGAACCAAGTATACTTCCCTGTGGAACACCAGACGTTACTACTTGCCTTTCAGAAAATTTACCATTCAAAACCACTTCCGCATAAATACGAAGAGACAAATTTTCGAGCACCGTGTCCAAAGCCAAGAGAGTTATTAAAAGAAACAAGTACTTTATGGTTGAGCATATCGAAAGCTTTGGTGAAGTCTAAAAGGACCAGAGCGCTTATTTTGTTGTTATCATGTCCACGTAGAATGTCATCCGTTATGTCAGCAAGAGCAGTGCCACAGCTATGCATTGATTGAATTCCAGACTGCTTTTCGGGTAAAATATTGTTGATTTCCACAAAAGATCTTATTTGGATTTCAATTATTTTCTCCAAGATTTTTGAAAAAGCTGGCAAAATACTGATAGATCTTAAATGACCATACTCAGTGGGTTGTCTTATTTTAGGAAGGGGGATTACAAAGGCGTGTTTCCCAACTGATGGATAGTATGCGTCCTCGATATATTTATTTATGATATGAGTGAAAAATGATAACAAGAATGGCATACACATTTGAATTAACATTATGTTTACGTTATCAGATCCGACGGCTCTGGAAAATTTCTTTAACTCCCGCCACTTTTCTTGTGTGTTTGAGTTCGACATTTTTTGTCGTAAATATGCTTTTTTCTCAGCATGAGTTGCATCAATAGTATAATTACGAAGTTGTTTACAGTAATTGTAGTGAGTCGGAAGCTTACTCGATTTGTATCTTTGCAACTATTACATTAATTTGAGGTTATCTGTCAGCCAGGGGTTATATTTAAAATTTTTCTTTTGGAGAAATGTTTTTACAAGTGCATGTGCATCAAATAAAAGTAGAATTAGATCGCAAACGTACGAAATTTTGTTATCAATATTAGGAATATCATAAACAACCATCCAAGGTAACCACTCCAAGTCTGCCTGGAAATAGTTAAGATTAATTTTATTTAAAGGTCGATATTTAAACTGTTTTAACGAAGGTTCGGACACCCCGCCTATTTTAAACTTAAAGTACACTAAAGAGTGATCCGATATATGTGGATCAATTGTGCCACAATCAACCCCACTGTCAAAATTGCAGAAAATAGGGTCTAAGAGCGAAAAAGTTTGATTTGATATTCTTGTTGGCTCAGATATTAAATTACTACCAACATTAAGAAAATCAATATTGAAATCGCCCACACATATTATGTTCTCATATGTAGTATACAAGTTGTTCAAGATATCTTCAAAATGGCTGAAAAATGAATTGTAATCTGTATTAGGGGGTCTGTATATATTGAGAATAACATATTTGATTCCAGATAAGCATAATTTTATGCACAGATACTCTAAAAAATCAAAACTGCCCTGAATCAAAATATTACATTTGGTTTCTTTTTTTATATAAAATCCGACACTCCCACCCCTTCAACCGACCCGATCCTGCCAAATAAAATCATAATTCTGTACCTGAACAACAGCACTGTCAACATTTTCGTGGAGCCATGTTTCAGTCACTCCGACAACATCAAAATCCTCGCCGTTCAAAAAGTCGCAAAAATTAAGAAAATTTGCTACAAGTGATCTAACTTTTATTTGAGAAATATAAAAATTCATTTTGATATGTACAGGTAGATAGGTTGTGTAAAATATATATAAAAATACCTACGAGAGAGAGAGAGAGAGAGAGAGAGAGAAAGAAATGGAGGTGGAAAAACTAGGAGTTGGAAAAGAAATCGAACAGAGGAAAGAATAGTATGAGACTTAGTTTTATTTAAATGCTTCTCGCTTTTAAAAGCTTATGCACGGGTCAGCAATAGCTCTGTATGGATTTTCATAGCAACACAAGTAGAGTAATAATAAGAAAAAAAAATCATAGCTAATCATTTTAGTAGATAAAATTGAGTACGAAATTTTATATAAATGAAAGTTTTTTTTATATAACATATTATGGAAGAATATATTATTTTAATTTGATATTCAAAGGAAATCATATAACATATATTTCTAATATAAATAAAGTAATTTAACAATTCATATATTTTTTCAAATTATTTTTTAGCTTTAAGTTTAATTTTTTTACAGTAATAAATGCACATTCAAATTTTAAAATAAATTATGCATATGTTTCAGCGCCTCGAAATGACAATGCTAAACAATAAGAGTATGTTACGTATTTGTTTTTATTGACAGAATGTCCGTTTGTAAGCACCCAAACATGTCTATCTGTAACGGGAAATAAAAGAAATACCAATAGTTGAAACGCATCACAAACAATACAAACAAGCTAGAGTATTTTAAGAATTTTACTGACATCGTGTCTATTTTTTCTTCAGCGACTAACACAACATTCTTATATTAAACTTTAATAAACGCAAATTTCTGTATACTATACAAAAGAAAAAATGATGAGTGTCTGAGTGTGATATCTAGGCTTAACCCATACAAAGTTAAGGTGCTATAATCAGGTCGTAGATAAATGTGTAGTTGTAATACTAACTTGATATAGCCCCTAAGGGTGTTACTAGTGTCATAAAATACGTACATGTTCTATAATCCTGATAGCACAGAAAATCGTTTAACTGCCGCGTCTAGTAATGATAAGTGATATTTAGTAAGGTCCTCCTTGATACTGATGCCTGTTTGCTTTAAATGTTTACGGTCTTTTAAAACCAGGGACCGCTCGGTGTCACTACAAAATTTCACCAAAATTGCCGGTGGCTTATCGCCAGGATCTTTAGCACTGATACGATGACATTTTTGAATGTGCGCAACCTTAACAGAATACTTTAATTTATCCTTAAATAAATTTAGCACCTTTGTACGGACATTTTCATTCTTATCGATTGGAATTCCAAATATTCGCACGTTCAGGCTACGCTGTGCTTGTTTTTGGCTGTCAGTTGTAACCTCATTTTTTTCTTGAAACATCTTCAATTGGATTATTTCGTTCTGTAGCTCTTTGATAGTGTTTTCTTGGGCTTTAAGCCTCTCCTCGAAACCTTTCGCAACCTTCTCACTAAAGATTCCAAGAATTCGTCGGTAAATATGCCTTTGTTCTTCTCAATATCACTGTTTGATAATACCATGGTTCCTTGGTGAAGAAAAAAATAGAACGATCGATTATAATATCACTTTACTTTACTTTACTTTTGAATCGTCATTTTTCGCGTCCGGTCATTCTTCCCGCCTTCTTAGCGTAATATGACTATCAGTATAGAAGCCAACGGGAGACGGTCAGCAGTTAGTCAAATACTGTTATTGATCTCTTATCGATGGTGTTGACATAAATATGTAATAGAGACAATCCGTGTGTTTTGTGGAAGCATATATTCATTTTATTATTCGGACGCGATTAGACAGGTAAGTTTGTCTTTTATTTTTTTAATGACTAGTGGATTTATAGAAATATTGTTTATTATAGACAATATCACAATGGCCAATCGTAAATTGACAGAAGCACAGTTACAAGTTATCCTCGAAGATAAAATTTTTTTTGTGGACATGCACAATCCTGGTAGCTAGAGTCGCAATCAGAACAAGAATGATCTAGCAGTAGTGATAATGATGGTAATTTTGCAGGTATGTCAAGTTCTTTACATTGTTATATTGGGAAAGACAGGAAGTCAACATAGAGCAAAGTTGCTTCTCAAAAAACCCGAACAAAAGCCAAGAATATTATAGTACATCTTCCTGGTGTAAAAACTGTGGCTAAAAATATAAAGAGTCCCGTTGAATCATTTTCGCTTTTCTTTGACGACACAATTATTGACAAAATTATAAGATTTACCAATATGAAAATTGAAAGTAAGCTCGATGGACAAAATAATATACAAATTTATGAGAAAGTAACCGATAAAGAAGAAATGCATGCTTCTCTATTTGTCTGTGTGGTGTTTAGATCATCTAAGTTGTCACTAGACGACCTATGAAATGTCACGTACGGATCACCAATATTTTACCCAACAATGTCTAAAAGACGGTTTATGTTTCTTCTAGCAAATCTTAGGTTTGATGACAAAAACAAAAGAAGTGCACGAAATGACAAATTAGCGACCATATCAGATATTTGGAATATGTTTGTACAAAATTGTGAAAAACATACACTATAAGTGTATGTTGATGAAACATTGTGTCCTTTCCGTGGCCGTTGTGGCTTCATATAGTATATGCCTAGCAAGCTTGCAAAATATGGCATTAAAGTTTTTGCCATAAATTGTTCGCGAATATTTTATTTTTTGGGTGGAATAATATATGCTGGGAAGGAAGGAAACGTGAGAGCAAAGAATTTGTCTTATGATGTAGTCATGAATTTTACTAGACCAATACACAACTCAGGCAGAAATGTGACTACTGACAACTGGTTTACATCAATACATTAGCAGAAAGTCTGCTTGAAAAAAAAATTACATTAGTAGGAACACTTAAAAAAAATCGATCACAAATTCCACGTGAATTCTTACCCAACAAGCAAAGAGCTCCAGAAACAACTTTAGAGGCCTTCAACAGAACTGGAAAAATTGTGTCATATGTTCCTTAAAAAAATAAAAGTGTTATCCTATTTAGTTTTTTTCATGATGGAAAAACAATTCTGAAAGAAGAAAAAAACAAACCCGAAGAAATTTTATTTTATAATCTTACTAAAGGAGGTATTGACACTCTAGATAAACTTTGTGCAACATATTCAGTTCAAAGGGCAACCCGCAGATGGCCTATGGTAATTTTTTATCTTAGGGTCAACATAAGCACTGTAATTTGTATGGTGACATTTTGTCTCAAATTATTTTATTGACCGCGGAAATGGTCGAAGACTCTCCATTAGAAGGATGGCCGAATGACTAGTCAAACCACAGAACAAGTTTGAATAGGTGTGGTGTGCAAACTTGACCATCTAAAAGGAAGCGACCTGTTCAGCAATCTGGTGGAAGAAAACGATGTTCATTGTGTCCACGTGGAAAGGATCGTAAGACTTCCGACACATGTGTCAACAACTCTGGCCAAATACACATTTGTAGAGATCACTCTGTAATCATGTGTAATAAATGTTTTGAAAGACATTTTTAACATGTCTTTGTTTTAAAATATATGCCAAATATATTGTAAATGTTATTAACAATAAAACATACTTTATACTTTGATTTTAATTTTGGGGTCATCCTGACCCCACAATGCAGAGCATGTGTCAAAAAATATGTATGCACTCGGAAGGTTAAAATACGTTCCAGATGTCTCTTCAACATATGCATTACTTAATATAAAACAATGTAGCATATCGTATTTCTCAAAATGTTCGAAAGTTTGGATTTCGGCCATTGTCACAAATATACTTTTAGACAATAAATATATATATATATAAAAAACTAGCAAACTTTAAAAATAAAACGTTACAAGACAAGTAATGACACAGCCTAGAACAAAATTTGGGAACTGTCACTTGCTTCCGAGTAAACAATAAAAAGCAGCATTGTCTTGCGTGGCCTACTGCAAAATTTTTAATGCGAATTATAAAAATTAGGATTTTTGTTGTTGTTTATTAAACATGATCTATACTGTTATTTATTTTTGAGAAGCTTGTAAAAAGACAAATTAATTTCTTGAGAAATATACAGGGGGTCCAATTTAAAAATCTATGCATTGGTCAATATTTCGAAAACAATAATATTTATAAAAAAACTGACTACTTCGCTGGATTCTACGTAATAAGTTCTAAAAGAATTCGTTTTTATCTTTTTGACAGACTGTCAGACAACTAAGATACAAGGGGTACCTGAAAATGTAATATTTTAATACACTGTAGCTCGGAAACTAAGAGGGCTATGACTATTTTGTTATCGGCATCTTTAGTTTCATAAAAAAGTAGCTAAGATTTTGTTTTTTCCGGACCGCTTCAGAAAGTCTAGTGGATTTCAACAAATCTGGATAATTTTCTTGTTAATAGCGTCCGTATGGAGGTATAGTCAAAAGCAGTGTTATCGTGAGGGTCATACGATTTATCAACGACAAACTTTTTAAGTTTCTTTTTCTTTTATTACGTGTAATCATATCCTCCGCATAAAATCCGGAAGATGAATTAGATAGACCTCTGATATTTGCATTACAAAAAAGAGGATAAACATATAAATACCAGCAGTTCCAAAAATCTTTGAGCGATGTCACTTCAAAGTCAGATTGACAAGTCAGTGACAAAATGAGTAAAAGAAAACAATTTTCGGGTTTTTTGCATCAACAAGCAAAAAAAATGGTATTAAATCTAATAAAATATTACGAAAATGAAAATTCACCGGACTATATCCGGGAGACAGTAGCAAAAGCTCTGGGAATCGGTACAAGGACTGTGCAGAAAATTGTGCATGAAAAAAAGCATAATTTACTACCCAAGAAGGTTAAGAAATGTACACGAAAAGAGCTAGACAGAAGACTTAAGTGACAATGTAAAAATGGATGTTCGTAATGCAATTTACGATTTATACACATCAAAAACTAACATAATCCTTAAGAGAAGCTTTAAAAAATCGAGGCATATTGGAAATTGGACCAAAATCGTAGTCAAAATTAATAAAAAAGTTGAATTTTCGATATAAAAAGAACTGTAATCGAAAATTTTTATTCGAGTTGCCACATATAGCAAGTCAGCGTATCCAGTTTTTAAAGAAATACACGGAAAATGTTAATTCAAAATTTAGAAAAGTGGTATTTTTGGACGAGATTTGGATATTTTCTAATGGAAGTGGTTCGAAATCTTGGCAGGACGAGTCTGTAAGAAGTGTCAAGAGAAAAAAGGGATGTGGGACGGGAAAACGGTTCATCATTTTGCATGCACAGGTTCTTCAACAGAATTTCGCCCAGGTGCAAGTTTACTGTTTTCTTCAACATCAAAAAATATGGACTACCATGACAATATGAACTGTGAACTGTTTGAAAAATGGTTAAAAGAAGAACTGATTACAAATTTAGATGCTCCATCTTTAATCATTCTGGAGAATGCATCTTATCATTCAAGAATCTTACCTACTACATCCTGGAAGAAAAGTGATATTTATGACTGGCTAATAAAACAAAAACAAAATCCTTTACCCAATATATTGAACTAGAACTTCTTGTAATGGCAAAATCTATTAAAAAACCAACAATATATGCCATAGATCAAATGTTACGAGAAAATGGACATG
This sequence comes from Kuschelorhynchus macadamiae, assembly GCA_030620095.1. Lineage (NCBI taxonomy): Eukaryota > Metazoa > Arthropoda > Insecta > Coleoptera > Curculionidae > Kuschelorhynchus > Kuschelorhynchus macadamiae. The sequence continues at coordinate 81,222 of JAUTXW010001499.1, forward strand.
AGGTTTTACGACTGCCGCCATACCATTGCCAGTTTAACGCAATAGAATTAATATGGACTGGGGCAAAATCATATTACGACAAACACGTGAACGTTGGTCTTACATCAGATGAAGTGCAAATTGTTTAGCAAGATTCATTAAATTATATTACGCCGGAGTACTGGAAGAAATCTGTGGAACATACGGAGAAATTAATATGGAATTGGTGGAATCGAGAACGAGTTCTAGATGTCGAAATAGCACCAATGATCATTGCGTCATTTAAGGACGACTCAGAGGATGAGGACTTTTTAAGTGATGATGATATTTTTTAGTCTATAATATTAAAAAGTTTCTGAAGGATTACATTAGTCTTTGAACTGTATAAATCATAAATTGCATTATGAATATCCATTTTTGCATTGTAACTTAAGTCTTTTGCCTTTGGATTTTTTCGTGTACATTTCTTAATCTTCTTCGAAAGTAAATTATGTTTTTTTTCATGCTCAAGTTTCTGTACATTCCTTATACCGATTCTCAGAGCTTATGCCACTGGCTTCTGGATATTAGCCAGTGAATTTTAATTAAAAACATTTTTTTGCTTACTTTTTTAGAACACTTGTAATTTCTAGGCAATAAATAAATAATTATAGAATACCTGTTCCAATTTTAAAGCGTGCTTAAAATAAGTAAATTTTTTCATTAATTATAAGACAAAATTTGATGTATAAAAATCGGTAAAATCGCTTTACCAGAAATTCGGGGCTATATAATACAGGCTATATATATATATATATATATATATATATATATATATATATATATATATATATATATATATATATATATATATATATATATATTGTATTTTTCGCATGCGTGGTCCTGAATTTTAGACTGAGATTTGAAGAAAATTATATAGAAATTTGAAGGATAAGTAGTTTTTTAGCTATGCTGCGAACAGATAGACTGACGGACAGACATACCTACAGACAGGCGGAATTTAGAAAATATGTTTTATGGCATCTAGAGAGCCTTAAACGTAAAGATCTGAAAAAATCTCACGAGGGAAGTAATAACTAATTATCTTGTGTTTTTAACAAAAGTGTATATTTTTGAAAAATAAAATTTTTTTGTTATGACAGTACATAAAAAACAAGTTTTCTTTGCACAGGGGTGGCCCGCATTTAAATAAATGACACTGTATAAGTGATTAGATTTTTAGGGCAAGTGGGGCTCATAATTTTTGGTGATTGATAAAAAAATCTCACTTTCATTAAGTGGCTGTATAAGCAGAGAACATATCCTGATTGTTCTACTGATTCGAACCGCCTTCCGACTTTATTAAGGCGCTTGCCATTTTGTGTATTTTTGTTTTTGCCAACCAAAAAATTTTAGCCAAATACATATTTAGCGAATTTTCTTATTTAGTACTTCGGCATTTAATATATAAAATAATAATTAATAATATTGCATAATATAATAAAAAAAAACTATTTTCTTTCTCCCTGTATAATTGTAAATAGCCCATCGAGATTTAATAGCTCGATAAAAGAATCACACCACATTTTGGTATTCACTGTGTTTTCTGATTTGATTCATAATGTTGGTGACGTTTGGACCCGCACGATAAGACCGCATTCGACTATATATGCAGGCATCAATTAGTCATTTGAAATAATAATTTTAATAGACAGTGGGCCTATTTCATTCCAAAGTCGTTTTTATCTAAGCCGTTTTTAATTCTTAAAATTTTACCAATAATTAGTTTCAAACAATAGTAATAAGCCCAAAAGCCACATTTTATTATTATTAAACAAACCTTACATTATTACACGGACTTGAAAATTAATTATTTGGCTAAATTGGTAAACTAATCTTCGAAAATAGAAACTTTGTTTCATGTGTGTTGCCTACCCGACGAAAATGGTTGGATAATCATTTTTCTTTTGTTAGAATTCTCTTAACTATTATAAATCATGATGATATTTTTTCCATTAATTTAATATAAACATCACCATTAAAAGCTTTACGGAAATTAAAAGGAATGCTTTTTTACGAATACGACAATGATATTGAAAGAAGCGTACGTAGAAGGAAATGCACGAGCTGAAAAATGTTGTGTGATTGATTATATGGGCTATTATTATTAACAATAATTGATATATTGAATATATATTGAATAGTTTTTCTTTCTGGCCCTGTTATGTACTTAGATAAATTATAAAAATGTCCTGAAAAAATTTTCGTTGAGAAACTGAAACAATAATTTAATTGTTTAAATTTTTCATTCTAATAATCTAAACTTAGTCCGTACGAAATGCGTAAATTGTGTAAAGAAAAGAAAATGTGTGGTATATTTCCTTAATTATTAAAGTTAGCAAATTTATTAACAATAAAATTACAGTCAGTAGTGCCTCTGCTGAACGATCATTTTCTCGCACTTGTTTTGCGAAGCACATGTATAAAGAATTTAACTATTAGTGTTACTTGACTTAAAAAAATAGCCGCATTATTAAACTGATTTTTACATGCATTTTTTTGGGACAAAAAAAATGTTAGTCTTTTGAGAGCGGTTTTAGGTCACTATAGATTTTATGGACATACTGACGCAAGCCAGAAGCACTTTTAAGAGGTAAGTAATTTTAAGAACCGTAATTTATTATTGCCTACCCTGTCCCAAAAGGCACTGCACGCCACTGGATCGTGCGTCAATTATTTCAAAATATTTTTGACAAAATGGCATTTAAAATACTTATACAACTAAATGTTTTCATTATTTCTAGTTAAAAGTAAATCAAGCGAAAAAAAGAAGTTGATCTTAGTTAAATCAGACTTACGCGAAAGTTCAATTTAACTTTTCCCAGATCCTTACCAAACTCTGGCGAACGACATCCACATCAACTTAAGAGTTCGTTTAACCCGACGTAGCGCGATCCGGGCGAGTTCGGGTGAGTCCGGGAGCGGCACCTTACACTGTGCACGTGGTCGGGGCCAGGAATGCACTGGAAGACCAGAGATGCTGGGGCTCAGGATATGGTGTGCTAAATCGGCAGTCAGAGCGACGCTACACTTGGGACGGCAGGTGAAGCATCCTTCTGGCATTGTTGGTTTTCGTAATCAAAGCGGAAAAATGAGAGGATTATATTTCCCGGAATTGTGATTCCTTCCCTATTTAATTGTTTCCTTCGGGATTGAAGTTCATCCGAGATTATAGATGGATGCAGCTAAAATAAGGACAAGAATAAATTTAATATTTTACGATTAACCTTTTGTGTTTAAAAATATTTTAGTATTTTTGGATTTGATGTACAAATGTATAATTTTAAAAGATTGAATGACATGTATGACTATGAAGATAAACATGCTTTCAGAAAGGCTTATTTGAACCCTAATAATGGCGGATATCACTGATGAATTAGTTTGCGCATAAAGCGACAATAATGTTTAATATTGCTAGGCTATACAAAAACTTTGACTCGATAAATCACGAAATTTTGAAATGTATAATTTTAATACATTTCAGAAGAACAAAAACAGTTGTTAAATCTTCAGTCAGAGCAACGCTACGCTGAAGGCGGCGGGTGAAATATCCTTCTAACTGATGTTTTGCGTAACCAAATCCCAGGAATATGATTTCTTTTCCTATTAATTGTTTTATTCGAGATAGAATTTTACCAGTTTACCCCTAGTCTAATTATTGTTTACTAAGGTTGGTACAGCCTATTTTATAATACCTCGTAAAAACCAGTTTGCTGTAATGTTATCATTAAAACAACGTTATAAACTCCTTAAAACCCCGAAGGCCCACTCCTAAGAAGGTTGTAACCGTTTATTTTAGAGCTTGCCATAAAACTTAGTATGCCGCTTTTAGTAAACCATAAAGCCCTAATAAACCCTACATAAAACACACGTTTTAAAACAAATTGACTAGTTTTAAAACTTTTTTAAACACATTAATAAAACATTTTTTGCAAATTTTTATCTCATAAAGCCAATTTCTCTTTTACTTGTGACTGTTAGGACCTATTTATTTTATACGTGCTCTATCGTTGTATTTTGAAAGTTAATATTCAAATCAAAGGAAGTCGTAAGAACAGAGTTCTCCATATTTATTTACTTCCTCTCATACCAACTAAATTACAATAATTCGCCATTATTTGCAAACTTTTGTGATAAACGAATGCCATATTTCTGATAAATGTTAATGAAATCGGCACACAACAAACAAGCGACACAAAAATATTGGGTTTGACATTTTTTTTTGTTTAAGAACAAAAAATGAAAATAGAAAAAACTAAATTAGTATAATTTGTGCAAGATAGAATTAAAATGGCAGGTTGCTGTATTATAAAACAAGCCTATGAAAATTAAATTCAATGGGCTTTTAAATTATTTTTGGATATATTAATTAATGGTGAATTTCTGATAGCGTAAAAAATATGGTCGTCATACTTTTAAAACAAGTGTTCTGAGTTCTCGTTAAAATAGATAAGATTTAAGATGAATTATTTAATATTATTTATTTAATAAAAAGAATATTTAAATTTAAAATAATATTAATAATAAATGAAAAATTTCTCGATACCACATCATATTAAGATCATAATAAGGGTCCTCGTTTGAAGTGTTATTTTGTTGTTGCTATTTGATTTTATTTTATTTTAACAAAATTGAGCAGTGAAATAGTCGTAGTATAGGGTTGAACTGTCTTCATGGCTCAGTTGGTTGAGCTCTTCGCTAAAGACGAAAGAAGTCCTGGGTTCGAATTCCAGCAAAGACAAGTTAACTTTTTTAATTTTAATTTTGTCTGTAGTGACGACTAAAAAAAATTCTGGGAAACTTAGATCATAAAATAGTAATATCGTCAGAAGTCATTGCCAACTAATGGCATTTTAAATCGATATATTTCAAAAACTACCAAAGCAAATATTAATAAACCACATATCGTTGGAATCTGGATAAAAAAGCCTTTCATTCTAGTTGATAATATACAGTGTATTTCATTTAAAAAAAGCAAAGTTGATGTTGATTCCAGAAAAACGAAACACCCTGTACATCTAAAAACCGTACATGTTCTTTAGGATCGCTATAAGTTATTAACTATTCTTTACATATTTTTTGCACTCCCTGTATATGTTCTGCGTACCTCAGACCCTACAGACTATAAAAAAAATTAAGACTTAAACAAGAAAATATTACATTAGTTTCATCCATACTTTGTTTTTCCGCGTTTTTAAGTTCGGTTAACGATATAACGAATTTGCTTGAAATTATTTTACCTAAAAACATTTTAAATTGTTCTGACGATGACTCAAATTTTGCTTTAAATTCCTGGTTTTCGCTTTACAATTTTTTTGTCTAGTTCTCCACCGTAATCTTATATCGAATAGTCAGGATATCAAAGACAAGGCACTTATTCTTGCTCTTTAACCCCGGAACTGCACGGTGGGGTTTTACAGACCCCGACTACCTTTTCTTTCAGTGTAGTTTTTGCCAGCGTGGATATTTTAACGAACCGTCTGGTGTAAATTTAGTTTTCAGTGACCAGCGCTAGAGTACGGTCGATTCACGGAATTAGTGGTGTGTTTACTCCTTGAATATTGATAAATATAGACGAGCGGGTACGCTAGACCCCACTGTGCAGTTTGCGGCGCTTATAATTTTTAGTATCACACTGTATTTCTCGAGTTTTATTTTACAAAATTAAGTTGTATTTTACAAATATGGATCGTGCGGAAAGAGAAAGGCATCGACCTTTGACTGAACACGAACTACAGATTGAAGCAGACAATTTATGGAAAAATGAAGCTAAACCAGATACTGCGGACACTGACGAAAGTTATATAGAAGAAAAACAATCTGACACCGATCAGGAACAAAGTGAAATTAATGAGGAAGAGTTATATGAACCAGGCCCTTCAGAACGGAATGTTGCTAGTATAATGAGCAAAAACGGACATCGCTGGAGTATGCAAATACCGCAGCGTCAAGGTCGCACTAGGAAAGAAAATATTGTTTTGCATTTACCTGGCCCTAAGAATGAAGCAAGAATGGTTCGTTCTCCAGTAGAAGCATGGAAGCTATTATTTAACGAGCAAATGTTAAACATTATTTTGCTACACAAAAATCAAGAAATTTTACAAAAATGCCAAGAAGCTTTTATTGGCCTTCTTTACTTATCTGGTGCGCTCCGAGTCTCAAATAGTAACTTAGATCAGATGTGGTCAGTAAAATATGGAAATGAGATATTCCGAGCTACAATGTCTCAGCAAAGGTTTCAGTTTATAGCTCTGTGCTTGAAGTTTGACAATAAAAATGATAGAACTGCAAGAAAATTACTAGATAAATTTGCACATATTCGTCAGATATGGGATATATTCATTGAAAATTGTAAGTCGTTTTATACACTGACGAAAGTTATATAGAACAAAAACAATCCGACACCGATCAGGAACAAAGTGAAATTGATGAAAAAGAGTTACATGAACCAGGCCCTTCAGAACGGAATGTTGCTAGTATAATGGGCAAAAACGGACATCGCTGGAGTATGCAAATAACGGAGCGTCGAGGTCGCACTAGGAAGGAAAATATTGTTTTGCATTTACCTGGCCCTAAGAATGAAGCAAGAATGGTTTGTTCTCCAGTAAAATCATGGAAGCTGTTATTCAACGAGCAAATGTTAGACATTATTTTGCTACACAAAAATCAAGAAATTTTACAAAAATGCCAAGAAGTTTTTATTAGCCTTCTTTACTTATCTGGTGCGCTCCGAGTCTCAAATAGTAACTTAGATGCGATGTGGTCAATAAAATATGGAAATGAGAAATTCCGAGCTACAATGTCTCAGCAAAGATTTCAGTTTATAGCTCTGGGCTTGAAGTTTAACGATAAAAATGATAGAACTGCAAGAAAATTACTAGATAAATTTGAACATATTCGTCAGGTATGGGATATATTCATTGAAAATTGTAAGTCGTATTATACACTGACGAAAGTTATATAGAAGAAAAACAATCTGACACCGATCAGGAACAAAGTGAAATTGATGAAAAAGAGTTACATGAACCAGGCCCTTCAGAACGGAATGTTGCTAGTATAATGGGCAAAAACGGACATCGCTGGAGTATGTAAATACCGGAGCGTCGAGGTCGCACTAGGAAAGAAAATATTGTGTTGCATTTACCTGGCTCTAAGAATGGAGCAAGAATGGTTCGTTCTCCAGTAGAAGCATGGAAGCTATTATTTAACGAGCAAATGTTAAACATTATTTTGCTACACAAAAATCAAGAAATTTTACAAAATTGCCAAGAAGCTTTTATTGGCCTTCTTTACTTATCTGGTGCGCTCCGAGTCTCAAATAGTAACTCAGATGAGATGTGGTCAGTAAAATATGGAAATAAGATATTCCGAGCTACAGTGTCTCAGCAAAGGTTTCAGTTTATAGCTCTGTGCTTGAAGTTTGACGATAAAAATGATAGAACTGCAAGAAAATTACTAGATAAATTTGCACATATTCGTCAGATATGGGATATATTCATTGAAAATTGTAAGTCGTATTATACACTGACGAAAGTTATATAGAAGAAAAACAATCTGACACCGATCAGGAACAAAGTGAAATTGATGAAGAAGAGTTACATGAACCAGGCCCTTCAGAACGGAATGTTGCTAGTATAATGGGCAAAAACGGACATCGCTGGAGTATGCAAATACCGGAGCGTCGAGGTCGCACTAGGAAAGAAAATATTGTTTTGCATTTACCTGGCTCTAAGAATGGAGCAAGAATGGTTCGTTCTCCAGCAGAAACATGGAAGCTATTATTTAACGAGCAAATGTTAAACATTATTTTGCTACACAAAAATCAAGGAATTTTACAAAAATGTCAAGAAGCTTTTATTGGCCTTCTTTACTTATCTGGTGCGCTCCGAGTCTCAAATAGTAACTTAGATCAGATGTGGTCAGTAAAATATGGAAATGAGATATTCCGAGCTACAATGTCTCAGCAAAGGTTTCAGTTTATAGCTCTGTACTTGAAGTTTGACGATAAAAATGATAGAACTGCAAGAAAATTACTAGATAAATTTGCACATATTCGTCAGATATGGGATATATTCATTGAAAATTGTAAGTCGTATTATACACTGACGAAAGTTATATAGAAGAAAAACAATCTGACACCCATCAGGAACAAAGTGAAATTGATGAAGAAGAGTTACATGAACCAGGCCCTTCAGAACGGAATGTTGCTAGTATAATGGGCAAAAACGGACATCGCTGGAGTATGCAAATACCGGAGCGTCGAGGTCGCACTAGGAAAGAAAATATTGTTTTGCATTTACCTGGCTCTAAGAATGGAGCAAGAATGGTTCGTTCTCCAGCAGAAACATGGAAGCTATTATTTAACGAGCAAATGTTAAACATTATTTTGCTACACAAAAATCAAGAAATTTTACAAAAATGCCAAGAAGTTTTTATTGGCCTTCTTTACTTATCTGGTGCGCTCCGAGTCTCAAATAGTAACTTAGATGCGATTTGGTCAATAAAATATGGAAATGAGAAATTCCGAGCTACAATGTCTCAGCAAAGATTTCAGTTTATAGCTCTGGGCTTGAAGTTTGACGATAAAAATGATAGAACTGCAAGAAAATTACTAGATAAATTTGAACATATTCGTCAGATATGGGATATATTCATTGAAAATTGTAAGTCGTATTATACACTGACGAAAGTTATATAGAAGAAAAACAATCTGACACCGATCAGGAACAAAGTGAAATTGATGAAGAAGAGTTACATGAACCAGGCCCTTCAGAACGGAATGTTGCTAGTATAATGGGCAAAAACGGACATCGCTGGAGTATGCAAATACCGGAGCGTCGAGGTCGCACTAGGAAAGAAAATATTGTTTTGCATTTACCTGGCTCTAAGAATGGAGCAAGAATGGTTCGTTCTCCAGCAGAAACATGGAAGCTATTATTTAACGAGCAAATGTTAAACATTATTTTGCTACACAAAAATCAAGGAATTTTACAAAAATGCCAAGAAGTTTTTATTGGCCTTCTTTACTTATCTGGTGCGCTCCGAGTCTCAAATAGTAACTTAGATGCGATGTGGTCAATAAAATATGGAAATGAGAAATTCCGAGCTACAATGTCTCAGCAAAGATTTCAGTTTATAGCTCTGGGCTTGAAGTTTGACGATAAAAATGATAGAACTGCAAGAAAATTACTAGATAAATTTGAACATATTCGTCAGATATGGGATATATTCATTGAAAATTGTAAGTCGTATTATACACTGACGAAAGTTATATAGAAGAAAAACAATCTGACACCGATCAGGAACAAAGTGAAATTGATGAAAAAGAGTTACATGAACCAGGCCCTTCAGAACGGAATGTTGCTAGTATAATGGGCAAAAACGGACATCGCTGGAGTATGTAAATACCGGAGCGTCGAGGTCGCACTAGGAAAGAAAATATTGTGTTGCATTTACCTGGCTCTAAGAATGGAGCAAGAATGGTTCGTTCTCCAGTAGAAGCATGGAAGCTATTATTTAACGAGCAAATGTTAAACATTATTTTGCTACACAAAAATCAAGAAATTTTACAAAATTGCCAAGAAGCTTTTATTGGCCTTCTTTACTTATCTGGTGCGCTCCGAGTCTTAAATAGTAACTTAGATGAGATGTGGTCAGTAAAATATGGAAATAAGATATTCCGAGCTACAGTGTCTCAGCAAAGGTTTCAGTTTATAGCTCTGTGCTTGAAGTTTGACGATAAAAATGATAGAACTGCAAGAAAATTACTAGATAAATTTGCACATATTCGTCAGATATGGGATATATTCATTGAAAATTGTAAGTCGTATTATACACTGACGAAAGTTATATAGAAGAAAAACAATCTGACACCGATCAGGAACAAAGTGAAATTGATGAAGAAGAGTTACATGAACCAGGCCCTTCAGAACGGAATGTTGCTAGTATAATGGGCAAAAACGGACATCGCTGGAGTATGCAAATACCGGAGCGTCGAGGTCGCACTAGGAAAGAAAATATTGTTTTGCATTTACCTGGCTCTAAGAATGGAGCAAGAATGGTTCGTTCTCCAGTAGAAACATGGAAGCTATTATTTAATGAGCAAATGTTAAATATTATTTTGCTACACAAAAATCAAGAAATTTTACAAAAATGTCAAGAAGCTTTTATTGGCCTTCTTTACTTATCTGGTGCGCTCCGAGTCTCAAATAGTAACTTAGATCAGATGTGGTCAGTAAAATATGGAAATGAGATATTCCGAGCTACAATGTCTCAGCAAAGGTTTCAGTTTATAGCTCTGTACTTGAAGTTTGACGATAAAAATGATAGAACTGCAAGAAAATTACTAGATAAATTTGCACATATTCGTCAGATATGGGATATATTCATTGAAAATTGTAAGTCGTATTATACACTGACGAAAGTTATATAGAAGAAAAACAATCTGACACCCATCAGGAACAAAGTGAAATTGATGAAGAAGAGTTACATGAACCAGGCCCTTCAGAACGGAATGTTGCTAGTATAATGGGCAAAAACGGACATCGCTGGAGTATGCAAATACCGGAGCGTCGAGGTCGCACTAGGAAAGAAAATATTGTTTTGCATTTACCTGGCTCTAAGAATGGGGCAAGAATGGTTCGTTCTCCAGCAGAAACATGGAAGCTATTATTTAACGAGCAAATGTTAAACATTATTTTGCTACACAAAAATCAAGAAATTTTACAAAAATGCCAAGAAGTTTTTATTGGCCTTCTTTACTTATCTGGTGCGCTCCGAGTCTCAAATAGTAACTTAGATGCGATTTGGTCAATAAAATATGGAAATGAGAAATTCCGAGCTACAATGTCTCAGCAAAGATTTCAGTTTATAGCTCTGGGCTTGAAGTTTGACGATAAAAATGATAGAACTGCAAGAAAATTACTAAATAAATTTGAACATATTCGTCAGATATGGGATATATTCATTGAAAATTGTAAGTCGTATTATACACTGACGAAAGTTATATAGAAGAAAAACAATCTGACACCGATCAGGAACAAAGTGAAATTGATGAAGAAGAGTTACATGAACCAGGCCCTTCAGAACGGAATGTTGCTAGTATAATGGGCAAAAACGGACATCGCTGGAGTATGCAAATACCGGAGCGTCGAGGTCGCACTAGGAAAGAAAATATTGTTTTGCATTTACCTGGTTCTAAGAATGGAGCAAGAATGGTTCGTTCTCCAGCAGAAACATGGAAGCTATTATTTAACGAGCAAATGTTAAACATTATTTTGCTACACAAAAATCAAGGAATTTTACAAAAATGCCAAGAAGTTTTTATTGGCCTTCTTTACTTATCTGGTGCGCTCCGAGTCTCAAATAGTAACTTAGATGCGATGTGGTCAATAAAATATGGAAATGAGAAATTCCGAGCTACAATGTCTCAGCAAAGATTTCAGTTTATAGCTCTGGGCTTGAAGTTTGACGATAAAAATGATAGAACTGCAAGAAAATTACTAGATAAATTTGAACATATTCGTCAGATATGGGATATATTCATTGAAAATTGTAAGTCGTATTATACACTGACGAAAGTTATATAGAAGAAAAACAATCTGACACCGATCAGGAACAAAGTGAAATTGATGAAGAAGAGTTACATGAACCAGGCCCTTCAGAACGGAATGTTGCTAGTATAATGGGCAAAAACGGACATCGCTGGAGTATGCAAATACCGGAGCGTCGAGGTCGCACTAGGAAAGAAAATATTGTTTTGCATTTACCTGGCTCTAAGAATGGAGCAAGAATGGTTCGTTCTCCAGCAGAAATATGGAAGCTATTATTTAACGAGCAAATGTTAAACATTATTTTGCTACACAAAAATCAAGAAATTTTACAAAAATGCCAAGAAGTTTTTATTGGCCTTCTTTACTTATCTGGTGCGCTCCGAGTCTCAAATAGTAACTTAGATGCGATTTGGTCAATAAAATATGGAAATGAGAAATTCCGAGATACAATGTCTCAGCAAAGATTTCAGTTTATAGCTCTGGGCTTGAAGTTTGACGATAAAAATGATAGAACTGCAAGAAAATTACTAGATAAATTTGAACATATTCGTCAGATATGGGATATATTCATTGAAAATTGTAAGTCGTATTATACACTGACGAAAGTTATATAGAAGAAAAACAATCTGACACCGATCAGGAACAAAGTGAAATTGATGAAGAAGAGTTACATGAACCAGGCCTTTCAGAACGGAATGTTGCTAGTATAATGGGCAAAAACGGACATCGCTGGAGTATGCAAATACCGGAGCGTCGAGGTCGCACTAGGAAAGAAAATATTGTTTTGCATTTACCTGGCTCTAAGAATGGAGCAAGAATGGTTCGTTCTCCAGCAGAAATATGGAAGCTATTATTTAACGAGCAAATGTTAAACATTATTTTGCTACACAAAAATCAAGAAATTTTACAAAAATGCCAAGAAGTTTTTATTGGCCTTCTTTACTTATCTGGTGCGCTCCGAGTCTCAAATAGTAACTTAGATGCGATTTGGTCAATAAAATATGGAAATGAGAAATTCCGAGCTACAATGTCTCAGCAAAGATTTCAGTTTATAGCTCTGGGCTTGAAGTTTGACGATAAAAATGATAGAACTTCAAGAAAATTACTAGATAAATTTGAACATATTCGTCAGATATGGGATATATTCATTGAAAATTGTAAGTCGTATTATACACTGACGAAAGTTATATAGAAGAAAAACAATCTGACACCGATCAGGAACAAAGTGAAATTGATGAAGAAGAATTACATGAACCAGGCCCTTCAGAACGGAATGTTGCTAGTATAATGGGCAAAAACGGACATCGCTGGAGTATGCAAATACCGGAGCGTCGAGGTCGCACTAGGAAAGAAAATATTGTTTTGCATTTACCTGGCTCTATGAATGGAGCAAGAATGGTTCGTTCTCCAGTAGAAGCATGGAAGCTATTATTTAGCGAGCAAATGTTAAACATTATTTTGCTACACAAAAATCAAGAAATTTTACAAAAATGCCAAGAAGTTTTTATTGGCCTTCTTTACTTATCTGGTGCGCTCCGAGTCTCAAATAGTAACTTAGATGCGATTTGGTCAATAAAATATGGAAATGAGAAATTCCAAGCTACAATGTCTCAGCAAAGATTTCAGTTTATAGCTCTGGGCTTGAAGTTTGACGATAAAAATGATAGAACTGCAAGAAAATTACTAGATAAATTTGAACATATTCGTCAGATATGGGATATATTCATTGAAAATTGTCCAGTAGAAGCATGGAAGCTATTATTTAGCGAGCAAATGTTAAACATTATTTTGCTACACAAAAATCAAGAAATTTTACAAAAATGCCAAGAAGTTTTTATTGACTGTTTTAATCTGACACCAATCAGGAACAAAGTGAAATTGATGAAAAAGAGTTACATGAACCAGGCCCTTCAGAACGGAATGTTGCTAGTATAATGGGCAAAAACGGACATCGCTGGAGTATGTAAATACCGGAGCGTCGAGGTCGCACTAGGAAAGAAAATATTGTGTTGCATTTACCTGGCTCTAAGAATGGAGCAAGAATGGTTCGTTCTCCAGTAGAAGCATGGAAGCTATTATTTAACGAGCAAATGTTAAACATTATTTTGCTACACAAAAATCAAGAAATTTTACAAAATTGCCAAGAAGCTTTTATTGGCCTTCTTTACTTATCTGGTGCGCTCCGAGTCTCAAATAGTAACTTAGATGAGATGTGGTCAGTAAAATATGGAAATAAGATATTCCGAGCTACAGTGTCTCAGCAAAGGTTTCAGTTTATAGCTCTGTGCTTGAGGTTTGACGATAAAAATGACAGAACTGCAAGAAAATTACTAGATAAATTTGCACATATTCGTCAGATATGGGATATATTCATTGAAAATTGTAATTCGTATTATACCCCTTATGAAAATTGCACAATTAACGAACAACTTGTAGGATTTCGAGGGAAATGTCCATTCCGTATATATATGGCAAGTAAACCGGATAAATACGGAATGAAAATAATGATGATAAGTGATTCAAAAACATTTTACATCCTCAATGCAATTCCATATGTGGAGAATGTTAATGTGGAACATAATGAGCCGGTACCTACCTATTACGTTGGAAAACTCTCAGAAGCCATTCACGGGACCTGTCGTACCTGGTTCACCTGATTCACATCAATTCCTTTAAGCGAACAAATGTTTGAACAGTACCAGCTGACAATTCTTGGGACTTTACGGAAAAACAAAAGAGAGATACCTCCAAGATTTTCACAAAAGAAAGAGGCCGGCACATCCCTATTTGCTTTCGATCAAAATAAGACGCTGGTCTCGTTTAGTCCAAAGGAAAATAAAACAGTTCTTTTGTTATCCACATTGCACCCTGACCCATCTTTAAATGCAGTTACTGGAAAACCCAACTTAATACATTCCTACAATGAAACGAAAGAAGGGACAGATTCGTTTGACCAGTTATGCATTCATACACTACCTCCCGCAATTTTTTTTTAATATGTTGGATGCTGCAATCGCAAAACATTTCTCAAAGGGCTAGCCAATGCACTTATTGAGCCGCATTTGCGAGAACGCCTACAGGTGCCCAATATACAAACATCTATACGCCTCAGAATTAGTGAAATTTTAGAGATTGATGCGCCTCAAAGGGAATATGTTGAAGTTAATTTGCCCAGGATGATGTTAGATGTAATATCTGTCCACATGGTAAAGATAGAAAAACCAGTTTTGCTTGTTGTGTTTACCACAAAACGTATTGCTTAGAACATAGAGGACGACTCTATCGTGAGTGTGAAAACAGAAATTGACCCTATGGCTATGAGTTTGGTTTCTAATTATTAACAATATAAATGTTTTTTAATTCAGTTTTTTCTAGTTTTTTGTTAAAGTAACGTTATTTCCGAATTGTGAATTTGTTGGAATGTACAAAATATCTCCCTTTTGTATTATTTTTAGTTATTAACAAAACAAAAATAAAAAATAAACGTGTATTTTAATATAAAATAATAATTGTAGTGTTTCTTGATATTGTACCAATTAGTAATCTACATTTAGGGTTTTCTAGACCCCACTGTGCAGTTTTAGATAATAAAAATTAACTGTGCAGTTCCAGGGTTAAACACCTAAAAGTAATGCTTAGTTAAATGCTCTACCTTCTGCATCTTTGGGAAATCTATTGAATGATTCATCTTTTCGTATTTCCGTTTATTATTATGGTGAAACAGTAGATATATATAAGCTGCAAAAAAAGTGTCAATGCAGGTTTCCAACAATATTTTTTTTCAATATTCACTCTCCATTGTTCCAACTAAGTAAAAAATTATCCCATTTATAAGCAAATGTCCTTTATAATAAACAAAAATCTCACTTCAAACTCACAATGCAAGCTTAACAACACAGCAGGCTTGTTTAAAGAATTTCTAACCATTAGCGTAACTTGCCAATGGCGTTTTTAAAGTGTCAGTCTAGCGACGGATTCCGTGCATTCCAATCTGTCGGGATTTCGACTGTTAGGGCCAAAGTAGTTTCGGTATACTGACGGTTTGGGCCATTGCAGTTTAGGGGAAAATACGCACTACCTTTAGGATCGCTATAAGTTATTAACGATTCTTTACATATTTTTTTGCACTCCCAAGCACTTAACAAAAAAGTATTACATCAGATTCATCCATCCTTTGTTTTTCCGCGATTTTAAGTTCGGTTAACGATGTAACGAATTTGCTTGAAGTTATTTTACCTAAAAACATTTTAAATTGTTCTGACGACGACTCAAATTTTGCTTCAAATTCTTGGTTTTCGCTTTACAATTTAGAAAACATACCAGATGATCTACCACGTAGATAGAAAAATTTAGATTTGAATATTTTGTCTGGTTCTCCACCGTAATCTTATATCGAAGTGAACAACATATCTGCACTTATGATGAAACAGTAGATACATACAAGCTGCAAAAAAAGTGCAGGTCGTATATCCAGACGCCAGGCTGATCAACGACATAATCAAGAGGTATCTGATAACTGTGGAATTTCCCGCAGTTTTAGAACCACATGAAGTTTGCACCTTTCGCAGTTGAAATTTTAGTTCTTGAGGTAATGAGGCAAAAACGCTTCTGAATGAAATAATAACAAACATATCGTGCAAGGAAGCAAAACGCTTCATTACCCAAAGAAACATCCTCGTTATTCAAAGAGATAATACGGCTTCTGTATTAGGGACTATCGAGAATGGAACAGGTTTGGATGATTTTTTTTATATTTGATTATTTAAATTTGATTTTATTTTTACAGCCTAAAATAATAGAGAATATTAAGAAAAAATCTATTATTTTCAAAAGTAACATATCTCAGAAAATATTAATAACTTTAAAAAACGTTTCAAATTGTTTTCTGAAAATTCGCTAAGAATTAAGCTGATCTATCAATTGGAATCCGTCTTTGTAAATTTTTGTAGCAAACAAAATATTGGAAAATTTGTTGTCTTGTTCAACACCTTCTATAAATAAATTTAGCTTAAGTAAGTGTCGCTCTTAATATAACTGAAAGCCACATCTCAATATCTGGAAAAATATTCGAATCTAAATTTTACCTAAAAATTCACTCGTACCGTTAGCTCTGTCCAGCAGTTTAGTTGCAAAATATTAATTATTTAATAAATAAATTTAATTAAAAATGAGTATGGTCTGTTGCAAATACTAATTAATTTTCTGGCAAGTATTTTCTCTATTTACCTTTTACATTTAAATAATTTTTATTTAATTTGTAATACTGTATTATATGTATTATATTGTACCTATCATTATGGCTGTTTGAGTTTGACGGACTTTTCACTTTGCTATATCCGTTATTAATTTATTTTTTGTTTATAACTTACAACTAAACAGTTATAAAAATACGCGCCTGGAAACTTAAAATGTTTTTGCGCGTTGTAATTATTAATCGGAACGCTACGTTGGAAACGCCAGATGAAGCATACCTCTACTATTGTTGTCTTTCGTAATCAAAACGGAAAAATGAGAGAATTCTTTTTCCCGGAAATATGATTTCTGCTCCATTTAATTATTTCGTTTGGAAGTTTCGAGATTGAAATGAAATAAAATCATATATGTGGATGAGAACATCACAGGCATAATTTAATATTTTACGATAGACCTGTTGTTATTGACATACTTTCGTTTAATAAAATATCTTAGTATTATACGCAGAAATGTATTATTTCAATATATTAAATAAAATTCATGACTCCCGTCGTCAAAACAATCAAGCTTTCGAAAACACATTAGTTGCACCACAGCAATGGCAGATATCGCCCATGAATTGTTTCAAGCATTGGACGAAATAGTTATTTTCCCAAAAAGTGCACAGTGTCACTTTCCCGCACGCGAAAGCAGGCAGATATCCTTTAAGTGCGGGAAAGATACTTTACGCACGTGTTAGGAACAATATTTTTGCTGCGAGCTTCTAGAATACAACGAAAATAAAAGCAATTAGTATACAACAATAACAATACAAGATTTAAGTACTTGCAATTATTATGTATAACAAAAGAACAGTTACCGACGTCTAACAAATTGATTGAAGATCCGGTAATTTCATTCAATGGGTGGCTTTTGGCAACGCTTTGTGATTGTTTGATGAAGATTGAGTTAACTTAGAAGGGCAGTTATTCGACATGTCCTGTTTTTGAGTTGCGGAATCATCTATGTAGCTCTCTGCGGCAGCCGTAGATTTCCAGCCCCCAAGCCTCTTAACATTAGTAATTTCTTCCCCAGTATCAGCCAACATGGTTGCCGAGGATCGACGAAATCTATATCAACTCGTGTATTGCTCTAAATTTTTGAGTTGTAGATATGCAGCTATTTCTGAAGGCAATTTCCCAAATGGATTTATTCCAACACATTGAGTATTGCACACTCCTTTTCTATACTGGTCAAAAAATCGCCTGTGCTAATACATTTTTTTCGTAAACTTGCATATTTTCGATATAGTTGTAAGTATAGCTGTTTAAAATGCCAGAATATGGCATTTTTAATTAAAAGAAATCGAGGTCAGAATATAATCAAGAAGTAGGCATTTTTCCCAAATCCCAACCAAACATATTTTAGCAAGTATTTAAGTTTAATTATAGTAATAATAGTTATACAGGGTGTTTTACAACTTATCCACGAAATTTTAACTACATATGCACTGTTACGAAAGAAGTTGATTTCTCAAAAAAAAAAAAAATGCAATAAAAGTCGTACAGAAACCGAGATAATAAAATAATACAGTTTACCAGTTCACTTACTTATAATAAAAGCTTTTCAAAATTGTTTCCATTGGCTTCAATGTAAGCTTGGGCGCGTCTAATCCAATTTCGGCGCACTAACTGAAATACACCTCCTTCCTGCTGTACTTGAAGTCTCAAATTATCGGCAGCCACTGTGATTCGGTCACGCAGATCTTCAATATTTTGAACTGGAGTATGGTATACCTCGTTTTTCAAGTATCCCCATAAAAAGAATTCCAGGGGATTTACATCGGGAGCCCGTGGAGGCCATGCAATTGGTCCACCCCTACCGATCCAGCGTATCTGCTGTACCTCATTCAAAAAATTACGAACTTCTAAACGAAAATGCGGAGCTGCCCCATCGTTCAGAATCCACATCCTTGCTCGGACTGCAAATGGCACATCTTCAAGAAGGACCGGCAAATCATTCCGAAGAAATTCCAAATAGTGGTGACCATCCATACGATCTGGCAATACGAACGGTCCAATTAGACGTTCATCGACAATACCTGCCCACATGTTTAAAAGTTGGAAGTTTGTCTGGACTATTGCGTGAGGATTTTCAAAGAACCAAACGTGGGTATTGTGAAAATTGGTTATACCATTACGAGTAAAAATTGATTCATCGGTGGCGAAAATATGAGCTGTAAAACGGGCATTTCGAGCATTTTTTTGCAACAACCACTCACAAAATCTTATTCTGAGGGGGTAATCTATGAGTAGCAACGCCTGGACTGTCTGGACGTGATAAGGGTACAGTTGGGCTTCATGTAATATGCGCCACGTTATCGCATGTGAGACTTCTGGTATCTGTTGGGCTAACCTCCTTGTGCTTATTCCTGGATTTTCTTCCACAATACGCAAATTTTCTTCTTCGGCGTTTAAAACGCGTTGTGAGCGAACCCGACCCCCATCCACTCCACCTCTGGGGCGCAAATCTCCACTAGCACGTGCACGTAAAACAATTGAAGTAAATGTTTGTGGATGTGGTATGTGCCTATTCGGAAATCGGTTTGCATACAGACGAGAAGCCGCTTGCGAATTTTGCCCTGCTTCTCCGTACGCTAAAACAATATCCACTAACTCCTCATTATTGTACACATGTGCCATTTTTAATAAATATCGAAAAACATAAATTCGCAAAATACTTTTTTTAAATTCACAAAAATCGACCGCTGTTCATTCAGATCACTCACGATATAGATTAAACATTATTTACGTGTTCTTATCAATATGAAAAAACAAAAAATTCCTGGTATTTTCTTTTTTTTGTGGATTGGTACAACATTTGCTACAAGAAATTATTAGAGTGTTGTGATATCGCAACGATGAGCGCAAAATACAGATATTTATTTTTCATTTTGTTATGGACACTCAGAATCATAACTTAATTTCTGTAGGACTTTCATTACATTTTTTTTTAGAAATCAACTTCTTTCGTAACAGTGCATATGTGGTTAAAATTTCGTGGATAAGTTGTGAAACACCCTGTATAAGAATGCCAGATTATGACATTTTAAGACAACAAAAATTGAGAGGAAAAAATATGGCTTTTGTTATCATATTTTTTAGTTATTTTTGCTGTTATATTGCCAAAATATGCCACATTTTCAAAATTGCGTTTATAACCTGTAAAACTATACTTAACCAAACTGAAGATATATTTAGAAAAACGAAATATGCATTATTTACTATACAAAATGTCTAATAAAAAGATTAAATATTCCACCACATATCATAGAAAAACGCTGTCTTAGGGCAATCGTCATTTAATTTTGTTACGCTGGCTCCTGGGTCTTAAGTTAGCCATTTTTTAGCGAGTACTAAAGGCAGACCATGTAGGCATTTTTATTGGCAAATTTTTAGTAAATGTTGCTACATTTTGGCTACATTTCAAAATTATTGCCATTTGATAAATATTTGCTTACAAAGTGATCAATTTCAAGGAATATTTGCTTAAAAATAGTCCAAAGCTTTTTATGATCCACCATGATTGAAATTAAAATTAAACTAATTTCCTAGCAGCCATTACTTGACCACTTTAAACAAACATGTTCTTTCTACCTATAAATACGTATTTTTATGTATGTTTTTTTTTACGTCATGAACCTTTTAATCAATGTTCTTAGTAAAATACATTTCCAACCTTAAAAATTGAAAAATATAAAAATATTTGTAGAAATTGGAATTTTTAGTTTCAAGAAGGTGCGCGTGTTTTACATAGCTATCTTAGATTCTTTTAACAGTGAAAGTTCCTTCGTAAGTGTTTTTTGTCCCTACCAACCGTCAAACCATGGTTTGTTATCTTTGCATTTCCTCTTGGCTCATACGTTCTTACACTGATTGGCTCTGTCAATACTATTTCTACATAATTTGAAACAATTGGTGATTTATTATATAAATGAAGAAAAGACAAAAAATGAGAAATTATTTAGGTAAATTTCGGAAAAAATGTTACTCAAATTTCGGCTAAAAAACAAGTCAGAATTCAGCTAAAAAAGCTCGATTTTAAAGTCAAAAAGTAGCTAATAAACCCAATCATAAAATCAAAAGAGAGGGTCGTATAATTGCCAATTGGCCATTTTTACCCCATTATGGCCAAATTATTATTCCCCATTTTAGTAATGTTTTCTTTCGTCTGTATACTGTAATAGAACTCTTATTTAGGCTAGCCATTTTAATTAATTAGCCAGGGATATTAGCCAATATCACAGAATTTTATTCCATATGTGATTATATGTGCTACTTGGGATATCCTACCAGAAACTCTTGGCATGATATATACCTTCATTTCATCTCTTCAACAGAATTAATAAAAAAATTAATTATTTACAACCTCATAAAACTTTACAATCACCTTCCAGAACATTTAAAAACTATCCCTATGTTTGCACTCTTTCGAAAACAAAACAAAGCTTACCTCATTGAAAGACCTTTTTACTGCGTTAATGATTTTTATAATGCATAAGTCTCATTAAAATGTTTGCTATTTGCTTGTTAACTAAAATCTTTTTGGGTGTCATGTTCCAGCTGCTAGCATAGAATTTGAAAATCGTCTAAAAATACCACTTTTCCAAATTTTGAATTAACATTTTCCGTGTATTTCTTTAAAAACTGGATACGCTGACTTGCTATATGTGGCAACTCGCATAAAAATCTTCGATTACAGTTCTTTTTATATCGAAAACCCAACATTTTTAATATAATATGCCTCGATTTTTTAAAGCTCCTTTTGAAAGTGAAGGTTTATATTAGTTTTTGATGTGTATAAATCGTAAATTGCATTACGAACATCCATTTTTACATTGTCACTTAAGTCTTCTATCTTTGGCTTTTTTCGTGTAAATTTCTTAATCTTCTTCGGTAGTAAATTATGCTTTTTTTCATGCGCAATTTTCTGCACAGTCCTTATACCGATTCCCAGAGCTTTTGCTACTGTCTCCTGGATATTGGCTGGTGAATTTTCATTTTCGTAATATTTTATTAGATTTAATACCATTTTTTTCGCTTGTGGATGCAAAAAACCCGAAAATTGTTTTCTATTACTCATTTTGTCACTGACTTGTCAATCTGACTTTGAAGTGAGATGGCTCAAAGATTTTTGCAACTGCTGGTATTTATATGTTTATCCCCTTTTTTCATATGAAAATATCATACGTCTATCTAATTCATCTTCCGGATTTTATGCGGAGGATATGATTACACGTAATAAAAGAAAAATAAACTTAAAAAGTTTGTCGTTAATAAATTGTATGACCGCACGATAACACTGCTTTTGACTATACTAGGTTAATTACATTTAATAAATGTTTATTTCAACCAAATAAACGATATATTTGTTTATATCTTATTTTATTACTATTAAGTAATTATTTATGTAGGCCAAACAAATATTATAAAATAAATACAAATAAATCTTGCTCAATATTGAAATGGATATTTGTTTCTCGTATAGCAGACAAATAGTTCTTTGAATAAACTCCTTTTTTATTTCAGTTAAAAATCATCTCTTTTATCAGCGTGTAAATTTTCTCCTGTTCAAACTAGCTTACTAAAATGAAACTCTATTTTGACACAAGTTGACTGAAGACAACAAATATATATATTTTATAACAAAATTTTAGCTATAAGTTTTTCAATCTTCAATTCTTCAATCTTCAATTCAAATCCAAAGAATACGTAGTATCCCTTATTTAGAGTGCTTTTTAAATGCTTTTGATATAAACGAAATCGAACTTGACAAATGAAACTTAACCTTGTTACCATCTCACTTGAGAGGTAAAACTTTTAAATGAGCTGTTAATATTCAGCCGTATTATATTTTTCTCATGTATACATTTTGAGGAACACTACTTTTTTCGATTTAATTCGGATTTTTACATGACGTCAGACCCGACTTATTAGACTGCCGTTTAGTTTAGCAAGTTAAATAGTTACAATAGCCAGCAGATAACGAATTTAATATTGTTTACACTGGTAAATAACTATCCTAACGAAAAATAATATATTTTGTATTCAAATACAGGGAATGTATAGTTTCCAACGTTAAACCAACTGACGTGAAAATTGAAGCTTCTATACAACTAAACTGGAAAGGCTATTAGAAATTTAACAACAGACGAGGGTGAATTTCGATGAGGCTAGACTCGTGTGTAGCTATTTTGGGACCATCAGGACTGACGTGTTAAAGTTCATATTATACAGAGCATTAGGTCATCGTTTCCAAGACTATAATATCAATATGACAGTTTCAATTTTAAACATCACTTTTAAAGAATCAGTGCATATTTTTGTATACAGATCAAAAAATTGAAGTTGTTGCTATATTAGTTAGAAAAAATACATATGTATTATATAAACATATTTAAAAATTAATAGTCAACCCATCTAGAATGTTCTGAGATTGCCGACTCAAAGCTGTAGACAAAGTATCAAAACCTTTTCAAATTATTAAGGGTGCGAAAACTATCAAAAATTTCATAAAAAAAATAAAGTAATGATAAATAAAAGAAACTTCAAACATCAATTTTTCACTTTTCGTATTTTCCTGTCTGTTTTCGTTGAGAAAATTTGTATTGTATTATTTCGATGCTTGTAGAGTAAACAACGTGTATATCGGTGCTCCGCATTTATTTCAAAATATTTGGGTTTATTTATCGTTTCTAAAGTTGTTCTTTGTAACAAGTACTTTAGTTAGTGCACTGAATCTCAAAGTTTTAGTTTTGTGACGAAAATCTATTGTGAAAAGCATTTTCACAACACCTATTTATTTTGATTATATGTGTTTGTAAGAAGGGTGTACCACTGCGATAGAGTGGCTATCAAACATGGGAGGCCCGAATACTAATACTCGGTCCCGTAACCCTCCGCGTCAATTCAAATGAAGAAGCTTTGGAAAAACTAATAAATAAGGTCTGCAGCAGTTTTGTGCAACAACTGGAGAAAAGTTTTAACGAGAAAATTGCTTCGATGGTTCGATGCGCTGTATTCTATGAATAATATAGATGAAATGGTAAATTTTTTTAACGAATCCGTTATTAATCTTTTTAATAAACATGCACCATATAGAACATCTCGAATTACTAAGCCTTCTGCTCCTTGGATCACTGATAATCTGAAGTTTATGATGCGGCTAAGAGATAAGGCTTATTCAAAATATAAAAAGAACAGAACCGAATAGCGAAATACAGGCATTTACGTAACTTGGTTACAATGACAGTAAGGAACGAAAAAAAAGCTTTTCTTACTCATAAGTTTGGTTCGAGTCCAAGAGAGTTTTGGCGTACGTTAAAATGGCTTAATACTAATTCTTCTGAAAAGCCTTCTAATGTTTCTACTGAATTTAGTGCTGATGAATATAATGAGTATTTTGTTAAGTGTTCCCTCTATAAACTTAGATTTAAATAACGAGTTCCTACAAAAGTATTTTAATTCTTCTGATATTAATGAATTTGATTTTGTACAGGTAAGCGAAAATAAAGTTAATACTATTATAGGCTCACTTAAGTCAAATGCATGTGGTATTGATGGCATTAGCTTAAAAATTATTACTTTTCTATTACCTTATTTACTAAGTCATATTACATTTATTATAAATTTCTGTATAACACATAGTTGCTTTCCTACCATATGGAAAATCTCCAATGTGACGCCAATTGCAAAGACTAGTACTATCGTAGATGTGTCTTCCTTTCGCCCTATAAGTATACTACCATGTATACCAACTCAACGAATTTCTGTTACTTAAAAATATCTTACCTATGACGCAATCCGGTTTCCGTGCTCAACACAGTACCACCACTGCCTTACTTAGGGTTAGTGATGATCTTTTCAAGGCTACAGATGAGGGCAAGAATAGTTGTCTTGTTCTACTTGACTATAGCAAAGCATTTGACACACTAAATCACTCGCTCCTATATGCTAAACTCAAGTATTTTGGTTTGAATATGCCTTCACTGGAATTGGTAAGAAGCTATTTGAGTGGAAGACTTCAAAGAGTGGTCTTGGGCACTGAGTGTTCTGCGTTGCGAGCACTTCTGCGTGGCGTACCACAGGGTGGCATTTTAGGTCCCCTTTTGTTTTCTATATATACCGCCGATTTCAATAGTTCTTTGAAATTTTTAACATTTGTACCATTCTTTTAATGGGGTAAATATACGCTTGGCTGAAGATCAAATTAATTCAGAATTAGATTCTATATACAAAATATCGACTGCTCATGGTCTGGTCCTAAATGAGTCGAAGACCCAATTTCTTCTATTTGGCCACCTAGATCTCGATTTTCAGATGACCAATTGAATATTAAACTCAACAGTATTAAACTGAATGTTCTTGAATCCTGCAAAAATTTGGGCGTTTATTTTGACTCATCTCTCAGGTTTGAAAAACATACTTCTTATCTACTTCAAAAAAGTTACGGGAAATTAAAATCACTGTATTTATATAAAGATTATCTCAGTAATGACATCAAACTTAGATTGTGCGATTCCCTAATTCTATCTTTGGTGTCATATTGCGATACATTGTATTGGCCAGCATTACTTAGCAGGGATAGGGATAGTTTGCAGAAATTACAGAATAATTGTTTAAGATTATGTTATAATGTTAGAAAATACGATCATATTTCTGAGTATTTTACGCGTTCAGGATGGCTAAATTTGGAAAAACGGTATTTAGTTCATATGAATAACTTGGTATTTAAAGTTACCAAATATCAGCAGCCTCGATACTTATACGATAAGTTGGTGAGAGGAAGGGATACACATACCCTGTCAACTCGTTATGGTTATTTGTTTACTGTTCCGAGATATAAAACTGCACTATACCAATGCTCATTTTCATATAACGCCGTTTTAATGCACTACGCAGCGAAGCAGTATGTCAGTGTATCATCGTTCCATAGACAACTTAAAGAGTTTGATAAATATTTGTAAAATTTGTATCTGTACTGAGCACAGAGATCACGGTAAGATGTGGTATTTAATGTTTACAGATGTTTCTCTTTCTTGTGTTGGTTTTGTTTCATTTTTATTTCTTTTTTATTATATTAATTTGTTTTAAATACTTACTACCTTTCAGGATTCTCTCAAGCTTGATTTAATTGGTGTCTTTGTTGATTGTTTGAATATCACTTTTAAATTCTTATAAGAATTATGTTTATAATTTTTATTTCTTGTTTATACTTGATACTCTTGTTCAATTCTCTATATAATGGGTGGTTAGATGAGTAGCGTTACTAGATCTCGCCACCACATTATACCATTTATTTAAAATTGTATGTACAAAATCTAAATAAAAGCATTTATTAATATTATTATTATTATTATTCATCTTGCCAAATACTGGCTGTGGAATTTTATATCCATTGTTTGATAATATTTAACACCGTCTATAAAAGTAGCTAGTTTTTATTAAATTGAATAACATGAGTGTTTATGATAGGCAGAAACATCATGTTTATTGTTTAACTTTTAAAGGTTAAATCTAGAAAATTTGTACCAGAGTTAGATTTTCTTTCAACTGTAAACTGTAAATAGGGTGGAAATTTTAACTGGAATAAATTCAGTATTAGAACCCAGCTAGCACTAAAGTAGCTACAACTGTTTCCACTACTACTCTTTAAGAGTTTTTACGTATTTAATACTAATAATCCTACTATATATCAACAAACACTTTGGGTTGCACGTTTTTAAGTATTATATATGTATTTGTTACTGCGAATAATACTTTACAGTAATTTTTCATGTAAATTAATTATATAATAACTACTGCCTAGCAACTACTTAAGGATTGTTTACTAAATTACAACTTTTAAGTATAAGCACCTTTCTGAACTTTGCACATACTACTCCATTACGTTGAAATGTACTCCTATAACGTATTACTATAAAGTAAAACGAGCCGTTGCAGAGTAGAAAGTTATCGTCTACTGCTACTTTAAACTGGCTATTACCAATCGTTATTCTTTTGTTGCAACTTAGAAGTAAGCATTACAGTAATTCTTTACTATTATCTCTTGTACTTGAGGTTCCGGAGATAAGGGGCGCTGGTACGAGATTCGGTCGGTGATTTTATAAGGACAGTGGCAACAATAGAGTAACCAATTTTCGATTGGTTCGGCCATATTGCTGCTAAAATCAATTTGTTTACTTCTCGCCTACGTGGGTTTCTAATGAGGTTTGTGTCAGTGTCACATTTTATTAGTTTTTGTAATTATTAAAATAAATGTTAATTAAAACAAGAAGTTCTCAGCCATTGGCCATATAGAAAAATGTATTTAAGCCTGGTTTACCTGTTTTATGCTTGTATATGTCTTAAATTTAAATTTACTCCAATAAATGTTATCAAATATTGCACATTGTTATATTCTGGTTTTATTTTGTAGTAAAAGACAATATTGTTTCATTTCTTAGTGTATGTTTTACTTCATTCAGCAATTTGAGCTAGAAGCTCACAAAGATTAGCATAAAAGAAACTTTATTTTGTAGGCCTTCTTCAGTACATGACATTACTAAATTCACTTGGCAGATAATTCTCATTAATCGCTTGCACAAATATTGTTATTTGTTAAAAATCTAAACGAAAACGTAAATTTGTACTAGATAGTTCGAATAGATTATTAAAGTAAAACATTAACATAACCCTGTGTTTACAACTGACGCCGACAGAGGTTATCAGTATAAAAGTAGATTATTTAGTCATATTTTGCGAAAAATTAACGATAATATGAGTGATCCCATTTAAACTTTTAGAAATTTTGCATCAATTTGGCGGGTGGGCTTCTATTGTCGCCATTGTCCTTATAAAGTCATTGTAATTCGGTCTACAACTATTAATTAGTTGTGTATGTGTTGCTTTATCGTCTACGAGTAACAAGTTAAAATGGTTCATAATGGCTGCACATACCATAAGAAATAAAAGTAGCTTTTGTCACTCAGCCACATTTTATAGAAAATTAAAAATATTACAACTTGGTTATGTGATACCTTAATAAAACAACCTAAAGCGGTATTTTAAGGAAACAAAAAATAAAGACGAAACAAATGGTTGTGGTTACGATAGATGGCAGAATTATAGTAGTGACTCAAGTACCGCAACTCTCCGCATGCTACGACACAACGCATTAAATTTTAAACAACTATTGGTATGGTAATAATATATAGTATGGGTTTAATGGGAACTTTGTAGATAACTAGCAGACTTCAAAGTAATTGGGTATAAGTGACAGTTGCGTATTTAAAGAATCCAAAACTATAAAAGCGTATGGGCGCAGTCGTAGACACTTGATGTTAAGTAATTTTCTCAATAAAGAAATGCAGCCAACCTAAAAGTAAAAGTCCAATAGAAAGCCATTGTTTATTTTCATCTCCCCTATAAATATTTAGCTATGATGTTTGTTTTTGTGAGTATAAAGATTAAAAATGCATACAAATTAAACATTAAGTTACAAAAAGAATCACTCTTTATAAATGATAATTACTATTTAAACTAAAGTTCAAAATTACATTTTTGAGATTTAAATTGTCCAATATATTTGACCAAAATGTATTGTAAATTATCGAATTTTAAAGGCACGTAATCCATCATCACCATATTCACCAGAGAAATTGCCTGCGTTTTAATTTTAAGTCTTTAGCATAGCCAAAAAACTAAGCGAAACGCATGTATCCTATCTCAAATACCAATAACGTACACACACGTACTACACCAGGGGTGCTCAAACAATCGATCGCGAGTGCTTTTTGAGTAGATCTCGAGAAGAAAAATTTTTTTAATAAGTAGGTACTTAACTAAACTACAAAAATGTATTACGTAATAAAATAACACTCTGCTAGCGGCAAAAGGCGGCTTTATCAAAGGAACACGCGGTATTTGTCAAAGAAAAGTAGCGTTTTTTATTCTTGCCACTTTTCTAGAAATTTCGGGCGGCGCGTTTGACGGGAACATTCGAGACTTTCGTTCACGCCGATATAAATGTTGCGTTTTTATTTTAATAACGATTGGGAGGAAGAATTTTTGTTTTGTATGGTGAAGGATAAGTGCATTTGTCTTATTTGTCGTGCGTCAGTTGCAATACCTAAGCGTGGTAACTTAGAGAGGCATCATAAAACGGTTCATAAAAACTATGAAAAGGATTTTCCGCCACAGAGTGAATTAAGAAAACAAAAAGTACGTGATTTGATATCGTGTTTGAAAAAAGAACAAACCATGTTCACAAGACCGGCCAAACAATCAAAAGCTGCTACGATCGCGTCATTTAAAGTATCTCATATATTGGCGAAACACAAGAAACCATTCGAAGATGGATCGATTGTGAAGGAAGCATTTATTGAAGCGAGTGAGACTTTATTTGGAGATTTTAAAAATAAAACAGAAATCATGTCTGCTATTAGAGAACTTCAGTTATCTCGTCCGACTGTCACAAGGCGTATTGAAGTCATGAGTCAGGACATGGCAGATAAACTAAAAAATGATATCATGGAATGTACATACTTTTCTTTACAGTTCGACGAATCCACCGATATGACAGACACTGCCCAGCTGTGTGTTTTTATTCGGATGGTATTCAATGACATGTTGGCTAAGGAAAAGTTTTTGACAATCATTCCTCTGAAGGGGAAGACCCGTGGCGAAGATATATATGACGTTTTCTTCAATTTTGTAAAAAACTACAAGCTACCAATATATAAATTAGTGTGCATTACAACCGATGGAGCACCAGCAATGACTGGAAACAAAAACGGTTTTGTGGTATTGTGTCGAGCTAATAAAGATTTCCCTTCATTTTTTTCGATCCATTGCATTATACATCAACAAGTTTCGTGTTCAAAAGTTTTAAACACGGAGGAAATTATAGGCATTGCAACAAAAATTGTGAATTCCATCCGTGCACGTAGCTTGCAACGGCGGCTCTTTAAGTTGCAGTTGGAAGATAGAGAGTCAGCTGAACACACTGATTTAGTTCTTCACGCGGAAGTCAGGTGGTTGAGTCGCGGAAAATTCCTAGAAAGGTTTTAAGAATTATTGCCCGAAATAACAGCTTTTCTAGACGAAAGAGGTGATGACACTCAGATGTTGAAAAACGAAAAATGGCTGACTGATTTGGCATTTTTGACTGCCATTACAATGCACTTAAACACTATTAACTTGGAACTTCAAGGTAAGGGAAAAACTGTTATTGAGATGATTAGCGCAGTAAACGCATTCAAGAGTAAATTGCAACTGATGATAGATCAACTGAAAAGAAAGGATCTGAAACATTTTCTGTCTTTGAAAGCAAGGATTCCTCAGTTGAATTATGATACGTATGAGGCTGAATTTTCAAATATTTTGGGACAATTCGAAATGCGTTTTTATGATTTTAGTAAATTGGCAAATGTAGCATCATTTATGAGTTATCCTTTTTCATGTAAAAACATTGAGTAATTAGCTACTGAAATAGCAAGTCAGTTTAATATGAATTCATGTTCTGTTGAAAGTCTGTGCGAGTCTGCATTTTCTGAAATGAAGATAATTAAGTCAAAATATCGCAATCGACTAACTGACGATCATATGTCATCATGCTTGCGATTAGCACTCAGTGGTTACGTACCATCTTATGAAAAGTATGTTGAGGACATGCAGTGCCACGCTTCAACATCCAAAGTCACTTCTTAGTTAAGTTTAACACCATATGCAACTCTTTTGTTTTGTAACAACCAATAAACTCGCAATTTTGAATAACTGTGAGTTTTTTCATTGATATTGTAGAGAAGAACCTAACTAAACCTAACCCAAACCTTGACTAAAATAATGTATATTGTGCGGAAAGCTAATATCTATATATGCTACGGTACACCCTACCTAGGTAGATAGGTAGGTAGGTAGGGTGTATGTATCGTGTATGTACGACAACCCTGCATCACACATACTTGCAGCCTCTCAGAGTCGATCGTAAGTAGTCTAAAAATCTTGAGGTAGATCGCCAGCAGTTCAAGTTTGAGCACCCCTGCTCTACACCATATTCCCAATTTGAGTGTTTGTAGTCACCATAACTGTTGTATTAAAGCATACCATACATATTTTTAAAACGGATTAAATAAAGACAGAAATAAAGAATTAACGAATAGGGTAAATTATTACTATTCGGCTACTTAAATGGAACTACACAATTCCGTACTATCTACGTAATAGTCAAAGTCACAGTTACATGTTATTCACGAAATAGTTACGCTAAGATTGTTCCCCATTTTGGTAATGAGAGAGAGAGAGAGAGAGAGAGAGAATTTAGTGTGAAAGCGCATCAGCATCTATTGGCTATTTAGCGCTGCGTAACATTTCTTTAGTTATTTATAAATATTGGTTGTTTCATATTTCTCTGTATAGCTTAGCTTCTTTAAGAAAGATAAGTATGTTTTTAATGTTTTTGGGTTCTGGAGTCAATATCATATTCAGGTTCCCGGTTGGTATGTTATGAGTGTTCCTCAAATTAGTTAGACTACGGAGTCTCAGCTTAAACAGAACGTGGCGACACTAAGTTCTGGTTACTTCAATGAAAATACTTGTGATAACAATAACGTAACGTATTCATGACTAAAAGTGCTACTTGGGAAAGCCTCTTTATTTGCTGAAAAAATAAAGAGACACGAGTCCCTTTAATTTTGTAATGAATTTAGCGAAGACTGTAACTATATTATGTGATTTCTAAAGAAGTTTAAGGTATTTAATTGGATTCGAGAATACGACTAGCACGGCCTCTAAAGTAACCACACCAAATATGAATAATTCAAAACTCGTGATTCAATATTGGCATTTGCTTTGCGTAAAACGACACAAGGACGAAAGTACATAGGACCTTGATTGCCTTATTCAATACACTGTAATAAAAATTATTGCCGAATATTGGTAATATTTCGTCATTCTTAGTTAACTCCAAAAAACCACGGAGGAAATCCCTTTGTAAAAACGCAAATTTAGGTGGATCAGGACGTTCGGCGCCAAAGAATTTTAAAAACGTTATTCTCCTTGATTGGAGGTAAGTAAAAAGTGTATTAGTATTATTAGATTATATCGTCTACGTTATTAATAAATCTGGTAAGAAAGCAAGTTTACCGAAACTGACTTATGTTTAACAAAAAGTTATATTAACAATTCTAAATGCTCATATACAGGGTTTACCAACAACTTCCACACGTAAATTAGGAGTACGTAGATTCGATTCAGATATTGCTATTCAATCATACTTGCCTTAGTTCAAATGTTTTATTAAGAAAAATATAGGATGGTCAAGTTAGAATTTAATTTTTGACCTTTTTTTAAATAATATCCCTAGTTTTAAAGATAATAAGGTGAACATTGGCGACAAGGGAATTTTTATAGCGAAAAATAATAATACGCCTTCAATTTTGATGTAACTGCAAGGGGGCGATTCTTTTTATACTTAAAAATTATCTAATTTTTTTGTACACAAAATTAGGCAACTTTGTATAGAATCAAATATGTTTTATTGCTTTTTCTTCCCAAAAAGCTGTACTTTATAACTCTACCTTAAGTTCACGCTTAACGTGATATTTGCTGTTTTAATACTTGATGCAGCTTCCTTTTCAGAACGTATTAAACTTATAGGAAATTCGGAGTTATATTATTTTTATGAAGTAGGCGTCTATCAAGAAAGAAACATAAATTTCAATTCTAAACGATTTATTTTTGTATTACAAGGTGTTTAAAATGATGATTCATTCATAAAAATGATATAACTAAGCTGCATCAAGTAATAAAACAGTAAATGTCTCGTCAATGATTCCTACCAATATTTTACCATTTTCTTTCTACCTATGCCACACTCGACTTTTGGGCATAATAAAATAAATTTAATAAGTAGTTTTTACATTGACACATGCCGCCATTTTGCTACGTCATATTGAATTCGTAACATTTTATGCCAATTTCACATCTAATTTTTCTGCAAAATCAATTGAACAAATTTTTTTTTTAAATGTGTTCAGATTATTTGTTGCATTTAGATTGACAAACGAATATTTTTTTTGGCTTTTTCGCAACGGAATAAAAATATTTAACTTTAAATTAATTGAAGCAGATATTTAATATAATTACATACCTCAACATGTAGACTAGTCTGTCTACGGAATGTTTCGATACATAATATAAATAATATTATTTAAGCAAGCATTTAAAAATAACATTATAGATGGCTGCAAACTATCATTTTTTTCATATCTAGGTTACATGTCAAACAAACTGACACATTTTAAAATTTTGAAATCAGTTCTTTTCTATTATTTAATATTTTTCTCTTACGATCGGCGCACTGATGAGTCCCGATAGGATGAAAGTATTTGTACAACTACTAGGTGTCTATAAAAACTAAATGATATAATTTCTTATACTTGCATAAATAATATTATTTATATTATGTATCGAAACATTCCGTAGACAGACTAGTCTACATGTTGAGGTATGTAATTATATTAAATATCTGCTTCAATTAATTTAAAGTTAAATATTTTTATTCAGTTGCGAAAAAGCCAAAAAAGATTTTTGTTTGTCAAGATTTTTTTTAAATCGATTTTTTGAAAATTTTATTTGGCTGCCATTTTGTTTCGCCATCTTAGATTGAAACCCATATTATCAGTCTTTACCTACTCCGCTGGTCCTCAGATGCTTCTCCTGTTGTTATGTTAAAGTGGTGTATTATTTGGGGTTAGGATCCAGTAAAAAAACAAAAGCCCTTTTTTTAAAATGCCGACGTTTCGCAACTTTATTGTCGCATCATCAGGGCACAGATTTTATATCCTACATGAAACCCATATTATTAGTATACCTACTAAAGCCCTTTTTTTAAAATGCCGACGTTTCGCAACTTTATTGTCGCATCATCAGGGCACAGATTTTATATCCTACATGAAATCCATATTATTAGTATACCTACTCCGTTGGTTTGCAGATATTTCCTATCCCCAAATAATGCAACACTTTAACAACAAAGTGGGAAATATCTGCGAACCAACGTTAAGACTGAAAATATGGAAATACAGGATATAGAATCTATGTGTCCTGAGGATGCAAGAATAAAGTTGCGAAACGTTGACAATTTAAAAAAGTCTTTTATTTCTTTTCTGGACCCTAACCCCAAATAACACAACACTCTAACATAACCACAAGAGGATTGTTAACGAAAACCATAGAAACCTAATATCTACAGACCCACGGAGTAGGTAAAGACTGATAATTTGGGGTTCATGCGGGATATAGAAACTATATACAGTGTGTCCAAGATAAGGATGCACAGCATGGGGATCTCGGAAACGGTAGAAGATATAGTGTCGGTTAAGTTAGACAAAAGTTGCGTATTTTGATGCCCAACAAAATCCCGTTTTACAAATTTCAAAATTCTAAGCCGTTCCGGAAATATCCGAGAAAAACCGAAATATTGCGATTTTGTTTTAATTTTTTTAAGCTATTTGAAAGGATATGAAAAAACGGAAAATACTTTTTCATTCTCACTTTTTAAACTGTACAAGGTGACGTTAACAAATTTTTATTATAACGTTTCGTTTCAATGGAACCACCATCAACTTTGATTTTTCTTATAACACGGAAAAAAAGTACACCCAGTATTACATTGCGCTTTTCATTGCGAATTCAACGATGTGCAGCACAATATGATTACTTATGTTTTTATCTAGAAAAATGGCTTTTTACTACATTTCTAGCATTTTATTACACAGGGGAACAGTGATTCTGCGGCGCGGGTTCTGAAAGTCGATTTTGAGTAATTGTGTTGCCCCAAATACGAGGAGTATGGGAAAAAATCTTAATTGACTCTAGTTTCTGAGATAAAAAAAAGTGTCATATAAATTAAAACAAAAAAAAATAAAATTATTTATATTGAATATCTATATTTTGAATGCCACCAGCTATTTTATTATGTTATATTAAATTAAAACTAAGCCAATAAAACTGAAATACTAAAAAAAGTTAGTTGAAACGTTTGGTATATGACCGTCTCTTGTATCTTTGTTCTGGGCAATCCCTTTGTAACGTCCAGCAGTAATCCGCCGTCATATGACGATCCCACCGGCCTTGGTATCTTTCTTCCATTATTTTTATATCCTGATGGAACCGCTCTCCTTGTTCTTCGCTGTAATCGCCCAAGTTATCCGGGAATCGATCCAAATGGCTATGCAAGAAATGAATTTTTATACTCATGTTAGCTCTTAGTTTTTCAAAAGTTTTTAACATCTGTGTGACAATTTCGCAATATTCTGCTGCCTTGTGATTACCCAAAAAGTTTTTGACAACAGATACAAAGCTTTTCCATGCTTCTGCTTCGACCTCATTCATGTGATTTAAAAAGTTCTTGTCTTTTATAAGATTACGGATTTGGGGACCATCAAAGATACCTGCTTTTAATTTCTCCATGCTAAGGCTTGGAAATGTTTGACAAATATATTTAAAACAATCACCATTTTTATCCAGAGCTTTAACGAACTGTTTCATGAGCCCAAGTTTAATATGAAGTGGCGGAAGAATGATTTTTTCCCGGCTAATTAGGGGTTCGTGAATAATATTGGCATTCCCAACAGTCATATTTTCTCTCGACGGCCAGTCCTTTCTAGTCCAGTGCTCTTGCTTTGCCCGACTATCTCATAAACAGAGAAAACAGGGGTATTTAGTATACCCACCTTGTTGACTTAATAAAAAGTTCACCATTTTTAAATCCACACATACAGACCACTGATGTTGTACAAACAAAATTTTCTCTAAAACCAGTTTAATGTTTTGGTATTCCTCTTTAAGTTTGGTAGAGTGACCTATCGGGATTGAAGCTAATCTATTTCCATTGTGCAGTAAAACACATTTTAGACTTCTTTTAGAACTGTCTATAAAAAGCCGCCAATCTTCTGGTCGGTATTCGGAAAGATCCATTAAATGTAGAAGTCCGGAAACATCGTTACAATATACTAAACTATTTTCCTCGGTAAAATACGGAAGAATGTTTTTCTCTCTCGTTCGATAAGATGTTATGTTTACCTCAGGCTGTAGGCACGGTTTTTCTTTAAGTCTTGATGCAAGAAGCTCTGCTGATTTCTTAGACAAATTTAAATCCCGAATCAAGTCATTTAACTCTCCTTGTGAAAAACCCCTCACCGTTGCAGTTGCACTATAATATTCGAATTCACTTTCACTGTCGCTGTCACTTTGAATGTCCATCATTTCGACATCATCACAAGTAACGTTTGACAAGTATTTGACTGTATATTTGGAAAAACCCAAGTACGCTTTTTATATTTATTCATACCTTTTATATTCACGGCACAAAAGTAACAATCATCAACATGATTTGATGGCTCACACCACGTCATCGGCACCCCAAATGGAAGTCCTTTGCGTCCCCCTTGGGTCCAGTAGCGAAGTGACTCTACACAAGATTTACAAACTTTATGAGGCACCCACCATTTATCCTGCTGTCCAAGATACTTGCCAAAATATGCTTGGTATGCTTGTTTTACAAAACCGTTAATGTTTCTTTGCTATTTTTCTTGACAGAATTTTCCACATATGTAGCAAAATTTGTCGGGATGGTTCACACAACTCTTGCGTGAAGAATTCATTGTTATTTTTAAATTTAACACCAACTTAAACGACTTAATGAACAAACTGATATAGTAGCAATTAAAAATACGTTCTTTTAAAAAATTCAGACAGTGACAAAAAAGCACTTGATATCTAATAAAATAATTTTAAACTGACTGAAATGTCACTGTCAAAAAAGATTTGTGCACTCGATTTTATTTCATGGCCCGCTTAGATGCGATAAGTAAAGTCGCCGCGAAGGCAACAAATAAACACTTTTTGTTGCATAGAATAAAAGGCGTTATCGCTAACTGTAAACGAAAGTAGAGTCAATTTAAACAAACAAAATATGTAGTTAGGACTTATTGTGTTTAATGTCACTAAATTTACTACAAAAACTAATGCCGCAGAAAAAAGTTTTTTTTTGTTCCCCAGTGTTATAGTAGGGCATGAAATCCTAACGATAAAAAGAAGTAAAAACGGATGACAAGTTCGAATGAATGTATTTATTTATTTACTAACTATAACAAATGTTCAAACAAATTACCTCCATTTTCTAAACAGAAGTACGCCCGTCTCACGGTAGACTCCAAAATATGATATTAACATTTCAGGAGTAATTGTATTAAATGCTGCTCGTACTGATTGGTATGCCACTCACAAAAATGTCTACGTCGTTCATCGTCACCCGGTTTTAATCCTTGACATTCGGAATATGTAAGGCTTAAATTGATTTTTTCTTAAAATAAATTGAGCTGTAGATTTAGCTGCCTCCGTCTGGTCTTCAATTTCTCTGGTGGAAGTTTGTGGATTTTCAATATCAGATTGTAGAACGTTGTATTGGTTTTCTTCATTGGAAGGTTTTTGTAGAGATAATACAGGCTTTTTGAATGATCCATATTCTTTTAGATTAAATAGCAAACGCTGAAAAATAGACTTGTCAGGTTGTCTCCGCTCTGGGTATTTGTTAGAATACATGCGCTCGGCTCCTACACAATTTCTTTGGCATAAAATGTAGCAAGATTTCATGGCCTACTATAATAAAATGCTAGAAATGTATTAAAAAGCCATTTTTCTGGATAAAAACATAAGTAACCATATTGTGTAGTACATCGTTGAATTCCCAATGAAAAGCGCAATCTAATACTGGGTGTACTTTTTTACGTCCCATAAGAAAAATCAAAGTTGATGGTGGTTCCATCGAAACGAAACGTTGTAATGAAAATTTGTTAACGTTACCTTGTACAGCTTAAAAAGTGATAATGAAAAAGTGTTTTCCGTTTTTTCATATCTTTTCAAATAGTTTCAAAAGAAAATTAAAACGAAATCGCAATATTTCGGTTTTTTTCGGATATTTCCGGAACGGCTTAGAATTATCAAATTCGTAAAACGGGATTTTGTTGGGCATCAAAATACGCAACGTTTGTCTGATTTAACCGACACTATATCTCTTACCGTTTCCGAGATCCCCATGCTGTGCACCCTTATCTTGGACACACTGTATGTGTTCTGAGGATGCAATAATAAAGTTGCGATACGTCGACTATCTAAAAATAGACTTTTGTTTTTTTACTGGACCCTAACCCTAAATAATACACCACTCGAACATAACAACAAGGGGTTTGTTAACGAAAACCATTAAGAAACTTAATATCTAGGAAATATGTGCGGACCAGCGGAGTAGGTAAAAACTGATAATATGGGTTTCCTGCAGGATATGGGATCTATATATGTGTCCTGAGGATGCACAAGTTAAGTTCCGAAACGTCGACACTTTAAAAAAAAATACTTTTTTTTACTGGATCTTAAACCCATATATATATATATATATATATATATATATATATGACCCTTATTTTTTGACGCCAATCGGGTTAGTCCTATGCCGCGAACTGACAGACGGACATACACACCGACAGACGGGCCGACGGAATTGTTGAAACATACTTTTTGGCATCTAGAGACGCTAAAACGAGAAGATATGTAAAACCTGAGAGGGTGACTTTTTACGCTACAAACATTTTATTTGGCCGTCATTTTGTTCGGCCATCTTGAATTTGTACCACTATTTTACTAGTTGATCCCTATACCACAATTAGTTACGGCACACAATTTGAAATCAAACCATTAAACAGCTTTTTGAGGCTGAATTTTTAAATATTTTATTAAGCCGTCATTTTGTTCCGCCATCTTGGATTCGTACCAAAATGTTATCAGTTGATTCCAACATAATACCTATATATATATATATGTTTTTGCAAAATTTGAGATAAATTGGATGAGTAGTTTTTTAATAATAATTTTTTTAACATTTCACTAAGCTGCCATATTGGATTGTTACCAAAATGTTACCAGGTCATCCCCATATGACCCTTAATTTTTGACCAAAATTTCAAGTCAATCGGGTAAGTAGTTTTTTAGCTACGCCGCGAACAGACAGACAGATAAACAGACAGACGAACGGACGGACAGACGGACGAACAGACGGACGGACGGACGGGCATACAGAGAGACAGACAGACAGACCGACGGAATTGAGAAAACATGTTTTTCACCATCTAGGGACCCTGAAACTTGAAGATCTGAAAAAATCTCACAGAGTGTTTTTTTCACGATTAAAATACTTTCCTTTTACGAGGGAAGTAAAAATCCAAAATTAAATTTTAACCTGACCATCTCAATATAAACTTTTGGACTAAGGCAAAAAAGGCTGAATCGCAATATTTTAATCAAATCTATATACTCCTAAATTAAAGGTAGGGCTTTATGGGACACCTTGTATATCCTATATATAAGATATAGTAAAAACTTCTTACGGTAATTCTTCGACTCTTGT
Source organism: Kuschelorhynchus macadamiae (assembly GCA_030620095.1). Lineage (NCBI taxonomy): Eukaryota > Metazoa > Arthropoda > Insecta > Coleoptera > Curculionidae > Kuschelorhynchus > Kuschelorhynchus macadamiae. Next base: position 120,470 of record JAUTXW010001499.1, read on the forward strand.
TGTTCGTTAACAATTCAGAAGTCACACATTCTTGTAAAGGTAAGGAAGGCATATGATACTTTGTTAAAAAACGGCAAGGTATTATCTTTAAATAAAAGATATCCCTTCTTTATATGACAAGTTAATGATATTATTTTAATAAAGTTTTAACAAACCGATTTTAGACGAACTTTTAAAAGACTAACGTAAATATATTCAACCATCATTGCTGTTAGACACATACTAGAAAGAAAAACTCTTTACATCATAAATCATATTAATTTCTACAGAATGGGGTCATACAAGTTTGTGTAGTTAATATTATGTTACTCTGTTGGATTAGAGCCTCTACAAATTATTAACTAGGGAAGCACCACATTAAACAAGGTTAGGTCTTGTTACTATTTGTTCTGTTAAGAGTTAGCTGTGAGACGGGATAGGAACATACCTGCTTATGTTAATTGCTTAGGTAAGCTTATGAATTTTATTAATGATTTTGTATTTGTTTGAATGTCTTAAAAAATATTGTATACTGAATTTGAGACATCCACACGACGGTTTTTGGTTTTATTCCCCAGATCTCACCTATATTTTTGTCTTAGTTATTAATCTAATATTAAACCCCTTTAACTGGAATACTGAGTGGACTAGAAAGAAATTTAAATAAATTGCTTTAGTGGTCGGATGTCTATCTATGGAGCTACATTCTCCGACGAACATACCGAGTGATATATCAGTGGCGGCTCGTCAGGGTAGGCAAGGTAGGCGCCGCCCTTGAATAATCGTGCCTAAATACTGCCCAAAAAATCTAATATCTCATATCAATTAAACAATATTTAACCGTTTAACATCACAAAATATACAAAACTTTCGAAAAAACCCGTGCGTTTCCCTTAGAAATTCCTAACATTTAAATAAACATCGATTACATGCGAAACCTATGTACGTTTAGAGGCGATATATCCCAACCGCCTAAATTTAGATGTTCTCTACGGCAGCCAGCCAGCCCACGAAAACGCACATCGCCGACGACCAGCGACCGACATACAGAGAAAATCACGCGAAATAAACTACTACAGTAGGCGAAACGATCGTCCGCCTTCGGCAAATATTTGACGTCTTCGCATTGGATTCCAATATTGTTCATCTGGCAGTGTTGCCAAATTCTCGAATTTTCACCTGAACTGCTTTACGTTTTTAGAAAATATGCATATGCATAAGGCTACCAACTTTTTCATTTACGAATGCGGGACACAACGAATTTTAGTATGCGTTGTAGGCGCATTAACCATATTCTAAAATTCTTTATTTTCAGCATTAATTTTTTAATTAATTAAATTGATTATCCGAACATTCTGTTATATACTAAAGCAAAAAAATTAAAGACATTAAACATAAATGTTAGGTTAGGTGAGGTTTTTTTAATAATAATAAAATGAAACATGTTTCTACACTTTGGTATTTTTTTTAATTAAGGCTTATTTATAACACATAATTTAGTTTAATCAAATCTTCTTAAAATGGTACTTCTCTGTATTATTAAACCGATAAACATGGGAACTTAGAATATGATTTGTTGCAATTCGGGACTTGCGGGACATAATTAGAGAATGCGGGACGATTTCTAACCTTATTTGTAACGCGGGACCTCAAAAGATAATCCGGGACTGTCCCGCAGAATGCGGGACGGTTGGCAGCCTTACATATGCAAACATTGCAAACCATAAAAAAAAATAAAATAAGCAGTTTCAATGTTGTTAGGGTGGTTTTGAAAGGGTTTTTTAAACAAAATCTAGGTACATCTCAAGAAAAATAAAGAAATTCTTCTCAGGCTTGCGAAACCGTATTTACAAATTTTGCGTTTGGCAACGTTGGCCACCTGCTACTATTCTCATTAATCTCATTTATAATTCGTAAAAATCGTAAATAGTATGCATGATGCAATATTATCGTTCGTTCGGATTTCCGGTCAAGTGATTTGAAATTTTGTCATTTACATTCTGACCGCTCTCGTTTTCTGATATCGATCAATAAATAAAAACATTGGACGGTGATACGTGTGTGTTTTTTTGACTATTATTTTACGACCGCGTCTAGTTTTTCTGTGCTTTAATTTGTGATTTTGGTTGTTTATGGGCATTGGCCAGAAGAAAAACGAAGAAATCCTGATAAACGGATAAGTATTTTTGTTTTATTTGTTTCTAATACACATATTTAGGTATTAAATATTTTGCTTTTAAGTGTAGTTTCGCTAGTTTTAGGGGTTGGACGGTTCATATTCGATGAATTTACCGTCGCGTCGACCGTAGGTTAAGTGCGTTTTTTCCGGTTTGTTCTATTTTATATAGGTACATTACGTTGCTTTGTTTTTTTTTTAATGAATTTTTAAAAAGTCATGGCGAATAATCCGGTGCATGATATTGTTTGCTCTTTGTGCGAGACACCATTTTCGCGTCTAAACGAAAACGATCGAAAAGATGTTATTTATTTTGGCCGCCCCACGCCACTTCTCAATATTTTAAAGCCTGATAAAAAACAGGGCCAAACTTTTTCACGATCGTTTAAAGCTCATTGGTACGAAAGTCATCAGTGGATATGTGGTAGCTATTTTAAACAAAATTTGTTTTGTTGGTCATGTTTACTTTTGGCAAAAGGCAGAAACAATACTTGGGTGCGTCAGGGATTTTCTGATTTGAAAAATTTATCTGCGGCCATAAAAAAACACGAATCATCGAAAGAACATTTAAGCAGTTATCTTAGTTTAAAGCGGTTAGAAAAAAACAGTAGCACTATACAGGATGCGCTACAATTACAATCTTCTTTGTCTCTTAAATTATATAATGAGGAGGTGAGAAAAAACACACTTCTAATGAGCTATTTGGTCGATGTTACGTGTCACCTAGCAAAGCAAGAATTATCTTTCAGAGGCCATAATGAAAAAAGCGATTCCGTTAGTGCGGGAAATTTTCGGGAAACTTTTAATCTGTTAATTAAACGTGATAACGAAATACAACATTTAAAAAAAATTGGAAACATTTTTTCTGGTTTATCAAAAACTATCCAGAATGATTTGATATCCTGTATTTCCGATTACCTTGCAGATACAATTCATAGGGAGATAAAAGAGTCGTTGTTTTTTGCAGTGCAAGCTGACGATACTACGGATATTTCTGAGAAGTCCCAATGTGCGATTTCAATTCGGTACGTTAATAAATACGGTGAAATCAAAGAAAGTTTCTTGGGTTTTCATGACGTTAGCGAAGACAGAACAGCGGACGCAATGTATGGATTAATTGTTACAGTCATAGGCAATTTCGATTATAAAACAAAATTAGTTGGGCAATGCTACGATGGTGCTAGTGTGATGGCAGGTTCATTGAATGGTTTGCAAAAAAAAGTTAAAGATGATGCTCCTTTTGCTTTGTTTACGCATTGTAGTGCGCACAGATTGAATTTGGTTTTACAAACTGGTTCAAAAAATATAAAAAATTGCCGAATTTTTTTCGCAAGTGCGTCCTCGATTCCCGGATTTTTTCATCAGTCTGCAAAACGGACATTTACTTTAGATTCGACGATAGGAAAGAGGATTTCTTCCAGTTCAGACACCAGGTGGGCTTCCCGTTCTAAAATCATTCAAATCTTGCACTCTGAATGGGAAGGCCTAAAATTAGTTTTTTCTAAAATTATTGACGACCAATCATCATCGGCTGAGTCAATAAACGGGGCCAAGGGATATCTTAAATTTATGAACGATTTAGAATTTTCGTTTCTTACCGCTGTGTATAAACATATTTTTGACATAACTAACCCCCTTTTCAACATTCTACAGAAAAAATCATTGGACATCACCTACTGTAAAAAGCAAATATTTATGGCAAGAGATCGTATCAAGTTGTTGAGAAATGAGACAATGTTTAATACAATATTTGAACAAGCCCAAACAAGGATTTTTAATAATAGGGACTCAGGGCAATTGTCAAAAAGAATTAAGTTATCGGACACCATTAAAGGCGATGAGCAAAGTTCTTTACGCATTTTATTTTATGACATAATTGACAATATTGTGACTCAAATAGAAGTTAGATTTGCAGATATGTCTCAGTTATTATATTTTTCTTTAGCGGATTCCTCAAAATTCGAAGAATATAGCAAAAATTTTCCGCTTGAATTTGTGACGAATGTGACCAACTTTTATAAAAATTTCTTTGACAAACAAAAATTAATTAATGAGCTTAGTGTAATATATCTCGATGAACAATTTGCATTGCTGAGCGTCGAGGCAATTTTAAAACATTTCGTAAAAAATGAACTTCAAGAAATATTTCCTGAAAGTTACAAACTTTTTGCGTTAATTGCTACCATACCTATTACAAGTACCTCAGTGGAAAGACATTTCTCTTGTTTAAAGCGAATAAAAACGTATTCTCGCAATACAATAAAAAATGAACGTTTATCGTCACTTGCGCTAATTTCAATAGAAAAAGAGTTGTTCTGCTCCTTACAGAAGGCTGATAACTTTACGGATGTCATAATAAGTAAATTCGCCCTTTTAAAAGAAAGGCGGATAAATTTAATTTATAAAACTTAGTTGTCAGCTAAGTGTGTACGCGGCTTAACGTTTTCTTATAACGTCATTATTCTTGAAATTATTGTGGTTGTCGCCTACCCTAGCCTAAACACCACGAGCCGCCACTGTGATATAGACAGTGTAAAATGTATCTTAGTTATGCGGCAACACATTTATGTGAGTATTTTTTGACTTTCATGGGTAGCATACTACAGAACAGAGGAAAGGATTTAACAACACAATTTAACCACATTTTTAAGGATGGGACATTTCACACCATTGTGGATATTAGTCACATACAAGCAGTTAGACCACATATGTTAGGTTTAGGTTACAGAGGTACATAAACTCTATCCATCTATCACAATAATTCTTTACATGTGTAAATAAAAATATACATTTAAACTGTTTTTTTTGTCTTCCTGACTGAAAAATTAAGTCATATACTTTTTACCTAACGTAAAGTCCCATTGTAAGGACTAATGATTTTTATTTTGGATAAATTAAATAACAAAATAACGGAAAGATAACAAATTTGTTGACAAATAAATATTCTGACAATTCCAAAAAACATAAATATATCAGTATACAGGGTGTCCCAAAATTGCAGTTTCAAAGAAGGTACATTTATATTCAAATGCCAAGACGAAAAGTCATCAGCCATGCTTCTAATTCTCAAAATTAATCGCGTAATTAATTACTGGAAAACCATAATTACCCTAATTACTTGACATACCCGAATGACTTGCGATCTAACTATTCCATCAAAATCTATGAAAAAATTTAATTTTTCAATGGTTTTGGCAATTGCACTTCAATTCGCAATACATGCCCACGGGGAAATTGAGGACCCCCAATTAGGTGTGATGTACTATTGTCCAAAATAAAAAACCATTTTTTTTTTTAATTAAAATCAATAAAATCAATGAAACGTGAACTCCCTAGGTTGCATTAACGGTGCTGACACTTTTACATTGCTGGCAAATTGACGTGTAATTAGATTAATCACTGTAATTCAATAAGTCGCTAATGTAAAAATGACTAATCACTTTTATCTTGAAAGTTAAAGAAGAATCTGCGATTTCTTTTGGGATGGTGATTTTAGTATACTGTATATCGCGTTTTTTAAGAAAAAAAATAAAAATATTGTCAATTTGACAAATAGTTTCTAGTAAAAGTGACTAAGAGCGAATTTCACTGTAAATTAACAATGAATCAATGTACTCAAAATTTATCTTTGGCTTTTACTGGTTCTTACTAAATCCATTTTTTTTGTGTGAAATGAAGAATGCCGTATATCGAATTATCGTATCATTGAGCAAGCATCAAGCGATAATAATATCATATTATCGAAAAAAACTTACCTGTCAAACCTATAAATGATTCTTTACGCGGCATAAAATTAATAAAAATTTCTGTCGGCGATATCCCGATAGATGGAAATGCTGTTACAATTGAATATTGATCAATTATATTGTCACTTTCAAAGTACTACAGTTTATATAAGTTCCCCTAGACTGCAGTCTAAAAAAATTATGGCTCAAATTGGAATGTTTATTTTTGGGAATGTAAATTTCATATTCATATAAATATGTATTTATAGGTTTCTCTCAATTTTTCAAATTTTTTTCATTTTTTGAACTTTTCGTAAATTTTAAAAATGTGCAACAATGTATAACCTTTGTTGAAGAACGTCAATCAATAAATAAAAGTTAACGCATCTGCTTACCAGTTTCTCTGATGCATCTCGTGAGGTATGTAATTACAAATTTATTTGCTACTGTTATTGGAATTTAAAAAATTTATTTATTAACCAAACGAAAATATTTCTTACATTTAAATAGGATGCAGATCCGTTGGATAGTAAAACATAATAGTCTCAGCGTTAATTCGAACTTCCAAAACATTGCGATAAGTAAAAATACAAAAAATTATATTCGTTAGAAAAATAAAGTTTCGATACGCGTGTAAGGTTGCAAATCCACAAATGCATTTGGAACCAACATTAAAAACGTTTGCAATTATTTAGAGGCCCATTAGTGAGATGAAATAACATTTACAGAAAAAAAACATAAGCGAATATGTTCCGTGAAATACAGAAAGTTGCAAATTTTTCCAATCGTGCAAAACAAATTGTAGGTAAAAAACATAGGTTTTTAATCAAGAATTTAGTTTTCAACTTAATGGTTGCAAATATAATGCAAAATATAAACTCGAATTTCCCACTGCATCACAAGTTTACAAAACTTTTGGAATTATGTATATACATACAGAGCAAATAATCGTTTTTATCAATTTGAATTCTTTTGAAATTGCAGTCAATTCATTATCTATATTGACTGGTTTTTAATGGGAGGTTAGATTGTTGATGGCAATCCCGTTGAACTTGTTTATGGAAGTCACTTGATAAAGACCAAAAGTTGCAGTGTAACCCGAGAGTTCACAGCACGAGGATGGAGTGAGCATCAAGGCACGAAAGGGTACCCGAGGATTGTGGTTAGGGAACCACGTTAAGCTGCAGATCCCGTCTAGACCTTGGCGCGAAAAGAATTCGTTAATTGTTAAAAAAATTGACATAGAAATTGGAAAACTCGTGTCCAAAATCGATTTGATAATAAATTAAAAATATACATCAAACTTTTGTATTGTGTTAAATCCTGGACAAAATGAATGCGTAATAAAAATATTGCCTTATTTTATATGTCTAATATATTTTCAACCTGCTTTTTACATTTTATGACATTGCCATATGTAAGAAATTAAACTAGTTCTCTCCATATACATGGTGTTTAAAAAAATTTCCGATTTTAACCCGAATTTTTGAAGCATCCTATGGAGTTCGGTAATTAAACTATCTCATTGCAACTACAACGTGTTTTCAATTTTTAAACTGCAAAAAACTATAAACCAAATTTTGTATTTTGAGATGTGGTACAAATAATAAACTTTCTAAAAATTAAATTGAATAACCTGTATATTTCCTGTGACCCGTATCACCGCTTCCATTCAGCCAAGCATGCTACGAATTAAGCTTTCAATAGTTTTAAGAGGAATATTTTTTCATTGTGTAACAACAGCTCTACCAAACTTCCTAAGACATGTAGGGGCAGGTAAACGTCCTCGAAATGCTCGTTTAAAAAAATCCCAAAGATGCTCAATGCGTTTCATATGGGGACTATTAGGTGAGCAGTCCGGAGCAGAAATACTGACTTCCTGTCATATTCTAATACCTGTTTTGCCACACGATCAACCTATAATTGAAAACAATCATAATAATCGCATTACAAGTTCAAAAAATATTAAGTATTTTAAATAAGCCAATATTTTTGTTATGAGTTAGTTTTGTTCAAGGGTTTATTTTATTACTTTTTAAAAACACAGTAAAAATCAGTTTATTTAATAATTCTTGCCACATGCAAGTTCAAAAGGGAAATGTTTACATGTTAGACAAAATATGCATTACGTAATCCAGCAAAAAGTCTTCAAGAAATCTAAAAGAAACTCCCTAAGATTTCGTAGTAAATAGTTGGCTTTTATACTGCACTGAGGATCTGCTTGAACTGCCAATATTGACAATGAATAATTATTTTGCGCCTCGGGCCTCTAATGCACTTTAAGTACGCTTTTCTTGCTTTCGGAATTTTAAATTCCAAAGAAGGACTTGATCGATTTTGCGGTTTTACAGTATTTGAGCGAGACTGGGTAATAGGAATAAAAGGAATAAAAATTCTGAGTTAAGGAAAGCGGATGAGTTAAATAACTATTTTTTTCATTTTAAAAACAGTTGACGCGATTTAAAAAGGAAGGGTATTTGTTATTAAATCTTATTGGATTTGGGTATACAGTGTGTCCCAGATTCGCTTCTCTATATAGGGATCTCGGCTCCTATTATACCTACAGCAAAGGTTAAACGGAGAAAGTTTCAGAGGAAACCTATTGCATTTGACATCCGGCTTCAGATTTACGATCGATCAATTGTTTTTGGAAATATCGGGGAAAAACCAAAAATGGCGGATTTCGTTTTTGGCCAGTATATCCAGAACGGTAAATTTGACAGCTGCCAAAATCTGATATTATTCGGACACATTTTTAAGACAAATAAGATGGCGTATACGACACGTCTTCATTGTTTTTTGTTAACCCGCAACCGGCCTCAACTTTCATTTTTCTTATGACCGCCATATTGGATTTTTCGATTTTTGGAAAGAGCCTAAAATCTCCAGTCTAGTGATATCTCACAAGAGCATTAAAGATTTTAGTATCATCGAAATATTATACTTCGTAAAGTTAGGTTTCAGTTATTTCAAAGGAGGCCATGTTTTAAAGTAATGTTAGCTCTCAATGCTTTTCTAAGCAGGCCATGATTTATCTGTAACAAAATTGGATTTTTACTTTGATGTTAAGTTAAATAGTTGAAAGTATCAAAGCTGTGTTTTAATAAGTAGTAGGTACGCTTTTATCCCAATAAAATCATAAATCTGACACATAAATTGTCAAAACCTATAGAAAATGGCCGGCATTCCGTATTCAAATGAATAAAAGGTTGACATGTTAGCTCTGTACTTTCAATCATACAGAAACGCCGACGTTACCTCAGCAAGGTATTTGGAGATGTACCCCGAACGACGGCAGCCTCATAAAACCCAATTCAGGAAAATCGTAGTTAATTTAATTAACCATGGTGCCTTCGAACAACCTAGAAGCGGATACAATAATAACAATGAAAATCGAGGCAGAAACATTTTACAAGCTATCAACGAAAACCATAGTGCATCGGTAAGAACTGTAGAACAGGAAACTAATGTGCCAAAATCAACAGTACAGAGAGTTTTAAAAAAGAATAAGTACCATCCATACAAACCCATAATAGTACAAGGACTTAAGGAAACTAATTTTCCAAAACGACTATAGTTCTGTGAGTGGTATACTAGGAGATGAAATGAAAATCCTGATTTTGTAAATCATGTCTTGTGGTCCGATGAGAGCAGGTTCACGAATTGTGGAGTCTTTAATAGGCAGAACCGTCATCATTTGGCTGTGCAAAATCCTCACGAAGTGGCAGAGAGACGTCTACAGATCAGATTTGGAAGTAACGTTTAGTGTGGGATCATTGGTAAGTTAATCTAACCAATCTTTTTTAAATAGACACCAAATGATGGTCAAATAATAATCTTTTTTTTTTGTTTAGTTCTTTAATGATACGTAATTAACGTTCTACTCTAGTCAGTCAACTTACTTTCTTAATATTGTATTACATTTTTATTCAATCATTTAGTATTGTATTTTCGAAGAACCTATAAAAATAGAATTGAGTTCTATAAATTTATTAACACTTTATCTAAATTTTCTGCAGATTTAGCTAATTCTCTAAAATTATTTTGATTGTCTGAATTTAATGATTTATTATTACCCGGTAAGCCTAGTTCTTGCGTTTTTCATAAATGCCATATTAATCAAATGTCGAATTATTTTTCGATTTTCATTATGATTTATAGAAAGGCGTTCAGCTGTATTTCCGAATAATTTAAATTTTAAAGCGCAAGGGGTTTGTTCTTTTGATATTTTATGTTTTGTTAGGGTACGGTGTACTTCTTTAAGATTATTATGCAATACCAACAAAATAATTTATTACGGCTATTACTTCCCGCTAACCAAATATGTTTTTCTTTTTCATAATAAAGCTGAATAGGTTTCTGTATACAGGCTCATTCATTAAGGAGTGTTTCGATAATTATTTTTGGAAAGAAAATATCTACTTTCTAATAAAGATAATTTTCTCTTTATAATTTATAGTTTCTAGTACCACCCGGCCGACCCTGCCGCCCTTGACTGTTGGGCAACTATTTATAAATTATTAATCAGTTCAGGAAATCGACTTATCGGACCATTTTTGTTTGACTATAACCTAAACGGGCAGAGGTACCTAGAGCTTTTGCGAAACTACGTTGTACCAGCCTTACGAGCTATTCTAAAGGAAGACGAATTAAGAAGAACTTGTTTTCAACAAGACGGATGTCCGGTTCACAATACCATTCGAGTCAGGAACTTCTTAAGAGAGCAGTTTGACGAAAGAATAATTTCTTTAAATGGTCCAATATCTTGGCCTCCTAGATCCCCTGACCTGTCGCCCTTGGATTTCTACCTCTGGGGTCACACGAAGAATGAAATCTTTGAATTTGATCCCCCGTGACCATAGAAATCCTGAGACAAAGAGTTCTGGACACATTTAAAAATATTAACCGAAACACACTTACCAGGGTTGTACGAAAAACAGTCACCAATTGTCAAAAATGTCTCGATGCAAAGGGACGTCATTTTGCAGATTTGTAAATTAATGTTACCCACTTACAAAGTAGTTAAAGCTCATTTAGATTTTTTAAGCCGTTATTTACGTTCATGTTGTATTAAAAATTCAATGCGTTCAATACATTACTTACTTATTAATGTAATCTTGTGACAAATAAATCATGGCCTCCTTTAAAAACATTAAAACCTATTTACGAAGTGTGATATTTTGATGACACTAAAATCTTTAATGCACTTGTGGGACATCACTAGACTGGAAATTTTAGGCTCTTTCCAAAAATCTTAAAATCCAATATGGCGGTCGTAAGACGTGTCGTATACGCCATCTTATGTATCTTAAAAATGTGTCCCAAAAATGTCACATTTTGACAGCTGTCAAATTTACCGTTCTGGATATACTGGCGAAAAACGAAATCTGCCATTTTCCGTTTTTCGCCGATATTTCCCAAACTTATTGATCGATCGTAAACCTGAAGCCGGATATCGAATGCAATAAGTTTCCTCTAAAACTTTCCTCATTCAACCTTTGCTGTAGGTATAATAGGAGCCGAGATCCATATATAGAGAAGCGAATCAGGGACACACTGTATGTCACTCAGAAGCCAATATTTGCTTTCTACTGTCATTATTGGCATTAATTTCTTTAATGCCAGTTAAATTCCGTATTAATTACAAAGAATAAACAAACAACTTTTTTCTTGCTAATCCAAAACTAAGATAATCATTCTGATCCCTAAACAAAACTTTTATCGGACCGTTAAATTTGCTACTACTGGAAGAAAACGTTATACCTACAATTGCAGCAACTATTGAAGACGCCTGTATTGACTATGTCCCAGTTTTTTAGAAGGATGAAGCGTCGCTGCCCGTTTATTTACCCGTCAGAGACTATCTTCATATGAATTTCAGAAAGTATCTTAATATGAATGAAAATATATGCCTTCATTTGTGTAACATTTTTAACCAAAATTGTACTTATTTATTCAAAAATGTATTTGCTATGCTCTACTTAGACTCTTCAGATGAAAATTATTATCTTTATCTGAACAATTATGTATATAGTTTATAACCTCACCACACTCGTACTAGTGCTTTCTACCTATATTTATAAACTTGGAACTACTTTCTCTGTTTCAGGAAGCGTATGCCTGCGACTTGATTGTTCACAATTATATTTCAACAAATAGTTATTTACCTTTAAGAAATCATAATTCTTGGTATCAGACCAAGTCAAAATGGAATCACTTTGCGATGTTTCGCCTTCGAATGCACGAGGCATCTTCAGCAATCTTTACTTCGCGAGATCGGACCACTCAATCAGCTCCTCGAGACCTAGGCCGGCTATTTATAGTCGACCTGTGTTCACCGAACTTTAACCCAGTGTAACGATCGGTTTCCACATATGATGTAGCTCGTATCTATATTAAAAGTTAGCTTCTGCTTATAAATTTCAATAGGTGACATGTGCAATGGAATGTTGGTGTTCGGATACAGCAGTTTGTACAACTTGTTTCTTTCTAATACATTATTCATGCTCTTTAAGCCTAGTCGATATGAATCGTCCAGTTTCTCGAATATACACATTGCCACAGGAACAAGGAATTGCATATACTCCTCCCGTTTGGAAAGGAATAATGTCCTGTAGCGATGGCAAACATTGTCCAATTTTCTTGTGAGTGTTGAAGGTTGTATGTATTTTGGACCGGTGAAGTAAGCTTGCAATTTTATCTATGATTCAGAGTATAAATATAGGAACTTCACTTTCTATCGGTAACTCCTTATTAGTTTCGTTTCGTGGAGTAGGATTATTATATTTTCTAACGGATAGTCTAACATTCTCAGTGCAATATGCATTTCCTATTAAAGCTTGAGTCAATTTCTCTGTTTACGATTGTAAAGAATTTTGGTCATAAATCGCGAGGGCTCTGTAAACCAAGGAATTAATAACGGATTGCTTTTGTGCCGGATTATGATGTGAATTTGCATTTAGGTATCTATTTATATGCGTTGATGTTCTATATACAGAGTGTCTTAAGGAGATGTTTAAAAGATTGTTTTCATATAAAGTAGCTCATTTTGTAAATATGCATAGTAATTTTGATACTAATTTATCATTTCTAACTTAAATTTAAACTTAAACGAGATGTGTAACTATCTCAGCTCTGAGTCTTCCTCGCCATACCTTTCCTTCTTTTGTCTTCTTACTCTTGATCTTTTCTCTTCTTCCTTACTATTATTATATTTATCAATTGCGTTATTTGAGATTATTATGACAAATTTATTATATTTTTAACTATAGAGTTTGATTTAGTTAGTTTAAGGCCTAGACTGTATCTGGGTAACCAGAAGTCTACCATTATACAAGGCCTTTTGTTACTCTAGAAATACATATAATATTTAAACATTTTATAATTTAAAGATTGGATAGTGTAAACAATAAAGATGTTTATTATTATTATTAAGGAAACATCCCTTCTGATTCAATTTCCATTGTAAATTTTGTGTAAATTAGGATGATCAAGAAAGACGGGGAGGACCATGCGGCCATATTACAAAAGTATCGTCTATATATCTGAACGACAGTTTTGGTTTTGGGAGATGACTTTAAGGCTTTAAGGCTCTAAGGAAGATATTGGCTTCCACGGGTGGCAGCGGAGATCCCATTGCAGCCCCTCAGGTTTGTTCATAAAAAGTTTCTTGAAAGACAAAATGTGAGACATGCTTCAATCAGATCTAAAAGTGAGTTGTCAATATTATTATGGTGAAATAAGTCTGACATTAGGTTTAAGAAGGAATGGATATTGCACTGAGGATATTAGATGATCACTTAGAGAATATAACAATCCTACTCTACAAAATTGAACTTTAAGGAGTTACCGATTGGAAGTGCAGCTCTTTCATTTATACATGAAACCTAGCCAGTAGTGTTTATTATGATAGTTAAACTGCCTGTAGTTGTAAAAGAAACCACGTCTATCCATATTTTTTTTAAATACGTCAGGATCATTATGTTATTGTCTAATTATAATTGGGAAACAAATCTGAAAAAGGAAATATTTTTTGATTTGTTGTAGTTTAGCGAACAGTTCCGGAATTAACTGTGTCTTGCATGACCACACTAAATATCTCAAACTGCATAGACAATTGAATTAGTAGGATCATGTGTAAAATAATTTACAATGGCATGGTCCCGAACCCTTTTTCTTTGTGAACTTCTTTTTTTGTCACAAAAAATTTTGTATCTCAAATAAATTTTTTATTCTTAAAATCGTATTAACGGATATGTTTCTATGAAGGGTGGCTAAGTATCTTTGATTGGCTTCTCTTGCGTTTTGTAGGAAAGGGTAACAATTTGTAATCGTTCTTCTAATGAATATTTCATGTCAGAATTTGACAATAACTCTAACGACAGATAGTAGATAACTGTTACCTATAGGTAATTTTTATCTATAACGTATGTCCCGTAAGTTTTGGCACAAAATTGAGGGGCTTGAAAATAGGTTGTAAAGATAATATATCAAGATGGCTTTGGAAACAAAAAAATGTTTATTTGCTTGACATTAGTTTGACAAGTCATTTTTTAAAGTCAGTTGCATTAAAATGTCTTATAAATTAGAAATACGAAAAAGTATTTATAATTTGGTTGGGCAAATTCCTAAGGCTGAAATAGTTCGCATTTTTCAAAACCAAAATATTTCACGCAGAAGTATTTACCGTACTATAGCCGAAATATCTTCCAAAAAGTTATTGGTCAATATAGCGCGTCAATTCCGATCTTCAAAGAGTACAGTATGGCGGGAATTGACAAGAAATGGTCAAAAATATAGAAAAAGAAAATTATAGGATAATCAAATGAGAAAGTCATTATTTTTTTTGCCAACTATCAAAGGAAACGATGGTTTTTATACGGACAATATAGAAGAGTGCCCAAACAATGTTAAATATAAGGAAAAAGCAAAATTTGCTGATAAAGTTTTGGTGTGGTGTGCGATTTCGATTAGAGGGATATCCAGACCTTATGTGTCGAGTTAGGGGGAAGCTTTGGATTATATTGACAACTGTCTTAATAAATTAGTTCAATAAACATCACGTGGGAGATTATAATGTTTTGGCCCGACTTTGTCATTATAGCAACTCAAAATACCTTCGTCAAAATAACATACCGTGAAGATTTTTGGGCATATCCCGCAAAATAGGGTGGCAAGCCGAAAATGAGGAACAATTACGGCGTAGAATTTTTAGAAAGATAGGCGAAATTGATGTTAAATTGTAAAATGTTGGAACAAAACAGAAAAGCGTGTACGGCCCCTTCAATTTAATTTAAATTATTAATTTTGTTAGTTACTAAGCCGTTAATTATAGTAAATAATAAAAGTTTAACCAGAGCTACATATTAAAAGAATATTTTGTTTTAAATTTTGTGCCAAAACTTACGGGACATACGTTATATGCCGTGAAAATTAAGGAATAAAGCATTTTTTTTGTATAAAAGAACATACTGCGATAATATTAATCAATAAAATTTATATTGTAGCATACGTATAAAAATACTTGCTTTTTAAATGTGAGATAAAATATTGGGTATCCCATTAAAATAAAACAAAGATGTACGTCGAAGCTCTTTTGTTTAAGGTTCAGTTGTTTCCTAAGGACATTTTTAAATTTTACATTGAACTGCGATTTCCGTTTTCCATGTTCAGTTGTCGTTGGCCCTGTACATTAATAAACTCTTTTACTAGAAATAGAAAGGGAGAATTAGTTAATAACTAATATTAAAAAGAGAAAATTGATATTTAGCATTGCACAGTATTCGACTTCACAACTTATACGTTTTTCTATTACGCTTCTAGTTTAAATCGATAAATTTGATGTGGGAAAATAAAGTGTCAATGTCAAAGGCAGAGCGAAAGTTGAGGAATTGCGTCTTATTTAGAACGCCTCTGAGAGAATGCTGTATATTTTCCCAACAAAAAGTCACATCCTCTCGCTTATTAGATCGGTCCTTTTCTGAAATTAATTTACCTCGTATTTTTCAGAAAGTCATTTTTGATAAACTTAAAGATAATTTAATTTCAGCGCCGGGTCTAAACAAGTTACCTTTAAATAAAGAAATATTCCGTTATTTTGATACCCTTTTAGATTTAACAACAAATATCCCGCGACCCACATGTATTTAATCTTTTTAAGAATCGCCAATATTAGCCTTTAATGGACCAGAAAAATAGTACATATAAGAGGGTTTTTTGTTTTTAGGTGTAAATAAGTACACTCATAGCGGGAATTATTAAAATAATGTTATTTTTCATTAGACCATCCCAAAAATAATTCAAGAAAATAAATAAAGGATTGCCTAAAGTAGAACGAAATCTTTCGCGGCTTTGGCAATTAAGGAATCGTAGTTCTTGGGATTAGACCGTGTCAATTTGGAATTACTATCCTACATTTCGCCTTTGATTACACGAAGAATCTTCAGGAATCTTTAATCCACGAGATCTGAAAACTGAAGGAGCTCGGAGAGATTCAACACCACACACCACCAGCGGAGAAGAAATCATTAGAGCCAAGCAGCTCCAACATCCCGAGGTTCTACGGTCCCCCCAAGATACATCAGGACGATATACCAATTCGACAATCATCAATGTAATAAGCTCGCCCACATACAAATTACTAGAAAAACATATAAAAAAACTCTGCAATTCCGTGAAAAAATGGTGGTCAGTTTTGATGTAGAATAACTATACACTAATATTCCTGGTAACGACTCAATCTCCATTATATCAGACACATTGGAACATAATAATATTGATAATAATTTAATAGACCTAGTGGAAGCTTGTTTTACATCCACTTATTTCATTTTATAAGAAACTTTTTATGAACAAATCTCAGGGGCAGCTATGGCATCTTCTCTATCACCTGTAGTAGCGCATATCTTTATGGAGGCCTCTGGGGATATTAATTTAACATCCACTTCACTTCACTTTGGCCTCATGGACAGGAAAATCTCCTCACATTTCTGGACCACCTTAATCAACAACGTCGCTATATTAAATTCACAATGAAAATAGAATCTAATGGTATTCAATGGAAGGAAAATGGTACATTAGAATATTGTGTGTATAAAAAATTGATTCACACAAATAGATACTTAGATGACCGAAGCTGTGAGAGGGAATTGCACTGAAGATATTACGTGTTCAATTAAAAGATAATGTAATCCAGCAAGGGTAAAGGAAGATGACAAAGAGCCACAGTGAAATAGTGTTGTTCTTCCCTACATAGATGGCACGACAGGCAAAATAGAACGATTACTTTGGCGGTCCAACATACATACAACCTTCATTATATATTAGAAAATTTCTTAAAAGTATGTCAACTGAATCTGCATGTTTTCATTTAATAATTAGATTTTTCGAAATATTGTTGAGAAAAAACATGTAGTTACGATAATTGATCTCTCCATTGAGTTTGACACAATAAACAAAGACTTTTTAATAGATTGGATAGATTCTTATATGACTGAGCGAAAAATATTTGTTAAATACAGTGGTGTACGTTCGGGAGAAAGGCATGTGGAGCTTGGTGTATCACAAGGCTCGATTTTGGGAACGCTGTTATTCATAATGTTTGTTAATGATTTACCTCTATAAAGCCTGTCGGCATTTAAATTACCCCGTCGCATAATCTATTTGGCAATGTGTCTGGCAAATAATTGCCAAAAACAAGGAGGCAAATTAATTTTACTAATGCTCATTTAAAATAATGAGGTTCCTTATATTTATATTCTTTAAGAAAAATATTTTCTTCTAAGCAAACTTTGTTAGTCTTGTTACAAAATACGTTATTATATTTACTTTCCGTATTAAAATAATAAAAATGTGTCCTCCCAGATTTTTACGGATCTCTGCGTTTTAGGGTCCCTAGATGCACAAAACCAAGTTCTCCCTTTTCCGTCGATCTGTCCTTATGTGTACATAGCTCAGAAACTACTTATTCGATTGACCTTAAACTGTAGTTAAAAACAAAGGTTATGCGGGCATGGAATAGTAACATTTTGGTGAAAATTCTAAATAGTCTTCAAATTTTGCACAAAAATCAAAAGTGATGTAGAGACGGACTGGTGAAATTTTGAGGTGAAGCCATGTGTAAAAATTCAATATCAAAAACTACCTATCCAAATGATTTAACATTTGCAGGAATATCAAGTGTGAAATAGGGATAAGCAGGTAAAATAAAACATGGCGAAACAAAATGGTAGCCTATAAAAATGTTCATATATTCGGTAAAATTATATTTCCTGAATGAATGACATTATTTATTTTTTTTAAGTAAAAAATTCTAAAATTATAACCCAAGATGACATCAACAAGTTCTTGACAGAAGCTCCCGATCATGTTTACCTGTTAGTGAAAATTGCTACAATCATCGGCGCTTGCGGGAGCTTGCAGACAGGAAGAATTACTTAATCTTACGTTAGGCATTATTCAAGAACAGGATTCTATGTTTCTTTTTATAATCCCAGATAACAAAACCCATGGCAGTAGAAATTTTGTTGTCACTGGTGATATAACCTAAATTTAATTAAAAAATATTCATCGTCACGTCCCAAAGGTACCCCTCATCAAAGATTTTTCGTTAACTACCAAAACGGGAAATGTACTGTTCAATGCGTTGGTGTTAACAAAGTTGGGAAAATACCAGCAGAAGTTGCCTAATTCAGACTTTATTGGCGGACGCTGGAGTGGGCATAAATAAATTGAAACGCCATGGGGGATAGGTGTCTATTAAAGTAGCAGAGGGATGTTTAGATGAATCTGTAGAGAACAAAACAAAAATGGCGAATATAATTCTTAATCTGAAAAGATGTTCCCACACCTTGTTCATCAACTTGCTCACGACTTCCAGCTACCTTTGAATCAAACACAATTTTTCCAGAACCGTGTCACAGCCCCAGCACATCGACAGAAACCGACATTCCAACAATGGGATTTGAAGAAATTTGAATAACGCCAATAAGGGTCAATAGGGATAATATGATGCCAAGCAGAAGCAACCTGTTGGAACCGGCAATCAATGTGGTGAACTAATTGCACTTTTATTACAAATTATTATACAAATAAGCAATAAAATGTAAAACTTTAAATAAAAATTTTAATATGACTGTTGGACATTGGTTATTTCCACACGCTTGTAGAAAAATAAATGTCCCTAACGTGTATAGAAAACGTATTTCATTTCCCACACTTGTTAGGAAAAATACTATTTTGTCAATATGTGTCAAAATATTTTAGATAGATCAATTGAAATATACAAAACTAAAGGTAAGGGATCCTATACAAAAATGGATCTCATAATTTGTTTCTTATATATGACAGTTTCTGACATAAATCTATCAAAATCCTAACATCTCCTGTAAAAAAAAAACAAAAAATTGTGAACACATCAGGGGTCTAAATTTAGAATAACTCCACTAAAAATTATTATTTCTGGAGGTTTAAGAAATTAATTGAAAGGGGAAATTCGTGGCTTCAATAGCTATAGATATAGATAGGCTATTTAAATGGGTTGATTAGGAGATCAGAAACTTTAGCAGCAAAATATACAGAACACTTTTCTAGTTGGAAAAATGCTTAGCATGTCAACAAGTTCCGATCCCGAATAAGTTTTGAGCAATCTGATCCGTTATTAAATAAGAAGGCCTTGGATAACAAATGACTCATGTCGTTGATAGTGAGCTTGTTACGTGCTGTCAACATGAACAAAGTTATAGAAAATCCGTCCAGTTGTAAAATACGGCTGGTGATTAAGTTTTTAAATGCTAAAAGGTTCGATCAGTGGAGATTTCTGGTGGTGCCGTCAATTTAACTAAGGTAGGATAAACATGCACGATGAAGAGTCGTAGGTCATCGCTAGTCAGGGAAAATTTGCTTTAACAACTGAATGAGGAAATTCGAGAAAATTTCATGATCTTTGTTGCATGAAACTGTGACCGAAAAATAGCCTTATCACAAATTGTATGCGAGATGGGTAAACGAAAAATTTTGATCTTCCACCCTACAACTCCGGTCTTGCGGCTAGTGATTATATATCTTGCTCCATTTAAAATTTATTTTTAGCAAGCCATCGATTATGATGTAAACACAGTGGCTACGAACTGGATGAGCTTCGATAAATATCTGCATCTATATGTTGAGTAGTTTAAGATGAATTTACGCAATTTTCAATAAACAATATAAAGTGAAAAATATTTTGTAGTTTTTCTGATCATTCGGAGTTTAGTTTGTAGATCCGCCTCGTATTTCGTTGGTAGATTCAAGTGCTAACACTTCTAAGTGATCGAAGAAAAACTTGTTTAACATCCTGAGATAGCATTCTCGATTGCAGGTCGCGTCGAATAAAGGCCCAATTTTGCTGTTCAGAAATAACATATAATATTTTTACTTTGATATAATATTATCTGCTCTTATAGATTTTAAAGTCTGGGTCTCCAATATCTGACATCTAAAAGCTACCATAAATTCCACAAGTTAAAAAGTAAAACTCATTTAAGAACATTTTTAATTTATGAAAAATCCCATTACCACCTATAATTTCATTTAATTAACCCATAAAACATTTTCTGCAAGCAGCTTTTTTGGATAATTACTAAATACTGAGCTTGATTTTATATTGACATAATAGCGTTTTCAACCACACTACCCAACTACAACTGTCGCAACATCATTATCGTCATAGGTTTTCTTCTTTTTTCTCAAATTTGTGACTGATTTTTTAATATTATTATATTTAATTTATATATGAATAATCATTCTAAAAACATGAACATTTTAAATGTAAAATTTTTTATTGACGATTGACGATGAATTGGGCGAGCTCATAGCTGCATAGGAAAATTACATTCTAAACTAATTTCAGGTAAATCGTACCTAAGATATTTCGTCGTTCCCTTGTATTTGTTACACGCTGTATATTGCATTAATGGTTTGTGGTAAGTCCAGTCTTTTCTGTCAAATGTTCCAGTTACGGTAACTATAAAGAATCAAAGAAATCGTCTTTATTTCTCTAAGAGACCTGATTATAAGAATTCAAAGAAAAGAATAAACTAGTCTCGGTATCAGTCAGATACAAAAAATTTTGTGACACTGTTTCGACCTTACGGTCATCATCAGACCTAACATATCCGAAAAACTTTAATTACATTTACAAAAAGGATAAAAAATTTAATATGACCTTATAACTAGATGGCCACTACAAATTAAAACATAAAATAACTAGGCATACAGTACACATATTAGACGAACACTGAGGTGCAAATATTAAAAAGTATGGGTTCGTGCCTATATATTTTTTTGAGTGAGATGAACGGTGTGGAGAACAAGATCATGCAGGGCCCTTTCGCCAGGTATTTTTGTGCATATAAACGATATGTAGACGATATTTGCGTAGTGTGGAGTGGAACTGAACAACAACTGTCTGATTTCATGACCTGTGTTAACTCCCTACATACTAAGATCTCTTTTACAGTGGAAAGTGAGAAAGAAAACAAACTTTGAGGTATATAGAAAACCGCCCGCAACAGACAATCCCATTTAATATTCGTCCAATTCCTTTCATTCACACAAATTTGCAGCCTTCAACTCCCTTTTCTGTAGATTATTGAAATTACCGCTCTCAAGAGAAGATTTTAGTAAGGAATTTTCCACTATAAAACAAATTGCCTCAAAAAACGGCTTTCCAGATTTTTCTATGAATAAACTATATTATAAATTTCTCCCCAAGTACAAGCTTTCTTACAATATTATTCATTTAAAATCTCCAGACAGGAAATATTGTAGTTTGACATTTTTTGATAACATCTCTTTGCAGTTGGCTAAATTTTTTAAAAATTATAACATTTCTATCGCTTTTAAAACTATTAATACCCTCAAAAAACATTTAGTTAAAATAAAGGATGAAACTGAGCTTATTTCAAAATCGGAAGTATATTCTTTAAATTACCGAGATTGCTCTGCAGTTTATGTATGTTTGAAAAATATCAACAAGAGTTCAGGAGCACCTTAGTTTATTTAGTAAATATAGGGATTCTGATATTACAGAAACCAAGTCGGCCTTTGCTAATCATTTATTAGCTTCAGGACACAATTTTTCAACCTCCGAAAATGTCAGTGTTTTGCATCAATGTCACCAAAGTAGAAAATTGGACTTATTGGAAAAAATGGAAATTACTAAAGCAAAGAGAAGTCCAGTCCTTAACTGTGTTAACGAAGTTATTAATTTCGAACCTCATTTAATATTCAACAATATTAAAGACTCCTAGTAATAAACAAATAAATTTCAACAGGTTGGTGGTGTAGTGGTCTTGATATCGAACTGTCAACTGAGAGGCACGAGCACGATTCTCAGTGTAAGCAATAACTTTTTTATTATAAATTATACAATAATATTTGATTGTTTTAAAATGTTTACATTTAGATTCGTTGTTTTTATTGAAGTTTTTGGTTCGAATAAGTGTAGGTAGTAAGCCTATACTTTTTAATATTTGCACCTCAGTGTTCGTCTAATATGTGTACTGTATACCTAGTTGTTTTATGTTTTAATTTGCAGTAGCCATCTAGTTATAAGGTAACATTAACTTTTTTATCCTTTTTGTAAACGTAATTAAGGTTTTTCGGATATTTTAGGTCTGATGATGACCGTAAGGTCGAAACACGTGTCACAAAATCAATTTTAGAGTAAAAAATTTTTTTTATCTGACTGAGACCGAGACTAGTTTATTCTTATCTTTGCATTCCTATAAAGAATTATTATATAAGCTAAATTACTATAACAACCGCTATCTGGTAGAAATCGTAAAAATAACTGAATATTACCATTCCTCGCCATTAAAACGGTTGCATGTTTTAAATTTAATTTATAAAATCATATTTAAATTACAATAAAAATTCAAAAACTACCAGCTATTTGATTGATAAGTTGGAATATTAAATTTCATTGCTTGTGGCTTCGTGAATTCTCTATTCTAATTGAGGCAAAGGGAATAAAGTAATTTATCGTTATGCTAGGCACTAACTGGGGTTTAATGAAGGATCGTTAAGCCAGAGAGGTAAGATAAATTCGGTTGATTTCAGGAACGGAATGAATAGAATAGCCAATTTGGTCTCAGGAGAAATGTAATTATAATTCTCTAAACGTTTTCCTTCCATTTGTTTCTAAGTATATACCTAGAAGAATATACAGTAGATATAATAGTTCTATATCTATATGAGAACTGTCCATGCTATTTAGGTATACGCTTATTTTAGTCAGTTAAAAAAATATTTTATCTTTGGAAATATAAAAGGAATCCATGTTGTTTCCATAACTTCATAAGTAATTGGATTTTCTGCTTTTGAACATATTTCTACAGTACATCCACGGTTAGGCCTTACAAATAAACGAATGGAGCAAAAATAACATTTTTCGAGAAAATATAATTCTGGACACAAATGTTTGATTACAAAAAAAATTCGATTATTTTTTAATTTAGACAAAAATCTCTTCTGAAAAAGTTGTTTAGAATCATATCCTTAATAAGAATAAAAAGCTCTACTTCAATATTTATATTTCGTAAAATACACTAAGCAACGCTTGATGTAGATGTAAATAATGAGAGCTACATTCAATAGAAAATAATTAATTAAAAAAAAAAAGAAAAAGCTGTGCAGTTATAGGTGTTATCTTTGGCGACTAATTATCTTAATGGAAATTTGTAACGATGCAAACAAAACATAAGACTAGATATCCTTCCAAAGCAGATCCTTAACTAGGTCGCTCTACAGCAGCCATGTCAAACTCAAAGTCACTGGTGGACCAAAAGCATGAAGATCCCAAAACCTTATCTTAAAGAAGACAAACTACTGAAAATCTTGAGAAAAAGTACTATTATAGGACAAGTCTGTTTATTAAATTTTCAATAAAAAGAACATTACACAAAACTATAAACATTAAATTCTTTTGCTAGATATTTGACATCTTTTGTCTTTAATTAAGTTGTCTATTTGTGGTGCGAATTTATCGGCGGAAATAACTTTTAAAACTGCGTCCAAGTGTGCGTTCGTCAATCGCGATCTTGAGGGAGATTTGTTTCCTTTCATCAAAGAAAATAGTTGTTCACACTTATAGGTACTTCCAAACATTGACAGGATTTTACAGACAAATTTTCTCATTTTTTGGCATTGAACAGGCATGTACTTATAAAATTCAAACATACCAACACTATCAAAAATTTTTTATTAAATAAGTCTGACACTGAATCTCAATTACTTCCATTTGCAAGTGAGGGGGAACTTTATCAATATCGATAGTGAAAAGACCAGTAAATAGAGAAAAATTGTTTTCTTGGGTCTTAAAATCCTGAAAACGCTTCTCAAATTCTGCCAGAAGGCTTCTCCTTTTCTCTGAATATATTTTGTACGATATTGGGACACTTGTACTTTCCTGATATGCCTTACAAGTCAGAAAATGAGACAGATTATCCTTTGCTAACTGTTTTTCTCACAACATCATCTTACACTGGAAAGCTTTCACATGATCATGCATATCTGTAATAACTTGACGTGGTCCTTGCAATTTCGTATTTAAGTCCGACAAGTGTTTTGTGATATCTACCATAAATGAAAGATCTTGTAAAAAAGGTACATCGCATAATAAGCTGACATCTTCTTCTTTTGTTTCCATGGTAACGCGTATTTCTTCTTTGAGTTTCCAAAACACGAAGACCATCGCACCTCTGCATAATATGGTCTATATAAACCAGTGTACAGATAAAAATGCGGAAAACTGTCGCTGATTAAGGCCTTGTGACCTTATGAAGTTTATAATTTGTTTCACTGACTTTAGAACACTTTCCAACATGGTCACTTTTAAGCATAAAACTTCTTGGTGGATTATACAACGAATATGATAAAAATCTGGTTTGTCACTGCCCGTTTCTCTGATCTTTGTCTGTAATATTTTAACGAAGCCATTTTTTTACTCCAGTCATTGTAGAAGTTCCATCTGTTGCAACGGAACTCAGTTTTGACAAATCTAAATTGTACTTTTGCAGAAGCCCATAAACAGTATTGAAAATATCCTTCCCAGTTGTTGTATCATGCAATGGTACTAATTCCAGTAATTCTTCATACACATTGATATCTGTATCAACCGCACGAAGAAAAACAGCGAGTTGCGCCACTCCACACACATCCGTACTTTCGTCACAGGCAATAGAAAATGCAATGAAAGAGTCTGATTTTGTTTTTATCTGATCACTTATATTGGCAGCCAAGTCAGTAACTCTTTCAGCGAAATATTCCGGGACAAGGATATATTTTGAAATGCCTTCACGCTCCCGGGACTTACAATTTCCTGAACGACTGAACTCAATCGAACACGGCTTATATACGGATTGTGATTTGTCGAGTTCTTTCCAGAATGTTCAGAGAGCGTCATCTGTGTTTTTGCGCGATAGAATTTCATGGAATAAGCCAAATAACGTTAGGCTTTGGGTTTTAGGTTGAGTATGTGTAGTTTATCCTCCTAAACATAGATGGCACTATATACAATTGTACATTTTATTATACCAATCGTTGTTAAGGCCGTTTTACATGCTGCAAAAGTCTTGAACAAAGGCATGCGCAGTTTGACAAAAGGTACAAATGTCTTGCCACTGCGCATGCTTTTGTTCAAGACTGTTGCAACTTGCAAGAAAGAATTGCAGCACAGGGTACCCTCCTGCGATCATGATTTCTGGGCCTCTACCCTCATCTGGCAGGCTTGTACCCAGGGAGATCTGAAATAACAGATTGCTCGATAAGACCAAATCGAATACGAAACGTCTATCATACTGAAACAGTACTACACGCTAAATGTAACACTTACTATTTTTATCGATTTTTAGTATCTACTCTCCGCATGATGGTGCTAGTGAATTCTTTTAAATTACCTATGGGTCTGCAGATCACCGGAGCCCCAATAGGTGGTGCTAAGTGTTACAAGCGTGTACACGTTTCGTTTTCGATTTTATTATCGAGTAATCTGTTATTTCAGATCTCCCTTACTGATGAGGGTAGAGGCCTAGAAATCATGATCGCAGGAGAGAGTACCCTACAATTCTTCTTGTAGGCCGTTTTGCACCTGCAGAAATTATATATTTCTGCTATTATACATATATCTTTTCCGGCCAAGAACTTTTGATAAAGATGTGTGAAAGTGCATTTTTATCGATTTTTGGTAATTATTTAAGTTTATTTGAAAATATATTAAAAAAATTTGATATGGAAGCTGCAGAATAACGTAAGTAAAATTAAAACGTTAATTCAATGTTTGATTTTTATTTCATAGTAGCTGTTTTGAAGGGTTGTTTTATTCGCGGTTAAAAATGTTTGATATATTTAAAACGTTTTTCTTTAGTAGGGTCCATCATCAACCGTTTTTGCAACTTATGGCGTTTTTAGTAGACATTATCTAAAGATATTTTTGAGAAATAAAATAGCTGCCGCTTTTTGTCGTTTTATGAGATATCAACACTTTTATGTTGGTATTCATCAGTAATAAATTTGCTACAATAAGATACATCGTACAGTAAAAATAGAAAAAACATTATTATTCAAGATTTTTTTGCTTAAATAAATTAAAAACCTACAGTTTAACATACTAAAAGTCTCCATTTTAGTCATATGTCTGTTATTTCTAACCACCAAATGTCATCGGGAAAAGGTTTTTCTTGTCTCGGTTTTGTGCAGCTCTCATTTTGGAGATTATTTTACTTTCAGTGTCGTAGGCAGGTCATGTGCTACACAAAACGACATTAGCTTCATGAAGCACGTGACCCCTCAACGACATTGGAAATTAACACACCCTAAAAAAATTTAAAGAAAAATTTACAGAATCGCAAAGAGTCACAACCATTCAGAGGTTCGAGATTTTTAATTTATAGTTTGAAAATAAAGGAAATTCAATTGAAAGAAGTCCCCAAGTTTACAATGGAATTGACAATAGAATAAATATTCGAGGCAAAATCTATCAACAATCCGCTAAAAAAAAATAAATGAAATTTGCGACCAATTAACAAAACGAAAAAAGCTAATCGTTCCAAAAATACATTTATAAAATTGAATAATGCGTGGTTACTAAGCGAGGTGATTTTTTCTCCACAAATGAATATACTACAAACCCCGGGTATTTCTTTTGGAAGACCAGAAAAATCATTTACAGAAAGCAGTAATAAGTCAAAACGAAGAAAAACTCGAGAACTGGCAGATACTTACGACAAAAATCAATTGAAAGGTGCGTTGAACTTAATTTTAAAAGAAGATCAAAAAAAGTATGACCCAAATTTAATTAAAACAGGTCTTGAAACTACACCAACCCAATCAGCTAAAATAACGAACACTTGAAATAATTATAACAAAAAACCTATCAAACCATATACAAATGATGAAGCTCTTAGCCTGACAATCGATACTAGGAAGTCCAAGCATGATTATGAAACAATTAGAAGAGACGCTAAGGAAATTTGGAAGCAAAGGTCAATTGTTATCCATCTTCTGAGTATATACAGGTCGCCCAGTTGGATGCAAAGTTTCAACTACAGGCGCTTTTGGACCATACTGTTTCGCGAATTGTTTTATCTCAAAAAGATGTATTTGAAAACATCGATTACCGGCCTTACAATGACTTTGATACGTAAGTGGGGTTACGACGGAAGTACCGGTCACAGCGAATATAAACAGACTATTACAGAAAATGCTTCAGACTTTGATATATTTCTCACATCACTCGTACCCTTACAATTATTTTTAGTCAGTGAAGTTGATCCAAATATAAAAAAAAATATTTTGTCAAAATCCTCGGCCGTCCTCCACTGGACATTGTAGGCCAATTCATGTTTCTTTTAAAAAAGAAACTGCAGCTTTGACTTTGTAAGAATCCAATTCAGTGAAGAAAGCAATTGAGAAATTACATTTGACCGAATGTAGATGTGAGAATAAAACATTTTTAGTGAAACATGATTTAAAGATGACAATGATAGATGGCAAAATTACTGGTGTTTTGACAGAAACGAGTTCAAATCAAGCATGTAATATTTGCGGAGCTACTCCGAAAATAATAAACGACATCGAAAAAGTTAAAAAGAGGCCAATAAAGGAATCATCTCTAGACTACGATTTATCCACTCTTCACGCATGGATAAAATTTATGGAATATTTCATACACTTATCATACCGATTGGACTTCAAAAACTGGCAGGCTAGGTCAGAAGGGAAAAAGGCAAGTGTTAAAGAAAAAAATTCAAATCAAAGCGAAGTGGGATTGAATGTAGATAACGTAAACGAGGGGGGAGTGGAACTAGCAATGACGGGAATACGGCAAGAAGATTTTTTGCCGAACCATCAGTAACAAGTGACATCTTAAATATCGACGAAGAGTGTGTAAAGCGTTGTGCGTGCATTTTGCAAGCTATGTCATCGGGATTTCCAGTTGATGAAACTTAATTTAAAGAATATGGCGAAAAGACAGCGGTATTGTTGACATCAAAATATCCGTGGTATTACATGCCCAGCAGTATTCACAAGGTTTTGATTCATGGCGCATCCATAATTTCTGCCACAGTCCTACCGACAGGCATGATGTCGGAAGAGGCACAAGAGTCTCGCAACAAAAAACTACCGGGAACATTTTATTCAAAAAGCATCAAGAACAGCCACAAACTAGGATCTTTTAAATAGATTTTTGGTATCTCCTGATCCACTAATCACAGGTTTAAGGAAAATGCCGAAGAAAAATAAACAAATGTTTTTACCTGAAACAATAAAATTATTTAAAGAACATTTACCATCTATGGCTCCTAAATATATTGATTCCTCCGATTCTGAATATGAAAACAATGTTTTATATTGATTTTTTGTTGGTTTTTTAATAATTACTTCATTTAATAATACATATTCGTAATATACTTTTAAATATTTTATATTTGTATCTTGTTATTATTAATTTAAGACACAAATAGCTTGTAATTTACTATTTTTAATCACAATTATAACCTAGTTTTGGCCAAAAATGATCTCCAAGAAACCACTGTGCTACCAAAATACTTTCAGGAATTACATCTTCGTCTATGTCTTGCATGTTCAGTGGCCAAACCGTCTTTTAAAAGCACAAAATTACGAATAACTACGCAACCTAAATCACGCACAGACGCATAAATTGTTGTTATTGCTTTTTGGTGTCACCGCAACCGAGACTTGTCTATTAACACTGTTGTTGAAGCAATTGTAACTGAGTTACTTAGCATTAAGCTAACTGGAATAATATGAGATTGTAATACTATGTCAGTCAAAATTATAATATAAATAATGGGATGAATTTTTAAATTTTTTAGGATATTGGAGAATTACAAATCTAGGTGAGAAATTGCTTCTTTCTGTTAAGCGGGTTTTTTAATAATTTTTGAAAAAAAAAATATTTAATTATTTTGATACAGCTAAAAAAAATTGTCTGTTTCATGCATTAGTACATTACAAAATAACTACTAATAAATTACTTTCCGCACTAGAGCAAGGTTAACTTACAAGTAAAATATTTTTCTCAATGAATATAAATATAAAAAACCTCATTATTTTAAATGAACATTAGTCAAAATGAATTTGTATCCTTGTCGTCGCCAATTATTTGCCAGGCACATTTCCAAACAGATTATGCTACGGGGTAATTTAAATGCCGACAGCCTTTATATAGGTATATCCAGGAAATTTCTGATTGAAATTCAGAATGTGTCTGTCATTTCAATAATACATTATGCATATAGCTGAACTAAAACATGAACATACGTATACAAATAATAAAGGTAACATATTAAACTATTGATTACAAAGGTACAGTAGAATAGTTTGAGTTAATTATAATATATCATAAACCTGTTTTCAAAAATATATACTCCATTTTTTATATCCTCTTACTTAACTGGATCATCTAGATGGCTGTCTGTTGAATAATCTGTCTGTATGTCCGCCTGTCTGGCTGTCTGCTTGTTCTGTCAGTTCAAGCCAAATCTTAATAATACTTTTGAGCTACTTATACTTACGCAATCGGCAAGAAATTTGGAATATTAATGTATTTCCCACGACATTGCTATATTTGGAAGAACAACAACGTAAAACCATTATTAATATGACAAATTCCGTTAAAAATGTCACAGTATTCGATGTTGTGTCCGCCATCTATGAGCTAAGAATCAAATCTTTTGACTATTGAGCAGAAACTGAAGGTAGGTCACTGGTTGGCACGATTATTATTAACTTACTTGTAGGAAATTGGAATTTAAAGACTAAATAGAAACCAATCTTAAAACGTATTACCGCGTATGTCGAATTACCCGCGTAAATATAGGACGGACGACTGTCCCGAAGCCTCCCTAATGTTCTGGCGGACTGGGGTCTGCATGCGAGACAGTTCAGTCCTTTGGATAGACAGAAATAGTCTACTAGGAGCATTGAGTAATGCATACACGCTCTCAGGAGCTGGTGAAATAAAATTATGATAAATGGTTGAACTACTACATTTTTACCTACTATTTTAATAGGTCAGATCATTATGAATTGTAAATCATGTAGCATATTATTATTACCACAAAACTGAGTGTGGTTGAGTTATTTGGTTTTGTTCTTGACTATGATCTTATTTTATAGCATGCCTTTAAAAAAGTTTTTTTGTCCTCATATAGCATATAAAGTGCGGGTCGCGAAAGAAAACCGGGCGGTCCTTAAAATAAAGGTTCATAGTCTTAAGCAAGCGGAAAAGTAAAATTTGAGTACGCAAATAAAATTTATGTTATTTTATTTATTGTAATAGTTTGCCGCTTCACATATAAAGTGCACCAGCTAAGCGGTACGGAAAATTAATCGAGGATTTAGTAAATTTCGCACTGGTCCACTTGTAATTGGTAGAGTCTCCATGCACTTGCCGCTAGAAGGTTCTAGGTATTTCCAGTGGCGACTATACATTTCGAGCATTTGTTTTCATTTCTGTATAAATGCGTTGCCTTGAATTTGAATTATTATTTCGAAGTAACGATGGCGAGCAAAAGAGGAAAAACAAATCGAAGCGGTGCACGTGAAGTTATGGCGAGCGTTATAGAAGCCTGTACTAGAGAAGCTGAAAATAATAGTCTGACTATTCTAATTCAAAATCAAACTGAATGCGCTGCATTTTACACTGGTGTTTCGGAAAGTAGTGTAAGAAAAATTCAAAGAAAACATAATGATCGCTCATGTTCTAATTCACCTTTGAAATCTCCTGGTAAGAAAAGACCCCTATTATCAAACAAAGATAAAATTGACGATAGTGATTTTTAAGTAATTCGACGAACAATAGAGGATTTTTATATAAACTTATAAAAGGTTCCGGCCTGCAAACCCCTACTTCGTGCTGTAAAGAACAAAATAGATTTTTCGTATGGGTATAAAACCTTAAATAGGCTTTTAAGATCAAATGGTTTTGTTTATCTTTACCGAATTTAACACATCATATTGAATATTTGCATATTATCTTATGACATGCTCACAGGTTTTATCGGAATATGTGTAACTCAAAATATTGGAAAATATGGCGTTAAACAATTGTTTCCAAAGCCTACTCCATATAAATAAGTGTAAATGTCCTTGCGTGAACTCCATAGTCAGTTCGACCCTAAGCAGGTTTTGAACATGTTTGTTTTACATTTTATACTTTTAAAAGTGCCATTTTGTTGCAGGAATGGCACGTATTATTATTTATACAATTCAAATAGATTCTGGGGAAAATGAAATAGACATAAGGAGGGAAGGTAATAATTAAAAATCCTAAAAATTAAATGAAGTATGTTTTTTTACGCATTCAATGATTTTATAAAAGGTATTGTTAAAATGATGTGTAATATCTTCAGATATGGTATCAAGTGGTTTTTGTAGTTATCAGAGGATATAAATGAAAAGCGCAGTTGCTATGTTTACCTCAGTTACATGGAAAATATAACGAAGCAATGATTAAGGATTTAGAAAAATATTATTTTGCAAAAACTCAAACACAAGTGTTTGGTACCGTCGGAAAGGTAATTTAATTTCCAATCGATTAAGACAAAATTATCCAATCGATTAAGACAAAATTATTATTAATTTACTTGTAGGAAATTGGAATTTAAAGACTAAATAGAAACCAATCTTAAAACGTATTACCACGTATGTCAAATTACCCGCGTAAATATAGGACGGACGACTGTCCCGAAGCCTCCCTAATGTTCTGGCGGACTGGGGTCTGCATGCGAGACAGTTCAGTCCTTTGGATAGACAGAAATAGTCTACTAGGACATTGAGTAATGCATACACGCCCTCAGGAGCTGATGAAATAAAATTATGATAAATGGTTGAACTACTACATTTTTACCTACTATTTTAATAGGTCAGATCATGATGAATTGTAAATCATGCAGCATATTATTATTACCACAAAACTGAGTGTGGTTGAGTTATTTGGTTTTGTTCTTGACTTTGATCTCATTTTATAGCATGCCTTGAAAGAAGTTTTTTTCTCCTCATATAGCATATAAAGTGCGGAACACGAAAGAAAACCGGGCGGTCCTTAAAATAAAGGTTCATAGTCTAAAAAGTTAAATTTGTGTACATACCTAGACCTAAGGAGGGAAGGTAATAATTAAAAATCCCAAAAATCAAGTGAAGTATGTTTTTTTACGATTCATTCAACGGTTTTATCAAAGGTATTGTTAAAATGATGTGTAATATCTTCAGATATGGTATCAAGTGGTTTTTGCAGTTATCAGAGGATATCAATAAAAAGCGCAGTTGCTATGTTTACCTCAGTTACATGGAAAATATAATGAAAACTGATTATATTAAAAAATATTATTTTGCAAAAACTCAAACACTATGTGTTTGGTACCGTCGGAAAGGTAATTTAATTTCCAATCGATTAAGACAAAATTATACGGGGTGTCTCATTGAAAGAAACATAACTTTATGTCATATCTCAAAGTTCTATTCTACGCTAAAAACTTCATTAATCACCTATTTAACTCTTTTCTTTCATCACCAATAATATGCGAGATAGAGGACCCTATCAAAATTTGTTCGAAAAGAGCTAAAAAGCACGGTTATAAAGACCGTTTTACATGCTGCAATTGTTTCTTTCAAGTTGCAATAGTCTTGAACAAAAGCATGCGCAGTGGCAAGACATTTGTACCTTTTGTCAAACTGCGCATGCCTTTGTTCAAGACTATTGCATATTGGACTTGGACAATTTGCTAAATAACTTTTAAACTTAGAGTCTACCAAGTAACGGAACATAACAAGGAATTTAACCTTGTCGTATAGAGAGCCATTGAAGCCGAAGTAAAATTTTAGGAAGAGATAAAGGGGTCGCAACCCTAAAAAATATTACATCCTGTAGATCTTTGCAAAGTTTATTTATTGACATTAGTTGTAGCGCACCGTATACTTTACAATTGGAAAAACAAGCATACACCATTAACTAATTTACACTCTGTATAGGACCCCAGACTATTACATATCTTCTATCTGTTTTAATCTGTTTTAAATTTACCAGTGAATACATTTCTAAAGCGGCAGCTATATAAATTAATGCTCCTCAAAAGAGTTGGCTATCTAAGATACAGCAGCAAGAATTAAGTGGTCTCTGAGTTGTTTCATTGGTTCTTATCTTGAAGTTGTTTCCAAGTTCAAAGCGGATAATGAATAAAATAATTAGTTTCTCGAGAAAACACTTTTAATATTTCCAACATAAAGGAAAACTTTAAAATAGAAAATTTATACGAACTATTTAAAGTATTTAAAATTCATTCTAAGGGATTTAAGTTGCAAAATGGTTTGTATGAATTAAGACTAAGTATTTCTACACAAATAAAATGTATTGTAATTGCATACGATTGGGTCAGATGATATTAGATGGAAGTTGATTATATCGTTATGTAAATTGTAAAAATAAAAACTAATTTTTACACAAATATTGCATTATATTTGTCAAACAGTAAGACAGAGGCATGCAGTCCATGGAAGCGAGGGAAGCAGTGCTTCCCCAAAAAAAATTACAAAACATCTTCTAAAATGCAATTTTTGAAATAGGAAACCATTAATTTAGTTTATATTAAAAATGCCAAAATATTATCTTAATTATCAAGCCCATGCGGGCCGCTAGCTTCTCTGCAGCCAAGTCCTGTATGCTTGATTTCCTGCGAATCGAGCCAGAGGTTATTGAACTTTCCACCGACTGTTTGCAATTTTTGCATTTCAGTCGCGTGCTTTAAGTGGGGACGGAAGCTGTCGTTGAGGTAGGTTCTTTGTTTGAACGGCTATCCGTGTGATACGTACGTCGCGTCGTGCATGGTGCGATATGGAAGACAATAATACGGACGTGGATATGCAAATACCGTCAACTTCGGCTATCGGTAATAACGTTGAAAATGATGGAGAATTTAGTACGAAGAGTGTGTGTGAATGTGTGGTGCGTGTCTTAATAATAAAGGGATTTTCAACATTAAACTTCGCTGGTAAGCTTCAAATAATTTCCAAAGGAAGGGCAAAACCGCCTATGAAATACTTAACCACAAATATGAAAAACTGTATTAGACATTTTTATCCGAAAAAACAATACGAAAAAAGTGGATGATTTTAAGTCCATGTTAAACCAAAAAAGAGATGACTTATTTTGGGATAAAACTATGACGTTAAATATAGAGCCACAAGCCAAGCGTCTTCGAACAGACAAGGTGGGAGATGTTCAAACATCATACAGACGTCTCTTTTATGAAATAATCGATCAAATTCAGCAACAAATAAACTATAGATTTAACGGTTTAAATGATTTTAAATTCCTCGAGCTCTGCAATTTTGATGTATTTAAAGAAAAAACTTTTCCAGAAGATGCGTTTAAATCTCTTCTTCTTCATTATGACCAGTTCTTCGACCGAGTGTTACTGCGATCTGAACTAAAAGTGATTTACCAAACTGATGACATTAGCGCAAAAACTAACGCTAAGGAACTAATGCAATTTTTAAAAGACAAGATGCTGGAAGATGCCTACACCGAAGTGTCGAAATTATGTGAATTAGTATTGACAATATCTGCCACAAGTTCATCAATAGAACGCAATTTTTCAATACTTAAACGTATAAAAAATTTCGTGAGAAATTCAACGGGGCAGGAGAGACCTTCGCATACATCGCCGTTGTCCATTAAAAAAAAATTCTCCAAAATATGTCGGAGCATCGACGTTTTTGTGATTACGTCATTGACGAATTTGCAAAAAAATGATCGAAGAATCGAATTACGTTACAAATAGGTAAGTTTCTAAAAATTGCTTCCCTTTCTTAAAATTGCTGCACTGCACGTCCCAGCAGTAGGAGACACGTTTCGCTACACAGCAGTTCTTTCGAACATTAGATTATATACGAACACAACTATTTATTTATTTGTCAACCTGATAAACAGTATATCATGTATTAAAAATTAAAAATAATAATAAACTAAAAACTAGGCACATTTCGCTGTATAATGTTATATCACAGAATATTAAATTCCCTTTAAAAATTTAATCTAATGGATCCATTCATTTTCTAGCCGAATTTGTTCAAAGAAAGGAACATGGTACATTACAATATTCTGTATATAGAAATTTGACACATTCAAATGGATACTTAAATGCAAATTCCCCCCACCACCCAGCACGAAAGAAATCTCTTATTAATTCACTAGTATTTAGTACAATCTCGATTTCTGATCAAGATCTGTTAACATCGTAAGCACGGAAACTGACCAAAGCTCTGAGAGAGAATGGTTATTACACTGAAGATATTACGCGTTTAGTTAAAAGATATAGTTATCCGACTCTGCGAAATGAGAATGACAAGAAGCCACCGATAGGTAGCGTTGTTCTTTCTTACATACATGACACTACAAACAGAATGGGATGATTACTTCGGCGGTCGAATATACGTACAATCTTCAATACACATAAGAAGATTAGACAATGGCTCAGATCCCCGAAAGATGTACATTTTCAAATATAAAATTCGTTGCTCCTGTCGAGAAGTGTATGTGAGTCCGTATCACGTTATAGATAACTAAAAGAGTACGGCTTTTTCTGCCTTGCCATGTCGCTAAAATATGCAATCAAGACTGTCTCCGACGCGATATTCTTAGCATTTTTTTCGGCACACCAATTTGTATATACTTTTAATACCTTTTTATATCGTCTCCTACTTTTTTCTGGAAGTAAACTTGCTTCTGCTCTTTCTGTAGCTACCGTAAGTTCTGGTGGAGTACCAAAAGTAAAATAGTTTTCATTTTGGCTTCTTTTGCCACACAAATTTGAAAGAACGAACGAAAAATTCAAAATTGCCAAAGATGTTTATGTTTTGCTGGTTTTGAAGGTTTGTACCATAGCAACCAGTCGCCGGCAACGCTCCCATAGTACCGGTGGTAGAAAATGGCAACTTTTGGCATTTTTACTACATTTTTTCAGTTTCAAAGTAAAACATTTTACCTACTTTTTGATTAACGGTGTGGTTGTAAATAGAATAGTACACAAACCTCTGAGGGAAGTTTTCATTACACACTACACGTCTCGATTAACAATATAAAACTCTCGACAGTAATGAAACGCTTCCCTGTTGGCTATGTAATATACTATTTTTCTGAAGAATCCGAAAATGACTTCTAAATATCAGTTTAATTTGTATTAAAAGCTATAACAGAAACAGATATGTTTTATTGAAATAACCTATATGTATTTAAATATATTTTTAAAAAAATATATTTAAATACATTATTTAAAAATTAATTAAAAATTTCCGAGCATTTTTTCCATTCAAAACTTATATAGTTTATTTACCTTTATTTCAATTGTTTGTGATATAGTTCTCATTTTATAGTTTTAGGTCAGAAAATACCGGGAAATGTATCATACAGTCATGTATAAATAAGATTCCGACCAGTTTTGTTAAGATGTCATTCAAATAACAGTCACTTGTCACAATTCTTCAAGGTTTTCAATAACATGATTTTAGGCATATTAGGAAGAAAACAAGGTGTGGTCACGAACCTAACAGATTTTAGCCTCGGTTGTGCATCTACGTCAACTGAGAGATAGCTAGAGACAAAAATTTAGTAGGCCGTGAAAATAAATGTCAATTAGGGATAACGCTCTGGATTATAGCATTTTACTCCTTTAGATGAGATTTTAAGCAGGTATGAAATTATAATCCATTAATATTAAGAAACATAAAGCGTGTAGCACATGCTTCATAAATTTAAGCAGTGGCAGGTGGACCATAGGGTCATTTGGTCCCTGACCCCCAAAAATATTTCAGAAAATAAATTATTCGTTTGACCGTCCCTTTTAATAGCTGTAATAAAACGCCAACCTTGGCAAAAGTTAAATACCCTACACCAGGAGTGCTCAAACTTGAACTGCTGGCGATCTACCTCAATACATACACCCTACCTACCTACCTACCTACCTAGGTAGGGTGTACCGTAGCATATATAGATATTAGCTTTCCGCACAATATACATTATTTTAGTCAAGGTTTGGGTTAGGTTTAGTTAGGTTCTTCTCTACAATATCAATGAAAAAACTCATAGTTATTCAAAATTGCGAGTTTATTGGTTGTTACAAAACAAAAGAGTTACATATGGTGTTAAACTTAACTAAGGAGTGACTTTGGATGTTGAAGCGTGGCACTGCATGTCCTCAGCATATTTTTCATAAGATGGTACGTAACTACTGAGTGCTAATCGCAAGTTAGTCGATTGCGATATTTTGACTTAGTTATCTTCATTTCAGAAAATGCAGACTCGCACAAGTAAGTTGACCTAAACATTGCTGTCAGTTGAAGGGCGATTTGCCTTAGATTCGGATATTTATCTTCAGATATAAAACACCAGAAATTTGTATCAGATGCTGTAGCTTTGAGATGTATATCTGATATAATCTGCACCAACTCATTTTCAACAGAACATGAGTTCATATTAAACTGACTTGCTATTTCAGTAGCTAATTCCTCAATGTTTTTACATGAAAAAGGATAACTCATAAATGATGCTACATTTGCCAATTTACTACAATCATAAAAACGCATTTCGAATTGTCCCAAAATATTTGATAATTCAGCCTCATACATATCATAATTCAACTGAGGAATCCTTGCTTTCGGAAAATGTTTCAGATCCTTTCTTTTCAGTTGATCTATCATAAGTTGCAATTTACTTTTGAATGCGTTTACTGCGCTAATCATCTCAATAACAGTTTTTCCGTTACCTTGAAGCTCCAAGTTAATGGTGTTTAAGTGCATTGTGATGTCAGTCAAAAATGCCAAATCAGTCAGCCATTTTTCGTTTTTCAACATCTGAGTATCATCACCACTTTCGTCTAGAAAAGCTGTTATTTCGGGCAATAATTCTTGAAACCTTTCTAGGAATTTTCCGCGACTCAATCACCTGACGTCCGTGTGAAGAAATAAATCAGTGTGCTCAGCTGACTCCATCTTCCAACTGCAACTTAAAGAGCCGCCATTGCAAGCTACGTGCACGGATGGTATTCACAATTTTTGGTGCAATGCCCATAATTTCCTCCATGTTTAAAACTTTTGAACACAAAACTTGTTGATGTATAATGCAATGGATTGAAAAAAAAGGGAAATCTTCATTAGCTCGACACAATGCTACAAAACCGTTTTTGTTTCCAGTCATTGCTGGTGCTCCATCGGTTGTAATGCACACTAATTTATATATTGGTAGCTTAGTGGTTTTTAATAAAATTGAAGTCATATATATCTTCGCCACGGGTCTTCCCCTTCAGAGGAATGATTGTCAAAAATTCTTCCTTAGCCAACATGTCACTAAATACCATCCGAATAAAAATACACAGCTGGGCAGTGTCTGTCATATCGGTGGATTCGCCGAACTGTAAAGAAAAGTATGTACATTCCATGATATCATTTTTTAGTTTATCTGCCATGTCCTAACTCATGACTTCAATACGCCTTGTGACAGTCGGACGAGATAACTGACGTTCTCTAATAGCAGACATGATTTCTGTTTTATTTTTAAAATCTCCAAATAAAGTCTCACCCGCTTCAATAAATGCTTCCTTCACAATCGATCCATCTTCGAATGGTTTCTTGTGTTTCGCCAATATATGAGATATTTTAAATGACGCGATCGTAGCAGCTTTTGATTGTTTGGCTGGTTTGTGAACATGGTTTGTTCTTTTTTCAAACAAGATATCAAATCACGTACTTTTCGTTTTCTTAATTCAATCTGTGGCGGAAAATCCTTTTCATAGTTTTTATGAACCCTTTTATGATGCCTCTCTAAGTTACCACACTTAGGTATTGCAACTGACGCACGACAAATAAGACAAATGCACCTTCACCATACAAAACAAAAATTCCTCCTCCCAATCGTTATTAAAATGATACGTTTTAGATTTCTTCGCTGCACTCATTTTGTACTATTTAATAATAAACTTTGTATCGAAGAAGTATTGCCTTCAAGTTGCAATTCAGAATGACTCCAATTTCTGCAGGCGCAACATTTATATCGGCGTGAACGAAAGTCTCGAATGTTCCCGTCAAACGCGCCGCCCGAAATTTCTAGAAATGCGGCAAGAATAAAAAACGCGGCTTTTCTTTGACAAGTACCGTGCGTTTCTTTGCTAAAGCCGCCTTTTGCCGCTAGCAGAGTGTTATTTTACTTATTAAAAAATTTTTTCTTCTCTCGAGATCTACTCAAAAAACACGCGATCGACTGGTCGATCGCGATCGACCGTTTGAGCACCCCTGCCCTACACTATTAGACGCGCGCGGCTGTTCGAATGGTCTCGTTGCGTTCCTTAGGCATAATAAAATACGCTATACTAAGCCAGGCTGGGCAGTCCGAATTGCCCTGATTACCTTAAAGCTTGACGAAAGTATTCTCATTCTCAGCTACCGAGCGGCAGCCGAACGTGATAACAAATGGAATATAAAATCAGAATTTGGGTCATCAGCCGGTCTCTTCTCATAATTCGATCGATTTGTCGCGGCATCATGTCGGCATGCGAAAATTCAGCTGTTCAGCGGTCGCGCGGTCGATATTCTAACTTGATATTTGATATATACGTTTTTAATTTAATATTTTTTTATTTTTATGATCCATGTGTGAGTCGGAAATATACAGGAAACGAAATGTTGGTAGTGACTAGTGCAAAAAAAGAAACAACTAAAAAGTGCTTACGAACTTAATTTTGCAAAAATAACCAATTTTAAGGTGATCTATGTTTGAGTTAATGTAGATGAAATAAAATGTCGGCAGTGCAAAAAATTAAACGACTAAAGAGTGCTAACGAACTTAATTTTGAGAAAATAACCGAGTTCAAGGTAAGTGGTCGCAATTTGCTACAACTTAGTATACGACAAACTAGTAAAGACAAAAATAAAGAGATTCATCGAAACTTTCGCAAAAGTATGTACGATGTAGCTAACTGGATATGTGGTTATGAAGTCTATAACTCATTTTACTGTTTGTTGTTGTTTTCGTCGGACTCATTATGATGCAAAACCGGTGTTAAAGACTTAAAACACTTAAAAGAAAAAATAAAAAACATGCGTTTTCTGCAGATCACACATGACACAAATGTTCGGTGAACTATGCTACGGTCGGAAGTGTTGATATTTGCACTCAGCTAGACACAGCTTATAGAAAATCCCTTAATGAAAATGTATACAAAAATCTTTATATTTTAAACAAAATTATAAACTGTGTAAAATTTTGTGCATTGGAGCTGGCACTATGTGGTCATGATAAAACGGCTTTGTCTGAAAACCCAGGAGTTTTTCGAGGACTTATAAATTTTGTTGAGGAGTTAGGCCAAGATAGACTATCCACTTTAGCAATGTTAAGTATCGAGAAATCGTTTACAAAAGAATGTGCGTGCAATTTTAACGAACGTGTCATTTAGCATTTTTCCAATTCTAAAGAACAAAGAGTAGACCTGAACTTCAAGAGAGTTTCTCAATTTAAAGATAAGATATTTATTTTTAGTTTAAGTATGCCTATTTTTAAATTTGTTATTGACCTCCCAATATAATTCACCACGAGCCGCCACTGAGGTTCTTCGGGTTATTTACTATGGGCGGTTTTTTGAGTGCAGAGAATATATTATTTAATGGGAAAAAAGGAATTTTTGAAAATTTATTTAAATGAAGATTATTTGATATAAAAAAAACCCTTTATTTCTGAAAGCTCTCTTATTCTTATCTAATCACTAGCTATTTTAACTTTTTTTAAATAGTTTTTAAAACTAAAAAAAGAGATATGTTTAATTTATGCTAAATAACTCCGTATGTAAAGCCTAAATTTCTATTTATTCGTATATTTGGGTGTAACATGATTGAATATTGTATGTAATATAAATGCTCTTTTAGTAAACTGAAAATACTTCCAGCTTTCCCTTATTTTGGAATAACTGCATATAACTCAATACAGCAACTGTATTATCCGTAGTCGTACTAACTAGCTACCGAAAATAATAGAGTCCTCATAACTGCGAAGGCTTCTGAACATAAGGGAAGTCATTTATATGCGGGAACTGGGGCACAGAATACGTTAAATTGGAAATACGATGGGGAGTTAACTGCTGAACCGGTACAGCGTTTAGTTTCTGGATAACTTTGCCGTCGAATTAAACCTGGCAAATAATGGAATCGGCCTTTGTCGAATGGTTTTCGATTTTCGGCTGTTGTCATTCAGATGAAACAATAGTTCTCATGATTTATCTACATGTTTAAAACACAAAGCAATTTTTTATCCGGTTTCGCAACCAACTCATATTCGAACAATTTTGATATATTTGTTTAAATAAAATCAACCAACACACGGGTTATGACTATTTACTTTTCATTTTCATTATACTTTTCACATGGAAACACAAAGATTTAATAAAATAA
Source organism: Kuschelorhynchus macadamiae (assembly GCA_030620095.1). Taxonomy (NCBI): domain Eukaryota; kingdom Metazoa; phylum Arthropoda; class Insecta; order Coleoptera; family Curculionidae; genus Kuschelorhynchus; species Kuschelorhynchus macadamiae. Next base: position 162,341 of record JAUTXW010001499.1, read on the forward strand.
TTAACCGCTGCTGAGATGCTGGCGGATAGTTGCTGCATATGTGAGATAAAAATATTCCATATTTCAACGTAAAAAATACAAAAATTCGATTTCCACTACTGTATTTTAAAAAAATACTATAGCAATATTGTTTCCCTACACAGTAACTTCTTCATATATAATGTAATATTCAAACTAACATTTAGCTTATATATATATATATATATATATATATATATATATATATATATATATATATATATATATATATATATATATATATATATATATATATATATATATATATATATATATATATATATATATATACAGGGTGATTCACGTTGAATATCCTATTAAAAGTTCTGGAGAACTATAAAAGGGATTTTTTTCAAATTCGGCATACGGACATAATAGGTAATAATCTATATTTTAAAAATATTTTCGCAAGTGTAGCGTTGCCACATCTCTCCGAAACTAATAGCAACATTGAAATTTCAAATAGAACACCCTATATTTTAATCAGAAACTGCAATAAAATATTGCAGTTTCTGATTCTACGCACGATTTTGAGTAACCTTTGTTAACGTCTTCCTATACTTATCTCCTACCATTTTCTCTAAAAAAATTAATTTATGATTTTTTTTTTAGAAAATCACCGTTAATAAAATTCCATATTTACCTGCGTAAGCAAGATAATTACTAGATTTTTTGTTTCTGGGTTAGAGAATGCATATATTTAAAATAACTATATGCTAGAATAGCGATATATCATACAGAGTGTCGTATAAAAGGGGTATTTTTATCGAAATTTAGTAATGGTGAAAACTCATTTATTTTAAATACAACACCCTGTATTTTATGGTATCTTCGAATAAACCAATACCTTACCTATAATATTTCCTTATATGTTCCTATACCCATCTCCCCCATTTTTTAGATACGAGCCAACTTTGAATATTTTCCTGTTTTCAAAGACCATCCACAACAAAAGCACCTGCCTCGGCACCTGCTTAGCGAATCACTTAACTAGTTAGGCCAAGTAAGGTTTTATTTACCTCGTACTGACAAATATTTGAAATAAAGAGACAGTTTTAAATACGGTAAATAATCCAAAATGTATTTTTTTAAATACAATTGGTAACCTAAAGGTGTTAGATATTATAAGTGATAATTAAATAAACAAATAATACATAATCGTTAATTTTTAGCAAAAGAAAGATAACTAATTGTTAAATTGCTTAAAATGGACACCATTCGCATTAAGGCATTCGTGCAAACATGTTAATTGGTTTCTTGTTGTTGCTCTTCGTATTTCCTCAGGATTTAATTCGTCAAAAGCTCGACGTACTCGATTTTCCAGATCCTGGAGATTTTGTATTGGATTTCCTACATACACTCGCTCTTTGATGGTTTCCCAAAGGTAAGAATCTAGGGGAGGTAGGTCCAGAGACCGAGGTGGCCAATCCCATGGTCCCAAACGTCTGAACCACCTATCTTCGAACATTCCATATAATTCTTGACTCACTTCATTGCTGCAATGTGCAGGAGCCCCATCCAGTTGGTACCAGCAAGAAATCAATAATTGTAGTGGTATCCAAAAACTCATTAACTGTAGTTCTTAAAATATCCAGATATTTATTCGAAGTTAAATTTTCATCGTAGATACAATAAGCAAATCTATTGTCCATCAGTAAGCAAAAAACATTAAAACCGAATTGAAACTGAATTCTTCGTTCTATAACCAATTTTGGGTTTTCAGCTGCCCAAAAATGACAATTTCGTCTATTAAATATTCCTTCCCTCGTAAATTTCGACTCGTCAGTCCAGATAATTTTTTTCAAAAATAGTGGGTCTTCCTCAATTTTAGTTAGAACTATTTCGCAAAATTCAGTACGTCTCTGAAAATCTTCTGGTAAAAGGCCTTGCTGGGTGATAAATTTAAATGGCTGAATGTTATGTTTGCTTAGAATACGTTTAATTGTTGAATATGAAAGTCCTAGATCTATTTCAGCACTTCTAATTGATGCTTGAGGGTAAACGTTAAAATATCTAAGTACATTTATTTCATTGCCTTCATTATCAGTTTGTAGTTTTGTGTATGATCTATGTTTTATAATTTTGCCGTGATTTTTAAAATTTGCTTCATATCTGTAATATGAAGTGGAGATGTAAGTGAGGATGTCAGTATTAATGTGTATAATCAGAGTCCAAGAACCATCATCAAAATATTATGTTATGCACGTTAATACTGACAACCTCCTGTTGTTTCAGCAACATAAATTGATTTTTAAAGAAATAAAAACTATTATTGCATTTAGTACCTTCTAAATTTTTTCCTGTGCATAGGAAGTACATGAGGATACATCTCGTTAAATTTTCTGCAGGTTCTTGAAATAACTTTGTTACACTCTCCCTGAATGTAAAATAAATTTAAAATATCAATACTGGAATAATTCAACTGCGTTTTCCATTTTTACGGAGCATCAATTGAAAACTATCTGTTAATGTCAAAAAGATGTCAGGAAGAAGTAAAAAAAACCTTCCATGGCCTACCAAGCTAAGTTATTCGTTAAGCGGGTGGTTTTGTTATGGTAGTCTTTGAAAACAGGAAAATATTCAAAGTTGGCTCATATCTAAAAAATGGTGGAAGATGGGTATAGGAACATATATGGAAATATTGTAAGTAAGGTATTGGTTTATTCGAAGATACCATAAAATACAGGGTGTTGTATTTAAAATAAATGAGTTTTCACCATTACTAAATTTCGATAAAAATGCCCTTTTTATACGACACCCTGTATGATATATCGCTATTCTAACATATAGTTATTTTAAATATATGCATTCTCTAACCCAGAAAAAAAAATCTAGTAATTATCTCGCTTACGCAGGTAAAAATGGAATTTTATTTACGTGATGATTTTCTAAAAAAAAATCATAAATTAAGTTTTTTAGAGAAAATGGTAGTAGATAAGTATAGGAAGATGTTAACAAAAGTTACTTAAAATCGTGCCTAGAATCAGAAACTGCAATAAAATATAGGGTGTTCTATTTAAAATTTCAGTGTTGCTATTGGTTTCGGAGAGATGTGGCAACGCTGCACTTGCAAAAATATTTTTAAAATATAGATTATTACCTATTATGTCCGTATGCCGAATTTGAAAAAAATCCCTTTTATAGTTCTCCAGAACTTTTAATAGGACACTCAACGTGAATCACCCTGTATATATATATATATATATATATATATATATATATATATATATATATATATATATATATATATATATATATATACATATATATATATATATATATATATATATGTATATAAAAAAGCAAGTACCTAAGTGTAATAAAATTACAAATGGCTATAGAGATAGTCCCTATAAACATTGCCGCAATCAGACATATCAGGCGCCATTGTTTACAGCTTTACAGTAAAGTGTAAATAAAAAAGAAATAAGTACTGTTAATATAATCTTCCGCTATAAAATAAATGTTACGTGGTTTGTTTGTAAGACTCCATAGGTTAATAATGAATAGGTACAGTTACAAATGTAAGTTTAATAATGAGGAAGTGTTTAAGTCCAGTTGTTCATTTAAAAGATTGCCGATATGTTTAAGTTTGTTAATTTCCATACATTCTTAGATTTATTTTCTGAATGTAAAATTTTAAAGTTGTCATTAAAAATACGGTTTTCGTCTAACAAATAAGATGCATAATGTGAATCTCTTTTGTCTTTGATGTAACTTCTCTTATGTTCTTTGATGCTTAAATCAAAATTGCGACCAGTTTGGCCGATATATACTTTAGAACATGAACCACAATCTAACCTATACACTCCTGATTTTTTATTATTATTAGTTTTGCTTTTGTTATTTTTAATGTGTTTACCTAAAGTATTATTGGTTTTAAAAGCTATTCCATATTTATTTAAAAAGTCCTATTAAAAGCAGGTTTCTTAGTACCCTCGTAAAAGGAAAGTATTGCAATCGTGAAAAAATAACCCTTTCAGGTTTTGCCAAATGCCAAAAAAAATGTTTTCTCATTTGCGTTGGTTTGTCAGTCGGGCTGTCGGTTCGCGGAATGGCTAAAAAACCACTTACATAATTGACTTCAATATTGAGTTTTTTTTTGCAAAATTATTTTAAATTAACAGTTTGTTTAGCTAGTCCTAAAGATAATTGTATTAACCCACTATAACTGTGAAACTAGAAAACTAAATACATACCTGCACTTCAAGTTGTTATTCCAATAAACAACTTAACGATCTGCAACAATTATACTTTTAAATTCGACTAAAACACACAAATATGTAATGAAAAAATCTCAATATGATTGTCGCGTGAAAAAAACCTGTATTACTACAGGTTTACTGTCATCTTTTGAAGTCTTTACGATATAACAACATGGCAAGCACTTGTCGCCTCACACTTGACGTCATCAAAACTAGCGCGTAGGTGCACCTTTGTTGCTTCCTGCCATGTTTTTAGGATAGTGTTTAAAGGTAGTGTCAATACGTGCATCATCCTCTTTGAATCTATATTGAATTTTCAACGCACAAGAGAGTGATAACCTCTAAACCTTTTTCTTATGGAACAGTTTCAAAAGTGAATGCTTATACATTTTAATCAACATGAAACATATTTTTGGACTGGAAAATATGAGAACTCTAAAAATGTGTTTAAATAAATAATATTTGATAAAAAAGAACTTTATTTATCGCCGCTCTCTAAAAATCCACCTGATTTTTAAAAAGCAATTTCAAATTTTTCATATAAAATCGTACCAGCACATCTTTCGTTTCAGGGTTCCTAGATGCCGAAAAATACGTATTCTTAATTCCGGCGGCCTGTCTTGACTTTAATTTTTGAGTTTAAACTCAGCATGAGAAACAAACAACTTAAGCTCTATTCCTATATCATCAGGAAACCGGCCATAAATGTCGATCGGTGTAGGTAGATTGCCAATATAAATCATTATAAGATCAGAATAACTCGAGAAGCCGTAAAAATTGAAAAATAAGGTGAATTTGAATAAAAAGGAGGAATCATTAAAACTACTAACATTATAGAAGACAATAATCGACAAATCTAAAATCACAAAAAATCAAGCGCAACAACAACAGCATCATCCGGAAAACATAAATAACGACCAACGACCGCCCAGATATAACCTTCGGCCCCGGGTATAAAAGTAAGCTCGCAGTCACCAACACTTCCAATACCAAAAACTCTAAAGATAGTGTCATGGAATGTAAACGGTATTAGACAGAGAAAAATAGAGATAATACAGCTAATCTCTGAAAGGACACCTGATATTCTGGCACTGCAGGAGACCAGAACAGGCAGGGCGGAAAGGTTCTCTATCCCAGGATACGAAACCTACAGATACGACAGAATCGTAAACAATGGCGGTGGCGTAGCGCTCCTCGTTAAGAGGAGATTCAAGACGTAGACATAGAAGTCCTAACAATCGAAGTCCCCACCTCCAGAGGGAAGATTAAAATCTCCTCTGCATATAGGCCCCCTAGAGAGGACCTATTACAGGAAGACATAGACGATTTGCCAAGGGAAAGACACCCCCGGATCATCATAGGTGATCTGAACTGCAAACATCCGCAGTGGAATAGCACTACGCAAGACAGGAACAGTCAAAGACTCCTGGACTTCAATGAAGCCCAAGGGGGCACAGTCATAGGACCAGACAGGCCAACGTTTCTAACAAGAAACGAAGGCACTCCTCAGATGCTAGATATAGCAATCCTAAAGAACATTGTCCATGACTTTGAAATCGAAAACCTAGAAGAAGGGACGTCGGACCATAATCCGATCAAGCTATTTCTGGGTAATGATGATAGGGCACAAGAAACCACAGTTAGGAAGCAGACGAACTGGCGGACTTACCAACAAAAAGTCCAAGACAAAATCGAAATCGCAGCCACTAATGACTCCCAGGAACTAGAAAGAGCCGTAGAGACTCTTGAAACAAAAATACTGAAAGCTTTCCACGAAAGCACAGTAATAGTCACAACACCATACTCACAGCCTGGGAGCGATATACCTCACGATCTGAGAATTCTCATCAGAGAGAACAGACGACTTAAACGTGCCTACGGACGCAGGCACCTTGAGCAGGACCGAATAGCCCTAAATAGGCACTCAACTAGGTTGAGAGATGCGCTGAAGGAGCATAGAGATAGAATGTGGAGTAACAAACTCCGGGAACTAGACAGCAGATGCAGAAGAATCTTAGGTCTGAAAGAACACCAATGCCTCTCCTGCACGGGGTGGGGGGTATGGCTTACACAGACCAAGAAAAGGCTGAAGCCTTGGCGGACACTCTCGAGCATGAGTGCCGCCTAAACCACGATCCGCTAAAGGATGATCATCACGAAGTTGAAATAATTAATGGCTGCAGAAGACTAAATGACACAGAAACTCCTGCTGCGGTAGAGCGTCCAGCTACACCTCAGGAGATCGAAGGGATCATAAAAAGCCTGAAGAAGCGAAAAGCTCCAGGCAAAGACGGAATTACCAATCAGATGTTAAAGCATTTTCCTAGAAAAGGAATAGCTGCACTAACCAGCATAACAAACGTGGTTATGATACTGGACCACTTTCCCAACAGGTGGAAGCATGCGGAAGTAGTAATGATTGGTAAAGCAGGGAAATACCGAAAACTTTCCCCCAAAACTACAGACCGATAAGCCTGCTGCCCGCACTCAGCAAGCTCACTGAAAGAATCTTGATCACCAAGATCAAAGGTGAAACAGCAGCCCTAGACATAATCCCAAATGAACAATTTGGCTTCAGAAGCGGTCATTCTACTGAACTACAAGCCCTAAGAATGGTTGAAATTGTCACCAGCGGTTTTAACCTAAAAGAGGCTACTGGCATGGTCTTCCTAGACGTAGCCAGAGTTTTCGATAGAGTATGGCATAAGGGACTGGTATATAAAATGCAAGATGCTGGATTTGCAACTAAAACTTGCAAATTAATAGCCTACTATCTTTAAGATAGAACGGCAAGTGTCAGAGTCAAAAACTCGAGATCGACACAAAGGAGACTAGAAGCGGGTGTGCCCCAAGGATCTGTGTTAGGACCGCACTTATATAACGTGTATACCCATGACATCCCTAAGACACACACCACTTCTCTAGCCCTATACGCTGATGACAGTGCTATAGCGGCCAAGCATAGACATCCAGGAATAACATGCAGGAGATTGCAGGAAGAGATAGATCTGATAAGTGACTGATGTATCACTTGAAAGATCAAAATAAACGCACAGAAAAGCCAGGCCATCCTCTTTCAAAAGAGGAGAATGACGCCCCCAGTGGCTATAAACATAGAAGGAACAGACATACCGTGGACAAACACGGTCAAATATCTAGGGCTGGATAAGGGGCTAACATGGAAGCCTCATATTGAACAGACAAGAACAAAGACTTGCAGGGCTATGGCTAGACTATACCCTCTTAAGAACCGAAAGAGCCCTATGACTCTCCGGACAAAGCTGACAACGATAAAGATGATCGCAAGATCACAACTGACATACGGAGCAGTAGCGTGGGCGTATGCAGCGCCCACCTACATAAGCAAATTATCATCAACAGAAAACAAGTATCTGAGAATGGCAGTTGACGCACCATGGTACGTCAGGAACGCCCAGATACACCGAGACTTGCAATAGGAACCACCGCAAGACGCAATCAGGACCAAAGCCATGAAAGGCATCCAGCGGCCAGCGGCACATGCAAATGAAGAACTCCGAAGGCTGGTGGACTACGACCCCTTGGAGGAGCGGCGGGCACTATCTCTATGGTCTACCACCGTAGACTCCGCGACCACACACAACACATACACTGATAATAATGCCCATTTCTGTTTCAGAGATACTCCCTATATGTTCGCGAAGCATATAGGAGAGGTACGATGTAAGTACACACATCCGGATGTGTACGAGCTGACATACCTAGGATATAGAAGACTAATGGTTTATTAAGGCCCTAGGCCCGTTAAACCGTAAGTACCTATCACAGAGAGGCGGTTCCCTAGGTTAGGGAACCGGGTGGTGGTGGGACCTCGGGCCATTTGGCCCCTTCGCGCAACACTTCAGTCTCTATTCGGACGCGAGAAAGAAAGCTTCGAAAATGCCAAGTGCGATTTTGGCGAAACGTCAGCAAAATTGGTTTTCAGAACGAGAGTGATGAACGGATGCACACCCGCAATGAAAACACATCATATATATATATATATATATATATATATATATATATATATATATATATATTTACCGGGTGTTCCTCAGAAGTGGCTAACCCGTATAACTTTTTTGTTTTTTGAGAGAAATTTTTGAAATTTGGTGTGTGACAAGACATAAATTTGGATTTTTGGACATGTTTGATTGTTTCTTCGACTCTTAAATGGGACACAATAAACAGCTTGGAAAAAAGTATTTTATTATTATTTATATGCGACAGGTTTTCAAATACACAATAAAATTAATTTAAGCATAGTAGACTATGACGAAGACGCTATGAAACAAACGGTGGATTTGAAAACATTACTCATGACTTGTTTATTAACATGATAAATATTATAAAATTTTAAAAGTGTTGCAAGGACAAGCAATTTATAATGTAATTAATTTTGAAATTTTTATAACCAAAATTAAGTTTTAAGGTTCCAAATTTTCAAAAGGGCCACCGTGCTCATCTTGACAAAGCTGCTTTCTCTGTACTTCTCTTAGTTGTCCTGGGGTAATCCTGTTTATCGCCGCTCCTACTTTGTTTTCTAATTCACCACGGGTTGCTGAAAATATATTATACACTTCATTTTTGACAGTGCCCCACAAATGAAAATCTGAGGGGGCGAGGTCTGGCGATCTAAAATACTTAAGCAATTTTAATAAAGAAACAAAGCATACATTAGAGCAGCTAGAACTGAATTCTGCCAGCATTCAACAAAAAATTAGAAGCATGTCGATTTTTTTACTTCTTGTGTAATTTTCCATGTTTTAATAGAAAACTTTAAATCAAACCACTAAAACAATTAGGCACTTATACTTGGGTAAAAATGCTCATAATAATAAAGATGACTGTCAAAATTGTTAACAGTGTTTTGTTTTCAAAGCCGCCTTAATACGTCTGTTTCGTACCGTCTCGGTCATAGCCTACTACGTTCAATTAAACGTCCATTTATTATAAAGAATGCATGTTTCTAATGTGCAAGAATTGCGTATTTGAAATGCTCTTTTTCAAACTATCAGTGTATTCATATTTTATTTACATTTGCCGCTGTAGGCATAGACACACCTTCAACTGGTTGAATATGTAGTAACAGTACATATTTTTGCATTTTTAAGAGAAAGAGTTCATGTAATATTAGAGTATGTGGTATCAAACTGTTTGGAAGAAAGAGGTGTTTTATAAAAACGTCAGGAGCCATCTTCTTTCTATTTGAACAAATTGAGTAAACACAAAATTACTAATTTTGCTTATTTCAAACGTGCATAAAATAGTTTTTAGGATCAACAGAGGTAAGCTTGTTTTTTCTCTAACTACTAGATCGGAAATGAACCGATTTGAGCGATTCATAGCATGCTACATTGAATAAAAAATATATCATAAAAATTCCTCCATCTGTCAAAAAATGACAAATCGAACACCATTTTCTATCGAAATAATTAAAAATATATAGGGTGTCTCATTTAAGAATCGAAACTTGCCGTCATTTCCAGTCAAACCGGAAGTGGTTTAAAACAAACGAAATTCTAAAAATTCGAATTTATGTCTTGTATTCACACAACAAATTTCAAAAAGTTATCTCAAAAACAAAAAAGTTATTAGGGTGAGCCACCTCTGAGGGACACCCGGTATATAGATATACGCTTTTTTGGGTTGTAGAATATTTTCATTATCTCAAACCCCCCCCTCCAGAAGCAGTGTCTATATACGCCACTGATTACTAAGTAATTATGTGTGTCCAAGTTAAAACTAATATATCGTATCACTAAAAAATAAATCACCCTTATGCATATTTTCTCTTGCGACAAAAGAAATCACAAATATAATTCATTAGTTCAACCAGTTTTTAGGAAATTAGAACCTGAAATTATACTTCTCGTTTCCTTTCTAAGGTTAAAAATTAAGTTACTTTTCATTCAGCTGCCCGGTACGAAATAAAAAGTTGAAGTGTGTGCCGTACAAATTTACCCGAAGCGTTAGGACTTTTATTAATTCGGTTCGAAAATACCAACACCTTATAAGGTAATAAAATGAAGAATTAATGTTGGAAATCCTTTATCCAATCAAGCATCGTTGGCAGACCAGTTGCTGCTGCTCCTGTTCAGTTCAATGGGTCTTTGAACTCGAGTAATCGATGCAATTTCAGGTCTGTCCGCAATTGAAAATCAACCCGAATTGGTTTCTTAGTAAAGTTCCGTTCAATTTAACCAGAGTGATTTTGATTTTCGTTCGAGTTTGCTGAAAATGCACTGAGTAGAAATAAAATTTGGTTTATATTCGTAATATAGTTTTAAAATAAATGTATTGCCAATCAGAGTAATGTTGAAATTATAACCTACTTCGGTAAATTGAGTCCTAAACACCTGCCCTGAAATAGATTTGAAAATTTGTTTTGGGAACAATACATTACGGAAAGCAATAACATAGAATAGACTTCCCCGAAACTTAATTGAACTACACAAATAACACCAATAATATACATATACATATGTTTTCTACATTTTATATATATATATATATATATATATATATATATATATATATATATATATATATATATATATATATATATATATATATATATATATATATATGGTGTCCCATGCCGAACTGCGGCGATCAGATCAGATAAACAGAAACCGTCACCGAACAGCGTTAAACAAATGTTGTAAAACTATAAATCGTGAAGACAAAAATTAATTAAAGAAAGCCTATTCCCGTTATAGTCTAGTCTACACAAGAGCACAACTTATTTTTTCAATAAATGTTGAAAATGTCCACCTTATACTTCCAAACATTTTTCGCATCCTCAAATAAATCCGTCGTGGATGGCCGCTCTAATTGAAGCTGGAGATAAACTTTCGAACGCGTACCTTACCCTTGCCATACAGTCCTCTTTCGTTATTACTGGATTAAAATAAACGTTTCCTTTTATCGTTCCCCATATAAAATAGTCTAAGACTTCAGATCGGGGGAATGAGGAGGCCACACTAAAGGTCCATTGTTGGCAATCCACAAAAGTTAGTACCTGCAACGGTTGTATGTGGTGGGGCGCCATGGTGTTGGTAGAAAATTTGACTATGTTCCGCCAAAGGTAAATTACTTAAATATTCGTTGTCCAACTCTTCAAGAATATTCAGATATATTTCTCCGACAAAAGTTTATAGACATAGTTTTACGGAAAGAAATGCTTTGATAATATTCATCGATTTATTGATTTAAGAAGAAACAAAATACATCAAAATTCAATTAACTTAATCTGAAGAGTGCTCAATAAAAAAAAAGAAGGTTTAGTATTTTATGAATTTCTAAAGTACCCTGTATAAATAGCTTGTAAATATCTAACTAAAGATAACTTTCCTATAAAACTTGGGACGATATATTTTTTAAAATATGATGTGTTACGGTATGTGGACCAGTATTTGTATGAAGTAGTGTAGTGTGACCTGTATAAATAATTTAATTTAATTTATTTATGTAATAATATTTACTAAATGATTTATCTAATTTTGGATTGACGCTAAATTGATAAAAAAAATTATTGTAATACTACCTAAATGGATTATTTTTCATTAAAAAAGTCCTTGTGTTTAGGCAATGTATAACTTACCATTCAAATTTTCTTCGTAAAAATTCAGTTTTATTATTCCATCGTTCCTTACTGCACAAAATACATTAAATTGCCAGGATTCTTGAAAGTTCCGCGATCTTACTGCATAAGGATTCGAATCACTCCAAAAATGGGAATTGTGTCTATCGAAAAGGCCATTTTTAGTAAATTTTGCTTTATCGGTCTAAATTATATTGTCCAAAAATCTAGGGTTATCTTGTACCATTGTTAAAATAAACTCGCAAAACTGTACTCTTTTTGATAATTCAGTGTCTTAAATGTTGAACCAATGATATTAAATAAGGTTGGAAGTTATATTTTAACAAACAGAATCCTATGCACTGAGTTCCTCGGATTCCTGATTGTCTTGCCATGTTCCTTAGGGATGTCATTGGATATGCTGCAAAATATTCCAGAATTGCAATCTCGACATTTTCATAATCAACAATGGGCTTCCTTTTATTAATTTTTGCCTTGACGTTTCCAAAATTTTTATACTTTTCCAACATTTGTTTACCGCTGTTCGGTGACGGTTTCTGTTTATCTGGATATCTTTCAGCAAATATCTGGCATGTTCTTGTTAAAACTCTGTTAGATTCCTTATATATAATAAACAAATTCAAATAATCTTCGTGTGTGTAATTCAATCGCCCCGGCATGATTATTAGTTTAATAATTATTATAATTACTATAATAAATAAATAATATTTTAGTAGGTAGTTGTCAAACGACAAAATATATTACGTTTCTATAGTAACCAATTGGTTTTGTTCTCGCCAGGCCTCCCTATCATGGCCAACTAACAAGAAAACTCAGAAGCCGTCTGGCATTATTAGAACAAAAAATGTTAAATCGTCAATAACTCAAAAACTACAAATTTTTGGAATAGACAACTTTATACAAAGTCACCCTTATTTTAAGTGTTAAATAAGATAAAATTATAAAAATTGGGGGTTTCCATTTGAAAAAAGTAACTTTTAACGATTTTTTAAAGTATATTTATAATGTCAGTTTTTGATAACCGTATATTTATTTATTATAAAAATATCAGCACAGGCCACTAAAGTGGATCCTTTTGGACAAGGAAGCCACCCGCAATTATATAATAAAGACTTCGATAAGCAGATATTTATAGTTATGTCTAGACCTGCAAACGTCATTTTTTACATAAAATTAAAAATATCTCAAAAACAGTTCAACTTAGGTATAGGCCTATATATATTATTATATATATATTATACATGAAATATACCTAGAATTTTTCGAGGAATCCAAAAATTCGATAATATACACGGTATTCTATTTAAAAAAAGAAAGTTGACGTCTACTTCCGGTATAACCGGAAGTGCCGCCATCTTGAAAATATTTTGCGCGAATTGCCCCCATCGACTTTAGTTAGCTGCCAAAATTCCAAGTTTTTCCAAAGCTTACTTTCTGAGAAATCGATGGCCGCAGTTCGTCGTGGGACACCCTGTATACAGGGTTAGTCAGATGTCTGGAAACGGTCAAATATCTCGAAAACCACTCAATCAATCTCAACCATATGTGATGATTAGGCATTACCAAATTCCCACGATCCTTTGCCGCATACTGCAATGTTGTCATAACTTTTTTTTTAAATCAAATGATATGTTTTTTAAGCGTGATTTATTCCTCGTTTTATCCTTAGTATAACTCCAAAATTGCAAACTTTAATCTTGATCCGTTAATTGTTAAATTTATTAAATATTTTTAAAAATACGCCGACAAATTAGGAATTAAAAAACTAAAATAATTGAATAATATAATTTAATGGTTAAGAAAATGCTGAAAATGTTGTTATTCTACAGCTTGACAGTATCCTAAACGGTCCGGGAGTATTCTTTCTATTTCGGCTTTAATCCTTCCCATTAGATCTTCAAGGTTCTCGGGCTTCGTTTTGTACACGGTCATTTTTAGGTGAGCCCAAAGGAAAAAGTCAAGTGTATTTAAGTCCGGTGACTTTGAAGGCATCGTGTATAAATAATTTCTAACAGCAACTGCGAAATGCGAAGGTGCCGCATCATGTTCGAACCATACGTGGTCAAAACCATTAGGAAAGATATTGTTTAATGCTGGAATAAATTGCTTTTCCAACAGCTGTTAAAGTATCCCATTCATATTTCCTTGAACGAAAAAGTGTCCAATATTGCGATTACCTAATATGCCAGCCCACACATTAACTTTTTCGGTAAATTGCGTATGGACCTCCATCACCCAATGTGGATTATTTGCAGACCAATAACGGCAATTATGCCGATTTCCAAACTCGAAAAAGTCAATGCGTGTGCTGGCATATTAGGTAGTCACCTTATTGGACCCTTTTTCATTCAAGGAAATATGAATATATAAATATGAAATGAATGAATTATCTACAGCTGTTGGAAACCAAACTATTCCAGCATAAAACGATATTTTTCCTAATGGTTTTGGTTGGAACATGATGGGGCTCCGCCGCATTTTGCATTTGCTGTTAGAAATTATTTATACACGACATTTCCGGGACGCTGGATTGAGCGAAGGGGGGTTGTTAAGTAGCGTCCAAGGTCACCTGATTTAAATCTCCTTGACTTTTTCTTTAGGTTCATCTAGAAACGACCGGGTACAAAACGAAGCCCGAGAACCTTGAAGTTCTAATCGGAAGGATTAGAGCTGAAATAGAAGGAATATACACGCAAGGGCTCCAAAACACTAATCGGGAAATTATTGGCCGTTTAGAATACTGTCAAGCTGTAGAAGGGCCACATTTTCGACATCCTATTAATTATTAAATTATTTTAGTTTGATTTTTTAATTCCTAATTTGTCGATGTACTTTAAAAAACATTTAATAAATTTAACATTTAACGGATCAAGACAGAAGTTTGCAGTTTTGGAATTATACTAAGGATAACACGAGGAATAAGTCACGCTTAAAAAACATATCATTTGAATTGAATAAAAAAGTTAGGTTAGTTTGCCGAAAAACTGAAAATCTGACAACATTGCGGTATGCACCAAGGAGTAGGGGGAGTTCGGTAATTGAGATTGGCTTAGTGGTTTTTGAGATATTTGACCGATTCCGGACATCTGACTAACCTTGTATATTTTCTTACTTTGCTTGATGAAGGGTTATTTTTAGTACGAGGAAAATTAAAATGTTTATTTTTATTTATTTTGATATTATTACTCGGTAATATCTCATAATAAAATTGCTTAATTGTTTGTCCAAATAAAATGCTTTCAAATTAATATATAGGTTAATATTTCAATCTAAAGAATGAAATGATTCTCTCTAGTATGCTTTAATCTTCATAAGAACATAAAATAAACAAAGAGAGTACAGAAGAAATGTTAATTAAGTAGCAAAGTTTTTTAATTTTTAAAACTTTATTTTACTCTCTAACAAATTTGGCTAAATATCGTTTGCCATCAATGTTTTCACTACCGCAAAAAATGTATACATAAAATCGAGCTCAACATGGACCAATTATTATACCCTAGCACTATTTAATTGCAGGATTTTTTCCAACCTATCCCACACAAACTTGTTTACCCTTTGTTGTATATTGTATATATTTTACCTAAAATTACACAATAGCGTTATGTTACCTCAACAGTGCTTGTTAATTAGAATATAATAACACTGGCCGACAAGATTTTTCTAACGGAAAAAGGCCAGACTGGGTTGTTAAAAAAATACGGAAACATTAGACATTTTTAAAATACCTTTTAACGTTAAACAATTTTATTGTCTTTCTTCGGAAAAATTTTGGTTATTTCATTAGACATAAAATAAACGTTAAGTTGAGTTTCGAATTGAGTGGTTCTCTGTGTATCGATAAGCCAGTATATGTGAAGACGAGAATGTCGAGTCAAACGCGCCGAAGTTGCAAAATTTCTCCTGACAAATTTTATTATATTTGTGGAGAATTTCTGGTGAAATCACAAGCCAGGCCATTTCCGAAAATGTAAAAAAGCCCACTTTAAATATTTTGGAGTGTTAATTGGGGATAAAGATAAGCGGTGGGCTCCCCATGTGTGCTGTGTTAGTTGTAATGTATCATTGGTGCAGTGGATGAAGGGAAGGAGAAAAAGAATGCCTTTTGCAGTTCTAATGGTATGGCCAGAACCCACCAATCATTCTGACGATTGGTATTCTTGCCTGAAAAAGACTGAAGGTTATTCCAAAAAGGGAAAGCACAATATAGAATATCCAAATTAGAAATCTGTAACGATCACATTTCCACATTATAATTATCCTAAAACTTAGGTATTCATTTTGGTAAAGGAGTTGGAAAAGGCTTGGATCTAATTTAGTTGTTAAACGTATATTTAAACTAGTGATTTTAGTGTTATTAGTTGTCAGTTAGATTTGCGCAGGCATCGGAATAAACGCCATTAACAGAGGAAGTCAAGTGTTTGAGTGGATTTTAAAATACTAAATAGTGGATTTGGGGATTGCGAATGAATGGTAGAATGATTTTAATAATCGTTATTACAATTTTAAGAAATAATAAAATTTAATTTGTATTAATAAATTATCCAGGAACAATAAGTAATTTTGGAATATGCGCATCTTCTTAACCGGAAATCGAGTGGGGAAAGGAGACAAGAAGGCAAGGAGTCTGGGTGAGAGGCGTCGCCATGTTTGTCTCGGTGTAAGTCTGAAAAGTTTGTTTTTATGGAGACGTTGTGAGACCGTATTTAAGTGCATATGTAGGACGACTACGTCTTATAAAAAGGGACCTTTTAACCCCAGGCCGTTTATGCGAGTGTAAATCAATGTACTCTTTCGGAACGCCTTGTATAATGGATTACATAATGATGTAAAACATCCACTAAGCCATGGTTTGCTCGAGGGGTTCAAATAGTACAAGTTTTTCAGCACAGTTATGCCGAATGAGGTTGTACCATGATGGTAGGCCACCACCCTCAGATTAAGAAGTATTCTTAATATCGTCCACCACCATTAGCTGCTTCTTTCTGTGGACATGCCTTTACCACAATGTAGAAAGTTCTTAGCCCGATTACCAAGTTTTGCCATATTCGACGGATCTTAAGGTATCAAGAAAAAACATATTGTAAGTAATCTATAATCTATTGTATTAGTTAATGTATTTTTTTTAAATTTTGGTTAATATTACTTGGATGTGCCAGCGATGTGAAAGAAAATTATAAGAATTGTTATTGATAACCAGACAGAAATAATTATTATTACGCACCAGGTCTCACTGGGCTGCTTCACAGAAACTTTTTTACATCGGTGGTACGCCATTTTGTGGGCAAGCTGCCATTTTGAGTTTTACTATTGATTGAAGTGACTGTTTCAATTATGGTTTGTATTTGTTGGATTTAGTAACTCGCATGATTACAGATCATTTTTGCTTAATTTGAATATTTGGTGTTAATATAATGATCGGATGAACCCGAAGACTTGTGTATCTGTCATTATGTTACAGATAGGGCCTCTCGCTTAATGTTTAATGTTTGTTCTATTCTTGTTTTCTTGTTAAGTGTTATGAGGCACTTAAAAATACTAAAGGACCTTATGTTGCAATATATATATACATAAATATATATATATATATATATATATATATATATATATATATATATATATATATGCTATAAATATCGTGATAATTTGTAAAATTTAATAATTTGCTTTTTACTCATCGCTATTTTCAGACAACTTTTTATTAACTATGTGTAAAAATGGCATTTAATAACCGAAAGTGGTGCTTATTGTGATACATTATACACAATTTTCAATGTTTTAAATATAGATATTTATCGTTACTTCAAGCGTTTCATTGACTAGATATATCCCCTCAATCCTTGTCAAGTATAGCTTGGCTGGCGCCCATACAAATAACTTGCTGGTAAATCAGAGATCTTAACATCGATAAAAATATTATTAACATAATCCATTTATTTAAACATTTACTTTGAATCTACGACCTTGCTCTCCAAATACAGAAAAGAGTTCCGGATTGTGTAACAGTAGGAGGTAAATTATGTTTATTTACAAATTACGAAATCTACTTCGAACAAAACATGTTACAAATCTGCCATACGACCTGTTCCTCATAATGCAAATTTGCCAGTGCCGATTGCTCCTTTAAATTGGCAAGCTATTGATTTGGGAAATAATGGAGATAACGCATCATCAGGTAGCTCAGAAGAACAATGCACCGATACCACTTTTACCACAGGTCCCAGTTCCGGCGAGCCACATTTGATTGTTCACAGTGAATTAAATGATTTAGTATGTGATTTGGGGTTATCCAAGCAACAGTCAGAACTTCTGGGTTCCCGTCTTAAGGAATGGAACCTGTTGGCCAAAGAATCAAAAATTACGGATTTCAGAAAAAGAAATGCTATGTTTTCTGAATTCTACAGTATGGAAAATCCGTTGTGCGCGTGTACTGATATAGACAGTTTAATGCAGGAAATTTATATTGAACATTCTCCCCGTGAGTTGCGCTTATTCATAGACTCATCTAAATGTAGTTTAAAAGCTGTGTTATTGCATAATGGAAATTTAAAACCGTCTATACCAATTGCCCATTCTACTCCAAACTACAATAGGTATAAATGGCAGATATGTGGGGACTTAAAAATTATAGCCATTTTAGTGGGACTTCAGGGGGATTTACAAAATATTGATGTTTTCTTTGTTTATGGGACAGTCGTGCAATAAATCAGCATTATGTAAAAAAAATTTGTCCAGAAAGAAGCGAATTTCAACCGGAATCTCAAAATGTTAAATTTGTACCTCTTGTTGATCCCAAAAATGACCTTTTGCCTCCTCTTCACATTAAACTTGGGCTGATGAAAAACTTTGTGAAGGCTTTGAATAAAGATGGTGCTGGATTTAAATACCTAAGACAAGTCTTTCCACAGTTAAATGATGCCAAATTAAAAGAAGGCATTTTTATTGGGCCACAAATCAGAAAATTGCTGGAAGATGTCAATTTTACGGAAAAGCTTACCAGAGCATAAAATTCTTTTGTTAATGTAGAAAGAGGATTTGTGGGCAACAATATGGATGAAAATTAGGAGCAATTAGTTAATGAACTCTTAGATGCCTATAAAGCGCTTGGTGTCAGAATGTCGTTAAAAATTTACTTCCTCCATTCCCATCTGTCATTTTTTACTAAAAATATGGGAGCTGTTAGTGACGAGCAGGATGAAAGGTTTCACCAAGATATCAGAACAATGGAAATTCGGTACCAAGAATGATGGGAACCAGCCATGATGGGTGACTACTGTTGGTTTTTGAAGAGAGAAGATAGTACACCTCATAAACGGAAAAAATAAAGTTTAATTAGTGTTTTAAGTTAATATTTTTCTCGTTTGCTTCTCTCTTAGATGTATGGTATGTTTAATAGGCGAAAACTGTAAACATAGTCAATAAACAGGGTTAAGAAAGTTTGCAGCGGTCTATGGAAGTTGAATTTGTCATATGTAGATAAAAGATAAAAAAGTAGAGTTGGGTAGTGAAGATATTGTTCCAGTCAGTTGACCCGTTATAAAGGTACAAGGTCTGATCCAAACTTGAAAAATCGATTTGCGAAAATTACATTTTTTTAAAACTCGGTACATTTTCTTTGAAAATGGAAGATTAAATAAAGTTTTTCCATAAAATACAAATAGGTGGGAATTAAGGCAAATTTTTTAAGTGGCTTTATTTGGAAAATTATACATTTTAGAAATAGGTTATGTTATACAAAAGTTGTTTAGAATTGTTAAGAGAGTTCAAAAAACATAAAATATATTGGGTGTTCCATTTAAAATAACGAAGTCGCGGTCATTTCCGGGAAAACCGGAAAAGATATTCAATTGTTTTTATGTTACAAATATTCACAATATTTAACCCTATCAACACACCAAATTCCATATTTTTATCTCTAGCCGTTGTCAAATGGAGCCCTGGGTAGTAGTTTCATTACCACCTGGTATACTGCCCTTTCAAACATTTTTACTGGGCGCAATTTTTATCCATCATATTGGACTCCTACCAATATCTTATCAGTTTCTACCTATATCTCACTTGATTTTTGGACATAATCTAAAATAAATTCAATAAGAAGTTTTTACATTAACACACACCGCCATTTTGTTACGTAATGTTGAATTCGTATCAGTTTACAGACAGACCGACGGAATCGATAAAACATATTTTTTGGCATCTTGGAACGCTAAAACGTAAAGATATATAAGGCCCGAGAGGGTTAATTTTTTTACGATTACAAACATTTTATTTAACCACCATTTTGTGCCGCCATTCTAAATTAGTACCACAGTTTTACTAGTTCATCTCTATAACACAATTAGCTATGGCCCACAATTTAAAATCAGTAGTTTTTAGGGTGTATTTTTAAATATTTTATTAAGCCGCCATTTTATTCCACCATCTTGGATTCTTGGAAAATTTGAGATAAATTGGATAAGTTGTTTTTTAGAAATAATATTTTTAATATTTCACTAGGCCACCATTTTGTTTTGCCATGTTTTGGATTTTTACCAAAATGTTGCCAGATCATTCCCATATGACCCTTAGTTTTTGACCAAACTTTAAAGTCAATCGGGTAAGTAGTTTTTTAGGTTTTCCGCGAACAGACAGACCGACAGAAAACATGTTTTTCGTCATCTAGGGACCCTGCAACGCAAAGATCTAAAAAACCTCGGACGGTGATGGTTTCACGATTACAATACTAATCGAAAATTATAACAACAAATTGATAACACACGTTCATTGAATGTACGCCAGGCAAATCCCTCGTTGCTGCATAAATAAGAAAATAATGAAATCTTGAAAAATTCTAATCGTTAAACAATTTAGGCGATCTAATTTTACACGTTTGTGTATCCCTTTATCTAAAAGAACCTATTATATCTAGATTGTGCTCTTATAAATAACCCAAACTCTCCCTTTGTTAGTTTTTCATTGAAGCTGAACTCCTCAAAAACAAAGAAAACCTGGGAACACACTCAATATAAGTGAAATCGCGCCTCTTTGTCGACACAATAGCACTTTTCCCTATTTGATGTGGCTTTTATCGAGCAAAATAAATGACAAGACTTAAAATCGTCAAATCGGTTAATAAACAATGGGAATAAGTTTCTTTAGAACAGTGCTTTAATATTGTTATTAATAAGAATGATAATAATAGTAATAATAATGGTAATAATAATAATAACAAATTTCGTTACAGCAATTAACACCTATGCTGCGAAATGGACTAACCCGGAGCTAGAGGGACTTCAACGAACTACCCGCCTAATGATGACCAAGTACAAGTCACACCACCCAAGGCCATCAACTCTCCGAATTTCCTCACCACGTAAAGAAGGTGGAAGATCCCTTGTTGACGTGATGAATTAGCACTCCCGACAGCTGCAAAAATTGAGAGATTTTTTCACCGACAAGGCACAAACATCAAGCCTCCACCGCATAGTGACCTTAAGTGACAAACAAGAACAGTGGGCTCAAATGGCACCTCACGGCCGACATGGTAATGACTTGGGTTAGCCACATGTAGATCAGGAAGCATCTAATAGGTGGCTGAAGGATGGACAACTATTTTCAGAGACAGAACGAGTTGTGCTGGCAATACAGGACCAAGTTATTAACATAAAGACCGGTCCATTGAATCCGATTAGTGTCGAAAATGTAGCGAGAGATCAGAGACTATACAGCATATAATATCTGTCTGCTTGTCAATAAATGTGGGCTTCTGACCACCTTTGTGCCCGATTATAAATATAGTCGAATGCGGTCTTATCGTGCGGGTCCAAAGGTCCCCAATATTATGGATCAAATCAGAAAACACAGTGAATACCAAAATGTTGCGTGAATCTTTTATCGGGCTATTAAATCTCGATGAGCTATTTACAAATATACATATATATATATATATATATATATATATATATATATATATATATATATATATTGTAACATTAGGGGAAAGATGCGATGTCCTTGAACAAAATTTGAAACGTAATTCGGTCAGATTGTTAGGTTTAGAGGAAAGAGAAAACGAAAATCTAAGTGCAACAGTAATCAATGTTTTTAAAACACATTTAAATGTTTCATGTGATATCAATGATTTCGACTGCATTTACCGCACAGGCAAGAAATCGGAAAAACCAAGAGCAGTATTTATTAAGTTCGTTAGCAGTTTCAAAAGAGATGATGTGTTCAGTCTTGGGAAGAATTTTAAGAACTCTAATATGGTCTTATATGAAGATTTAACTAAGGTTAGATATGATTTACTTCAGGTTGCGAAGAAAAAGTATGGTAACAAGAACGTTTGGTCTGTGGGTGGTAAAATATTTGCTTGGAGTGAACAAGAACAAAAGAAAATTCTATTTAAATAAATTGTGTTCGCACTTTTATCGATATGTATTAGCTACAGTAAATTCCTTCTGCCATTTACTTTCTAAAAAAATTATATTTAAAATATTATTTAGTTTTTATCTAAAATATTATTTTGGGCTCAAATATTATCTAGAGGTAAGTTATTTGCTAAGGATTTCTACACTGTAAGTTTTTATTTTTTGTTTCACATAATGCGCTACGGAGTTTTCGCCATACTCATTTTTAGTTACCGTTAATTTATAATTATTAAGCATTTAGTTTTGATTATCTATTTTTGTTGGCTAATTGTAGAATGAGTTTATGTATTTAAATAGTTCTTCATATTTAAAATGTATGTTAACTTTCCTCATGCATCATAGGTATTATTTTGTTTAAAGTATAATATGCTTAATTATAACTATTATGGTTAACATTGAGATTTTTGTTAGTATTCTACGCTGGAGTGCGTAATTATACACTTATATGGTTAGAAATGAATTTGTATCCTTTGCACACTTTAACATGCGCTCTTGCAACACTGGTTCTGATTTATTTTCAGAGTTTTTAATAGGTGAGTCACTTGATATCGTGGGGCTATCCGAGACCTGGCTTGATGCTTTGTTCTCCAGTGAAGCAGTGAGTATACCTGATTACAGAATTGTTAGAAGAGATCGTGAAACCCGTGGAGGTGGAGTAGCCTTTTCTATTAAAAATTCTATTAAATTTAAAATTTTGGACACTCCGCCTTCCTATAATTTGTTTGAAAATTTGTGGATTTCATCCAAGGTCGGAGGTAAGAGTGTGTGTCTGGGAACGTTTTATAGACCGCCTACAGCGAATCTTTATACATGTTTAGATATTTTAGAGTCTACTTTAACATCGTTTCTACCTGAGTATGATCTGGTCTTATGGGGCGGTGACCTTAATGTTGATATGTCTCAAGACAGTAATGCCTCAGTTTTGTTTAATAACTTATTACAGAAATATAATTTATATCAAATAGTCTGTGAACCGACTCGCGTAACAGATAATACCCGTACTTTAATTGACCTCATAATCACTTCTGCAAAAGATCTTGTAACGAATGTTGATGTTGTACCCATGGAAGATATTTCAGATCACTCGTTAGTTAGTTGCTTAGTTAAGATAAAGAAAGAAAAATTTAAGCCCTTTTTTCACACTTTTCGCGATTTTTCTAATTTTGATTTAGAGGCATTTTTAAGTGAACTGGAAACTGTTGGGATGTTTCGATATGTTTGCTCCATTTAAAACTTTTAGGATTTCTAAGCGGCCTGCGCCATGGCTTACTGAAAATTTAAAATTAATTCTAAAACTCAGAGATAAAGCCTTATTAAAATATAAAAGACAAAAGTCGAGAGATACATGGAATGAATATAAAGACTTAAGAAATTTCGCCAACCACTCTGTAAAAATGGAGAAAAAAGCATATCTGGAGTTTAAATTTAGATCTAACCCTAAAGAGTTTTGGAAAACGCTGAAGTACCTAAATATCTCTAATGATTGTACAGGTGCTACATTTGAATGTAACCCAAATATCCTAAACCGTCACTTTATTAACAATGTACCAAACTCTGATGATTTAGTCCCAAATGATGCTTTGAATTTAATTAGTAAGTACAAGAATCTCCGTAGTGTTCCGGACAATGTCGAATTTAATTTTAAGGAAGTATCTGCAGATGATATTTTAAAAATCTTTGGTTCGATAAAAAGTTATGTCTTGGGAGTTGATAACCATAATTAGAAAATGCTTACGTGTCTTTTTCCTTACCTTTTAAATCACCTGACTTTTATAGTTAATACTTGTTTACTCAAAGGCACTTTTCCCAATGAGGGGAAACATGCAAATATTATCCCTGTCCCTAAATGTAATAATCCTACAGAGTTAGGTCACTATAGGCCAATAAGCATTCTGCCCACTTTGTCTAAGGTATTGGAAAATGTTGTTGCACAACAAATGAATTATTATATAACTGAGTCTCGTATTTTGCCTGTAGTGCAATCAGGATTTAGGCCCTGTCATAGTACTTGTACAGCTCTCCTTAAAGTTTCAGATGATATTTTCACCGCTGTGGACAGGGGTCTGAATACCTGCTTGATTTTGCTTGATTTTAGCAAGGCTTTCGACACACTGAACCATAATTTGCTTTGTGATAAATTGTATTATTTTGGCATGTCTAAGACCGTGATCGCATTCTTTAAAAGTTACTTAACTGAAAGAAAGCAAAGGGTAGTGTTTAATGGTAATAAATCAGAATTTTCAATAATCGACAAGGGTGTTCCGCAGGGTAGTATTTTGGGGCCTCTTTTGTATTTACTTTATACATTTGATTTTTATACTTACTTAAAATATTGTAATATTCATTTATATGCAGATGATTCTCAAATTTACTTTTCCTTCTTACTCTCTGAATCGCATACTGCAACGTTAAAAATTAATGAAGACCTTGCTATGATAGAGAGCATCTCTAAAGCGCACTCTCTTACTATCAATGAATCTAAAACGGAAGTTTTGCTGTTTGGCAAAAATAGTGAAACTTTAAAGAACAATAATGATTTTGTAATTTCTCTTAATGGTACTGATCTTCGGTTCTCTGAAAGTTGTAGAAACTTGGGAGTATACTTCGATTGTAGCCTGAGGTTTTTAAGTCATGTAAATAATTTATTACAAAAATCGAATTTTAAACTAAAAGTATTATATAAACACAAAGATATTCTGAGTGCTGAAGTTAAACTTAAATTTTTGTCGTTTATTTCATATTGCGATCTAGTTATATTGGCCGGCTTTGCGTCAGCAGGAGAAATACTCACTGCAAAAACTACAAAATGCGTGTATACGTTTTTCGTTCAATTTACGGAGATTCGATCATATTTCAGACTGCTTTCGGGATTCTCATTGGTTAAATTTGGACGAGCGGTTTCAAGTTCACATGGCATGTTTAGTATACAAAATTAATGAGGCAAGAACTCCGCAATATTTATTTTTTATTTGAAAAATTATGTAAAAGAATGAGGTACATAATCGTTCAACAAGATCTGCATTCCTTTATGATATTCCCAGATACCGTACATGCTTATTTCAGCGTTCATTTTCATATAATTCCGCAAATATCTTTAATAATATTCCCGAAGTTATCAAAAAGTCGCCCAGTGTCCATTCATTTAAAAAGAGAATTAAAGAATTCGTGTTGGGAGAGCGTAGGTAGATTGTGCACTTTCTACATGTATTACAATTTAGGATTTATTTAATGTATATATATGTTTATTTAAGGTCATTACTTACTTATATATCTAAGTTAAGTTTATTTAGTATTTAACGATGGTTGCGTGGAAGGGCATTAATTTGAACGTCGCCATCATTCTAATAATTTTTGTATATGTCTATATTCAAACAAAACGAAATAAATAAAGACTTTTGTATGTATGTATGTATGTAGAACTCGTTCTCGATTCCACCAATTCCATATTAATTTCTCCGTATGTTCCACAGATTTCTTCCAGTACTCCGGCGTAATATAATTTAATGAATCTTGCCAAACAATTTGCACTTTATCTGATGTAAGACCATCGTTCATGTGTTTTTCGTAATATTATTTTGCCCCAGCCCATATTAATTCTATTGCGTTAAACTAGCAATGGTATGGCGGCAGTCGTAAAACCTCATATCCATTTTCCCGTAATATTTCATCTACGGCATATATTGTTGGTTATTTAATAGATTTTGCCATTAAAAGAAGTTCTAGTTTCAGCATATTGGGTAAAGGATTTTGTTTTTGTTTTATTAGCCAGTCATAAATATCACTTTTTTTCCAGGATGAAGTAGGTTGTTTATTTCAGATTGTTGAATGCTAAGATACATTGTCCTGAATGATTAAAAATTGAGCATCTAAATTTGGAATCCGTTGTTCTTTTATCCACTTTTCAAACAGTTCTCAGTTCATATTATCATGGTACTCCATACTATTGGATGTTGAAGAAAACAGTAAATTTGCACCTGGGAGAAATCCTGTTGAAGAACCTGCATGCAAAATGATGAACCGTTTTCCCGTCCCATATCCCTTTTTTCTCTTGACACTTTTTACAGACTCGTCCTGCCAAGATTTGGAACCACTTCCATTAGAAAATATCCAAGTCTCGTCTAAAAATACCACTTTTCTAAATTTTGAATTAACATTTTCCGTGTATTTCTTTATAAACTGGATACGCTGACTTGCTATATGTGGCAACTCGCATAAAAATCTTCGATTACAGTCCTTTTTACATCGAAAACCCAACGTTTTTATTAATTTTGACAAAGATTGTAGTCCAATTTCCAATATGCCTCGATTTTTTAAAGCTTCTTTTAAAACTTGAAGGGTTATGTTAGTTTTTGATGTGTATAAATCGCAAATTGCATTACGAACATCCATTTTTACATTGTCACTTAAATCTTCTGTCTTTGGCTTTTTTCGTGTACATTTCTTAATCTTCTTCGGTAGTAAATTATGCTTTTTTTCGTGCACAATTTTCTGCACAGTCCTTATACCGATTCCCAGAGCTTTTGCTACTGTCTCCTGGTTGTGAATTTTCATTTTCGAAATATTTTATTAGATTCAATACCTTTTACGCATTTTTTTCTATTACTCATTTTGTCACTGACTTGTCAACCTTACTTTGAAGTGACACCGCTCATAGATTTTTACAACTGCTGATATTTATATGTTTATCCTCTTTTTTCATATGAAAATATCATAGGTCTATCTAATTCATCTTCCGGATTTTATGCGAAGGATATGATTACAAGTAATAAAAGAAAAACAAACTTAAAAAGTTTGTCGTTGATAAATCGTATGACCCGCACGACAACACTGCTATTGACTTTACCAACCAAGTTCAGTGCGTGAAAAAAATGACCTCAAACTGAACTACGACCGGGCAATTATCAACGATAGACAGGTGACGAATAATAGGCCTGATGTGGTACTGTTAAATAAAGAAACAAAGACAGCTTATTTGGTAGATATTGCTGTATCCAACAATAACAACATGTTGGATAAATATCCATAGAGATACAGCAGATGTGGCGACGGAATAGGGTTTATGTGATACAGATCATCTTATCATCAACTGGACTAGTTTCAAAAATACGGGAACAGAACCTGAAAATCATAGTACCGTAAACTAACACCTTCATCGACATTCAGAAGGCAGTCCTGCTCAGTACTTGCCACATAGTGCAAAAATTCTTACAGGACTTTTGATGCATCCAACATTTGTTGAGAAATTGATTGTCAGTTTCGATAATAATAATAATAATAATAATAATAATTTGGTTAGGTATTAGGTGTCTTTCATAAATGCTTATGACCTTAGTTCGTGAGTTCTATGTTAACATTTGAAAGGAGCTTGAAAATAGTGGTTTTACTTTCAAACTTAATACAATCGCATAAACAACGAATAAAGTCATAAATAATAATAATAATAATAATAATAATTAATATTTTTTGTAGTTCTTCTTTACAGGTTTGTTTGTCATAGTGGGGTTTGCACCAATCACTTATTATATGAACTTAAAAAAATGCACAATATTTTTACCTAGATACATTAGAAACCGATTCTTGTTATTATTAGAAACTAATATTTTACATAACGTATTCACAGTAAAGCAATTCATGATAATGATGACTTGGACCGACCACGAACGATAATGAATGTCAAGCATTCTCTAGTGTGGCTAGTATTTGGACGGATGATCACTTGGAGAAGATCTAATACTACTACAGTTTCTTTAAAGTCGTCATGAAGTACGAATGTCTCTCCTCTGTGTAATACAGTCCCGCAAAAAAAAAGATGATGTGTAATAACCTTTAGGCACGTATTTCTATTTTATTAGACGTCTTCACTTCATAACCACGTCGAAACTGGTAAAAAACTTGGAGAAAATCAGACAGAGCAAATGTGGTTTACTGATAAGAGCCAGGCACACCTTTTTTTGTAAAAATAACTTAAAGGTGCCACAGTCCATAATATATAAACAATACAGGAGGGTTGACATAAACCGTTTTTCATTATAACTAGTGCCTGCTGCTTTATCAGAAGGCTTCAAATACCAAGAAAAGGCTCTGAATTAATTTTATTTTTTAGTCAACCCTTTAGAAACTCTTAACTACCTATACGCTATTTGAAACAAGAGACCTGAAATGATAATATTTTAATGAACAATAGCAAAACTATTATTTATCTTTCTTCTATTTCGACAGTTTTCTCGTCAAAATTTATTGTTGCAAACTTTTGATCCCTTAAAAACATCCCTGCTAAATGGCTCGAACATGCCACTAAATCTCTCGACGGGGCTCTGTGTGGTATTCATTCAAGGAATCTGCCACAATGGCTTAACCTGGTTTTCGCGGAATTTGAACTTCGTCCTCGGTATTAATAAATCTCTTAGGCGCGCTAGGTATTGTGCACTTTAATAAATATTACAGCTATTCTTTTTTAGATGTGGCACTCTAGCATATATTTTTAAATAAAAGAAATAATTAAAATTCCCAAATAGAAAGGGCATGTCGAATCCCGCTAAGTTGTGCAGTTATGTTTTGTATCAAAAACTGATTGTAGTTTGAAATGGTAGGATTTTAAAATAACGAACTATCCTGAAAATCGGGCATATAGCCAAGTTATTTTTTTTGTCTTTTTCAAAACCTAATACAAGACCGATATTAAAACTAGATTTTTTTAAAATAATAAAAAAGTAAAATGTGTACTTACTTAACCCCCGTAGACTTTAGGTTTGAAGGTTCAACAATGGGGATCTGTTTAAGTCCATTTGATTGTTCGATAAAATATTACGGTTTTTCCTCTGATTAATTTCTAGAGTTTCCCAGTATTTTAACTGGTAACTTTTACTGGCTGAATGCAATATTTTAAATTCATTGGTAAAAATGTGATTTATTTCTAATAAGGATTCTGCATAATTAGAATTTGTTTTTTGTTTAATATGTGATGTCTTGTATTCTTTTATACGTTTATTAAAAGATCTACCCGTTTGACCAATATAAACTTTTTCAAAAGAACCATGTTTTAATTCATATATTCCAGATATTTGGTCATTATTTGTATTAGACTTGCTATTCTTAATATATTTACATAAATCTGTACAAAAAGCTACTTCGTGATATGTTTTTCTATCTGCAATCTGTTTTATAATATTAGGTTCTTTGTTATAATTTTCTTTTAAAGGGGTACATTGATTAAACGATGTACAAAACTATGAAAAACTGCCATCTTATGTGTAAATGGGTTTTTCTTCCGCATTGCTTATGGTTCCTGATTTTTAAATTTAAAAAGTTTATGAACTTATTTTGTTCTAATTCTAAAGTAAATTATGTATTTTATTAACAGAATTTAGAAACATGTTAGGTTGTCTTTCTGTGCCTATGAAACAAGCCAAAATATCGTCAACAAATTTGTACCAATACCTTCTTTACTTAAATAGATCCAGCCATTAAATTCAAAACAATTTTGATCTAAACACACTGCCAACAAATCTAACATGTCATTCTGAACAATAGGGTTAATATTTAAGTTTTAGTAATATTTTTCTTTATTCTATCTTATTATCTATATTTATATTATT
Source organism: Kuschelorhynchus macadamiae (assembly GCA_030620095.1). NCBI lineage: Eukaryota > Metazoa > Arthropoda > Insecta > Coleoptera > Curculionidae > Kuschelorhynchus > Kuschelorhynchus macadamiae. Next base: position 192,189 of record JAUTXW010001499.1, read on the forward strand.
TTATTAGTTATCACCATTTTAAAAAATTAACTCAATTAGATATCAGGAAAGTACAGATTTGTTTATTTCTTATTAATATTTAATGTAATATTAGAACAGTTATTAAAGACAATTTTTGGAGAATTCGAACCGGCATTTTTAAGAGATAGGTTGACATTATTTTTTAAATTATTTGAGATCGATGTCGATGGAAGGTTGATTAATTGATTAATCGACCCCATAATTTTCTTGGCTACGTTGTTTTTATTTGGCAAAGACTCTTCAATGTAGCCTTCAGCCACCGCTGTCGGACGCCAGGCACCATGCCCTTTTAGTATTGTTATTGTTATATCTTCGCCACCATCTATCAAAATTGTTGCCGAAGACCGGCGAAAATAATGCCCCGTGTTAAGTTTTAGAAATGTAGCAATTTGCTTTCCCATATTTATTATCTTATTAATACAAACTTTTTGGGTAGTGCATTTTCCTTTTTGATAATTAACAAAAAAAGAATCATTCATAACACCAACTGGTCGCATTCTCCAATATTTTTTAACAATGTCGGAATATTGCCCCGTTACTGTTAATTTTTGGGAAGTTTTTGTTTCGGTGCTCGGAATTTTAACTAAAATGGCGGCACCCAAGTCTTCGAAATCATTAAGTTTCACTCTATACATTTCATTTCTTCTGAAAGCACCCATTACTGCCATGATGAGCACAATCTGCAACAGAAAAAAAATCTATAGAACTTTGCCACTTAGCTATTTATGGGAAATTAGATTTTGACAAATTAGCACTTACTCTACCTAAATATATCATTATCTTACCTTGGCTAGAAGATAAATGCTGTCCGGGGCCTCTTTAATAAACTTGTCTATTTCTTTTGTGGTAAATACCTTGGATTTTCTTTCTCTGCAGCCATCAGATTTACGTTTCAAAAATGCTCAAAATTTTGAACATACTGTATTGTGACCATAAAATAGAGGATGTAAATTTACTTGATAGGTTTCCAAAGTAAGCCATCAAAACATTATTCTGAGCAGGAACTAGTTTTCTGTCCTTTGCACCACTTCGTAAATAGACGATAAGAGAGTACGTATTTTTGTTTCGATTCTTCGTGCACCAAATTTAAAGACGCGACATTTGCTGCCTCTAAAACATTGGGTGGCATTAAATTAAATTCGCTATCACTACTTTCTATAACAAATAACCTTTTAATAACCATAAAACACCTCAAACTCAATCTTATTTGAAAATAATAGTTATTGTCATTTACTTTATTTGTATTTGCATTGCTTGCGTTGCTAAGCGGTTGCTATGACGTGTTGACGCGGCGCTGGTCAATGCCACCTTTATTAAACCTTACCCGTCCACGATGAGGACTTTGTAGTTCAATCACAATATAAAGCAATGCACTACGTTACTATTGAACATACAATAAAGGTTTTTATTGACAGTCGTAGAAAAAATATTATAGATAACTGCTAGCTATCAGTTTTTTTGTTTCTAGGTTAGGTTAGGTGTCAAACAAACTGACAAATTTAAATTTTAGTAATTAATTATTTCCTATTAGAAATGCATTTCTTTAATTCTTGGCACACTGATCAGCCCCCACAGGACAAAAGCTCTTGTACAACTGCTCTGAGTCTAGGGGTTCGTGAGACCGAGACTGAATCAGTCTCGGTCTCGGTCTCGGAAAATGTTTACGATCTCGAACTCGGTATCGGTTTCGATGCTTCGAGACCGAGACCGAGAACTACTTAGTCTCGGTATCGGTCTCGAAAAAAAATTTTAAAAATAATAATTGTTCGCCGAGATGTTATTTAGACAAAAGTACACGGAGGCCTACGTTCGAAACCCAGGGTTTTTCCAATCTTAAAAATTTAATGTAAAAAAACCCAATGTTTGAATATTTCAGTAAAGTAGAAAAAATGTAGGTATATTTATATAAAAAATTATTCAAAAAATCTATAATTCGAAATGATGTTGCCAACAGATGGAATTAGTGAATGAAGATATACGGAAAATAGTAGGTGTATCAAAATAAATATCACATATCCCTTGTTCTTTGGACATCAACAGAAAGGCCACAAATCACTAGAGTTACTTAAAGAACCATCTACAGAACAATAATTATTTGACATTTCGAAAGATATACAAATGGAATAAGATATATTAAACACAAAATAAGGACACACTGTATAATGATTCCGAAAGGTATTCTGTAAACTTTGCTATTTTGAACCAAACTTTTATTACTTTCTTAACCAGGACCGTTCTTAGGGGTCTGCACGTTGTGCTTGCACAAAGGCGGCTATGGTTCATAATACTACTTGTGAATCAACTATTTTTGTCCTTTGGTAAATTAACTATAAATTTTAAAAGTAGAGTAGATTTTAAAAGTAAATTTATTTATTAAACAAATATCTACTTGTTCAATTTTTCGCCTGAAAGATCAATCTATAGCCTTTTTTGAGAAAATTTACAGGGATAAATACATATTATATTGTGCCTGCTGAATCACCAATAATATCAAGGTCCTCAAGTGATGATAACTATAACATCGATTATACATCACTATTTAAGAAAAAAAAGTGATTTCGAAAATTGGAGAAAAGAAATAATAGAATATTTGCAATTAAAGCGCACTCCAGAGGATACAGATATTTTAGAATGGTGGAAAGCACACGATAAACAATTTCCAAATTTAGCGAAAATGGCAAAAGATCTTTTGTCTATACAGGCGACCTCTGTAGCAGTAGAGCGTTTATTTTCACAAGCAGGGTTAATTAATACAAAACTAAGAAGCATGTTAAATGAAACTTCAAACAAATGCTTATTATATATTCATTCATGATATAAAAGTAACTTGAAAAATGAAATTATAAAATATTAGTTTAAATTTTCTGTAATATATATAGGTTGAGATAAAATCTAAAAATATGCTTATAATGTATGTTTAGAAATTTAAATTTTTACTTTGTTATTAGAACAGTTCGTTATTTTTTTTTTGAATTAGCTTTATTGATCATCTATTTAAAATCCTAAGCCAAACTGTACTTTGTGTTTTGTTTCTTTGAAAATCTTGTCCGTATGTATATATATTATTTTTATTATACACATATAGTTAAAAATCGTCCAATATTTTCAAATACAAACAAAATCAATACAAAAATATTGCTCTATAAAACACGTACCTTCTTTAATTAGCAAGCCATCGAAGCGATTAAAAAAGAAAATGTTAAGAAAAATTTTCACTGATTTTTTTTTAACAATATTTTGTTTATTTTAAGTCGAAAAATTTGTAAACAAAAATCACCACAATTACTTCGTCTGTTGGAGACTTTATGATATCTATAAGAATATGATATTGCGATGTTTTTAGTTGTTACAGTCTATTAGTTATTAATTATTGAACCAAAAAACTGAATATTTGCATTTTAGTTACTTTCAATAATTAAACATACAAACCGATTATAAATTTGTAAAGATCACAATATCAAAAACCTATATAGTATAGTTGTGATAAAGTGTCTCTCTTTGAGCACAGGGTAGCAATTTACGGTTTTCGACATGTGAAGTGGAATTTCGCTACTAGAATTTCTAAATTTGGGAAATTCTCTTTTTATGGTTATTTATATCGTTTTTTTAAATGACTATTTCACTAGTATCATTGTTGTAAGAACATATACAATGCTAGTATAATATAATTGATTATAGAAAAATTATTTTTTGCATCAATTAATTTGCCCCCAAACATATATTTTCTTAATTATGTTGTCAAAACAAATAACTTACGAACATTAGTTATTTTGCTACTTCACTTTGAGATCGAGACCGATAGTCTCGATAGGTAAGTCTCGGTATCGGTGTCGGTCTCGAACACCAAGTTCGGTCTCGGTCTCGAAATACGTTTTCAAGTTTCGGTCCGAGACCGAGACTAGTCTCGTGGTCTCGCGAACCCCTATCTGAGTCGATAAAAATTTTAAGCAAACGACAAAATTTTCTAATTTTTGTTTGCCTAAATAATATTATTTATATTATTGAGATACGTAATTTACTTAAATATTTGTTTCAGACAATTTAAAATTAGATATTTTATTTAGTTGAGAAAAAGCCAGAAAAGATATTGATTTGTTATTCTAAACGCAACAAATAATCTGAACACTTTTATATAAAAATACGTAATTTCTAATTACGCGATCTATTATAAAACTTAATTGTGCGTTACTCCATTTCCCGTTTAGACTCTGCCTGATAGTTTCATATAAACAAAACATCACGGTTAGCTGCAAATGAGGCCAAAGACTTAATTATGCTGAGATATATGCGATGTTTGATGCCAAGTTTTTGCATATTGGCGCCTGGAATACTGAGGCTAAAGAAATATTCCGCAATGAATTGTATATTTACACTTAATTATTTAGATTTTATTAATAATAGTTAATAAAATATGAATTAAAATAATAATAAATTATATTATCAATAAGAAATGCAGATTGTTGGAGGATGTTTTTAATACAGGTATTCAAATAAAGATAACAGTACAACAAATCCAAATAATCTGGAGAAATGAACAGCTTGAAGATGGTACATTTAATAATACTTTCAGCTTGGCTGGTAAACCATGAAAGAAGTAATGATAGCCCAAGGAACATTTTTAGGATCTATAGATCATTAAAAGTTTTGTAATGGATAGAGTTGTAATGATTCTTGTTTAGAAAGGTAGCATTAAAGACTAGTGAGTATGATTGATGATGAGTAAAATGTGCTACAAACTATTAGTATCGGCAACTACTTTATATGAATGGTACTGGTAAGTGTTTTATAGATAAATTCCTTAAGTAATATAATATATTCGAGTTCATCATATTTTCCAGTCAGCTCTTATATAATCAACAGATATGTACGTCGCTTTGCTGGTACCATTATTTTGATACAAAGCACTGGAATTTCGTGCAGTAGTCAAAAAAGTTTGTTTATACAAATGATGTAGTTGTTGCATATGTTATTTTCCTTTACATTGACTAAGTTATATGCTAAATTATTTTTCAAAATTAACAATTATTGTTTTTATCCTATTGCGTCATTTGCTTTAATATGCCTTTTACTTTTACCTCTTTTCTTCTATTTGCTGAAACTCAAGCCATCGCTGATTTTTACAGCGATTTAAATTTTCTCATGGGAACTTTCCTGTTTTAAGAATCGGCTATAACACGTTTGAGGAATAGTAGTCTTATTGCAAAAAAAATCAGTTGTAAGGGAAACTATTACCACAAGTCAAAGTTAAACGTTCATCATTTTTACAAATATTGTGTTTCTTCTGCTTCGAGTTAATGTTCTTGCTGGTAAAATTCTCTTTGCGTGCAGTGGGCAGTCTTGAACCGGTTCAAACAAAATTACATTTTCTTCACTACGTCGTCCAGCGTTGCTTTCACTACACATTCCGAGGTAATGTAACATCTTCTAACAAAACAACTTCTCGTATAGTAGAATCATTTGTTTGAAGCTTGTTTATTACTATTTTTTCATTTTTCGTGCGGGAGACTTTTTGTAGTAAGTCGAGTACAAACTTATGTTGATTCATAATGTCATGACCACGTATCACGTTATCCACTATGTCTGCCACAAACATAGTGTGTACGAGGGTCGTGCTCCCCAGGAATATTTCAGCTTCATGTTATCCTTTTACAGGTATACTTTCATCATTAGCTGTATCCAACACGTAATTCTTGTATTTTCTATACTACAAGGAACTATGACGTCCGGCTTTACGATGGTGTGTGTCGAAGCAGTATCCAGTACCATTTTACATTCTCGACCGCAAACCTTTCCAGGTACTACCAAATTAGACTAATTATTTTGCAGACACTTTAAGTTTTGACGTTGGTGAAGATTGGGACACTTCCAGGTTATGTTTTGAATTCATTTCGCTGGTACAGCGGTTTTGTATATGCCCCATTTCCCCACATTTCCAACAACGGATGCCTCTTCTTTGTCGGAAAGATGGATCTTTGTTTTCATCTTTCGGTTGCTTGGTAGGAGCTTCTTGCAACCCCTTCAGAGTATCTGAAATGCCTCCAATTGTGGAGTGTTGTTCTGAAGTGTAATTTAGTTTTAGTAATTTTCCTTGACTTCCGGATGTTTGTTTAGCAGTTTCATACTGAAGGGCATATGCGAGAGCTTCGGATATCTTCTTTAATTTAGCCATTCAAAATTCCTGATTGGCATCAAGATCACAAAGGCCTTCAATAAAACTGCTAACTGCTAACTCTTGCTTATTTTCTTCTGGGTAGGATGAATAAATTAGGGTGATTAACTGCCCAATATCAACTTTATTTCCTGGCGGGTCACCTCAAACCCAACAACTTTTGTTAAAATTTAAAATAAAAATAGGAAAAATTGTTAAATTATATAAATACACCCAGTGCATTACCCATGTCGAAGTTTTCAAAATCGTGGGATTTCCGCACTCTCCTAATGCCTTATGTTAAATACTCCCCATTTGAAAACCAGCACTTTCAACACTTGTTATGTAATATATAATTCCAAACGCCCCTGGTTAATTGTCGTGTACAGGGTGTTCCATATAAAGGGAACTCCCCTTTCACTTTTTTATCTGGTATTATAGACAAATGTCTTATACAAAAATTGTAGGGTTTTATAACTAGTTTTCAGGCAAGTAATAATAATGTATACAGGGTGGTGTGGAAAAGCCCTGCGAAGAAGATTGTGGTTTTTCTTATGAAACACCCTGTAACTTGTAAACCTAGTTGGTACACCTCGTTTTCCTGATTACGAATATATATAGATTTTTACATTTATTTTAAATATTAACATCAGAAAAACTATTTTTTGAATGCCACGTGTTATATCTGACAACCAGGGGCGTGCAGTCCATGTAAGCAAGGGAAGCAGTGCGGCCCGCAAAAAAATTACAAATCATCTTCTAAAATGTAATTTTTGAAATAGAAAACCATTAATTTAGTTTATATTAAAAATGCTAAAATATTATCTTAATTATCAAGCCCATAATAAAGGCCTTGACTCCGACCTAGCCACAATAGAAAATCGAATAGAACCTATGCGGGCGGCTAGCTTCTCTGGAGCCAAGTCCTGTATACTTGATTTCCTGTGAATCGAGCCAGAGGTTATTGAACTTTCCAACGGCTGTTTGCAATTTTTGCATTTCAGTCGCGTGCTTTAAGTGGGGGGTGGAAGCTATCGTTGGAATAGGTTCTTTGTTTGAACGGCTATCCGTGTGTTGTGTGATACGTACGTCGCGTCGTGCATGGCGCGATATGGAAGACAATAATACGGACGTGGATATGCAAATACCGTCAACTTCGGCTGTCGGTAGTAACGTTGAGAATGTTGGAGAATTTAGTAAGAAGAGTGTGTGTGAATGTGTGATGTATGTCTTAATAATAAAGAGACTTTCAACATTAAACTTCGCTGATAAGCTTCAAATAATTTCCAAAGGAAGGGCAAAACCGCCTATGAAAAATTTAACCACAAAAATGAAAAACTGTATTAGACATAAATTTACAATCAAACAATTAATTAAATAGCAAAAATTACAAATCATCTTCAATCAACGATAATTTAGTTATATTAAAAACAAAATATTTTATCCGGAAAAACAATACGAACAATTTAAATGGCTAACAGGGTGTGAAAATATAAGTAAATTATTTTGTTGGCCATGTTTACTTTTTGAAAATGAAAAAGGTCTCTGGAATAAAACTGGTTTTTCCGATTTAAACAATTTTCATAAAGCTGTAAAAAGACACATTATATCCAAAGCGCATTTGCAGACCGTCATAAAAGAAAAAGTCTTCGGCAAAACCAGAATTGAACGCGCCCTTAATAAACAGTTGGAAATTAGTCAGCGCCAATACAATGAACTAGTCGATAAAAATAGGCAAATATTAAGAAGACTTATCGATGTTGTTTGTTTTCTCGGACAGCATGAATTGGGATTTAGAGGTCATGACGAAACAAGGGTTTTTCAAATAGAGGAAATTTTCAAAATTTACTTAGTTTAATGGCTAAATATGATGATTGCTTAAAAAATCATTGAGAGCAGTCTAGCGTTTTTCGCGGAAAGTCGAATCGAATCCAGAATGATTTAAGTTCCGCTGTTGCAACCATTATTCTAAAAAGAATTAAGCAGGATATTGGCGAGGCGCGGTTCATTGTTATTGTTCTGGACGAAACAACTGATATCACTAATTTTAGCCAATTATCTATAGTAATACGCTACGTTAAAACAGACGGTATTCAAGAGCGATTTTTAGGTTTTAAGAATGTGTTCGAAAATCGTACAGCAGATGCATTATATACCGTAGTTTATAACATTACTAAATAAATTAATGGACAGAAAAAATTAGTTGCTCAAAGCTGTGATGGAGTTGCAATGATGGCAGGACAATTAGGGGGTCTGCAAGCTAGAGTTCGAGAAACTTTCCCAAGTGCTGTGTTCATCCATTGTTTTGCTCATAAATTAAATTTAGTTTTATCCCAGTCCATCAATGACATTAAAGAGTTATTTTTCGTTACTTTAAGTGACATGGCTGCTTTTCTTTTTCAAGTCTACAAAACGTACACAAGCTTTGGACTGCATTGTCCACAAACGATTACCCAAAGTAGCTCCTACTAGGTGGAACTATAACGGAAGACTTGTGTTAACAGTATCTGAAAATCGTGAATCACTGGGACTCAGAAGCAATAAATAGTTCGAGGGGTTTTTCGGACTATTTGAAACGAGATTTTAATTTTAATTATTTGTTGAACATATTTTCAGAAATATTTCTATTCTCGGACAATGTTTTTAATATATTACAAACTAAAACAAATGAAATTGCTTTTTGCCTAAAAAAAGTGGATGATTTTAAGTCCATGTTAAACCAAAAAAGAGACGACTTTGACGTATTTTGAGAGAAAACGATGACGTTAAATGTAGAGCCACAAGCTAAGCGTCTTCAAACAGACAAGGTGGGAAATGTTCAAACATCATACGGACGCTTCTTTTATGAAACAATCGATCAAATTCAGCAACAAATACTATAGATTTAACGGTTTAAATGATTTTAAATTCTTCGAGCTCTGCAATTTTGATGCATTTAAAGGAAAAACTTTTCCAGAAGATGCGAAGATCTCTTCTTCTTCATTATGGCCAGTTCTTCGATTGAGTGTTACTGCGATCTGAACTAAAAGTGATTTACGAAACTGATGACATTAGGGCAAAAAATAACGCTAAGGAACTAATGCAATTTTTAAAAGACAAGGAGCTGGAAGATGCTTACACCGAAGTGTCGAAATTGTGTGAATTAGTATTGGCAATACCTGCCACAAGTTTATCAGTACAACGCAATTTTTCAACACTTAAACGTACGGGGCACGAGAGACTTTCGCATACATCGTTGTTGTCCATTGAAAATAAACTTCTCCAAAATATGTCGGAGCATCGACGTTTTTATGATGACGTCATTGACGAATTTGCAAAAATTGATCGAAGAATCGAATTACATTACAAATAGGTAAATTTCTAAAAATTGCTTCCCTTTCTTAAAATTTCACCGCACTCCCCTGCTGACAACATTTTTGCCAAATGTGTCTTTAGAAGTTTAAAGTAAGTTATTCGTAGCAGGAAAAAATTTTAATTATAAAGCGCAGCAGAACATGACGCAAAGATCGTGTTTACGATCATTTGGATTAATGTAATATTTGTTATATGAGGAACTTATTGAATTTAGCCATTGGCTTTTTAGCAAAACATGTTAAATAATAAGATTTGTGCTCTTTAAGATTTATTATACATAAAATAAAAACTCATATTTCGTTAACGAAAGGAAAGTTTTATTTAGAACAGTAATGTTTTAAAAAATTAGAATAATATATTATTATAGTAATATTTATAAATAAGAAGAAACTCACATTCAGTTATTCAAATGCTTTGAGCTGCTGGAAATGGCCACCGAATGAATTTTGATTTATAGTTCTTATGCCATTTTGGATATTTTCCTGAAGAATATTTATGCTGTCGTCTTCTTTAAAGTCAATATTATTTTTCAAATAACCCCATAAAAAGTTTCAAGGGGAATTAAATCCGGGCTGTGCGGTGGCCATTTAATCGTTCCATGCTTACCAATCCAGGTTTTCAAGTTTTAATTTAAAAAAATCGTTACCTGGACAATATTATGAGTTACCTGAGTCGCATCTCCGTAAGACGAAAACCGTCAATAATGTTGTCAATGTTTTTACGTATGTATAGATAAGTTTTACCCGTCAGACTGTGATTGTAAAAAACTGGGCTCAAAACTCTATTATTTTTTATTTCACACCACACATTCACTGAACGCCTTCCAGAATGTTTGACTTCAAAAAAAGTTTCAGGAATTTTCACGGACCTGAAATGTATGTTTTTCCTGTTTGGAATACCTGCAGTGCTGAAACAGGACTGATCAGTCCACAGAATTCTGTTAAAGATGTTTGGATCCGTTTCGGATTGTTCCAATATATCTCTACAGAATCGCAAACGTTCTAGTTTGTTTGCTTCGGTTAAATGTTGATCTTTTCTCGGCTTGAATGGGTGAAAGTTACATTTTCTCGAAAAAAATAGTAAAACTATGTATGTGGGGTAACTTGTTAAAAAGTTATAAATGATAATACCTTGAAAATAGAATAGAAATAGAAGGATATCTAATTATATATCCTCATTAGTAATAATGGTTCTTGCTGGCTCACTAAATCGTTCATATATTCGCCTAAATGTGTTTAAAGCAGGTATGCGCCTATTTTGATAAATAGTTATATATTCCCGTCTAGCTGCATATATATTTTTGTTATTTTTAATGTATAAAGATAATATATCAAATTTTTCTTGCTCCGAGTAACTCATTTTAAACTCCTAAGGATGCGTTTGGCAAAAGTTTTGTCAAATATACCTATCATGTGTCATTCAAAACAAGCGCGTCGACGATCTATGGCCTACTGCCGCGCCAGCCGAGTATATTGTAAAAAAAAATGGTTTTTCTTATCTTTTAAAATAAATGTTACAAATTATACAGGGTTATTCACGCAACCCGTTCATTAAAAGTTTTTGATGATGCCATTTAGATAAAAAATTCAAATTTTTGGGTTAAGGTATGGTCAAGGGGTTATTCTTTTTTGAAATATTTTCAACTTCCTGTCACTTCCGGTTTAACCGGAAGTTGGTATCAACTTGCTTATTTTAAATGGAACACCCTGTATTTTATATTTTTGGATTCTACGGAAAATTTTAATGCTATTTTATGTAGCATGTCCTATACCTAGGTTCAAGCGTTCTTAAGATATTTGACCTTCAACCGAAAATGAGCCTTTGGGGTACCAAATTTTATAATCTATTATTTTTGTAAGTTTTGAAGATATAATCTTCATATTTTGAAGACGAACGGTAAATAATCTTAGGTTTCTATTTTTTTTATTGAATTTGTCTATTTTTATACAGGGTGTCCTAAATTCAGCGGCAAACATTCACATTTTCAAGGCCGCTAAAGTCCGTTTTTTTAAATGAGACACCCTATAACTTTATGCACTATCAAATGTAGAATTTCATTTTCTTTTGAACTGTATTAAGGTTCCCTATACCTATTCGTAATAATTTTCGAAATAATTGGGTTTTATAAAAATATCGTATGTATTTGCTTAAATGTTTACATGTTCCAATGGTGAGCCATGGAAAAACAATTGAGATCCAATATCCAATATGATAGATGATTAGTATGCGTTATTTATCGAAAGCTATCAGTGGTAAACTAAATCTTCTAAATCGAAATGGAAGAATACTCAAACGCTGATATTCTCAATCTATTTTATATTCATGGAGAATGTTATAAAATTTTGGAGAGAACGTGTCGTGTGTTTAATGAACGCCACCCTGATTTGCCGCCAACGAACCAGTCAAAATTCAAGGGGATTGAAACGAACTTCTTGCGTTTTGGCAAGGTTAAAGTTACAAAAAATGTTCCGAAACAACTGACAAATGCCGAGGATAACGTAATAAACACATTAGCTTATTTCCACGCAAACCCGCAAAGTTCAATACCGTCTGCAGAAAAATTTGGGAATTTCTTCTTCATCTGCCCAAAGAATCTTGAGCGAACATCACATGCACCCTTATTCCTTCAAAAACGTGCAAGCCTTGAAACCTGGTGATGACGTCCGACCAGTAGCATTTTGCGAATTCATGTTTTTGAAAATTCAAGAGGACCCTCAATTCCTTTCAAAAATATTTTGGACCCGTGAAGTGAAATTTTCTAGAGAAGGAATAACAAATAGAAGAAACGAACATTTCTGCGCAGCAGAAAATCCGCACGCTTTACGCGAAACTCGTTCTTAAGAGAGGTTTAGCTTCAATGCTTTCGGTATAGTATTAAATGATCAGGTGCGGTACTGTATTTATGAAGACAATTTAAACAGTGATAAGTATTTGGAAATTCTACGAGGGACGATTTCTGAATTTATAGAAGAAATTCCTATTGGTGAGCTGCAAAATTATTGGTATCAATTAGATGGGGCACCAGCACATAATTCCGCTGCAGTTTATCTCCAATTATCTCGAATTTTTGAAGATCGCTGGATTAGTCCCAATGGCCCTTGGAGATGGCCCCCGCGATGCCACCGCGATCGCCTGATTTAACACCCCTAGACTTTTATTTATGTGGATTTATCAAAGGTAAAGTCCATGCTTCCCCAGTAAATAACCAACAAGATTTACTGGAAAGGATACGAACAGCTTTTGCTGAATTAGAAAACGGACAAATTCAACGGGCCACAGCAACTGTACAAAGAAGATTTGAAATGTGTCTTCAAATGAACTGACAGCATATAGAACATTTGTTATAATTCAATTTTATTATTTTATTTATTTCTCGAACTTAGTAGATATGCTTAAAAATAATGTAAACAATTTATTACATTTTTTACAACTTTAACTTTTCCGAAACGAAAAAATTTTGTTTCAATCCTGTTCAATTTTCTCTTGTTCATTGGCGATAAATGAGGATGTTTTTCATTAAAAACATGGCACGTTCTCTCCAATATTTTGTAAAATTCTCCGCGAATATAAAATAAATTGACAATATCAGCTTTTGAGTGTTATTTTCTTTTAATTTAAAAGTTTCAAATCAGCTGTCATGTTGAATAGAAAAGCACAACAATTGTTTTTCCATGGCTTACTACGGGAAGGTGTAAGCATTTAGCAAATACATATGATAGTTTAATAAAAACCTGATTATTTCGAAAATGGTTACGAATAGGTATAGTGAACCTTAATACAGTTCGATAGAAAATTAAATTCTACATTTGACAGTGCATAAAGTTATAGGTTGTCCCATTTAAAAAAGCGGCTTTGAAAATGAGAATGTTTGCCGCTGAATTTAGGAGACCCTGTATAAAAATAGGCAAATTCAATAAAAAAAAATAGAAACCTAAGATTATTAACTGATCGTCTGCAAAATATGAAGGTTATATCTTCAAAACTTACAAAAATATGAGATTTTAAAATTTGGTACCCCGAAGGCTCATTTTTGGTTCAAGGTCAAGTATCTTAAGAACGCTTGAACCTAAATATAGGACATGCTACATAAAATAGCATTAAAATTCTCCGTAGAATCCAAAAATATCATAAAATACAGGGTGTTCCATTTAAAATAAGCAAGTTGATACCAACTTCCGGTTAAACCGGAAGTGACAGGAAGTTGAAAATATTTCAAAAAAGAAGTACCATTTGACCTTACCTTAATCCCAAAATTTGAAATTTCTATCTAAATGGCAATATCAAAAACTTTTAATGAACGAGTTGCGTGAATAACCCATATATTCGTAATCAGGAAGACGAGGTCTAGCCATTAAGCCTACAAGATATAGGGTGTTTTATAAGAAAAAAAAACAATCTTCTACTCAACGTTTTTCCACACCTTCCCTAAAAAGTACTTACAGTACCCTACAACTTTTATATAACACATTTGTCTCTATAGCACCAGACAAAAAGTTAAAGGGGGGTCCCATTTATAATAGAACACCCAGTACAGCCATACTCATACAGGTTTTGTTCATGTTCTGAATGACCTTCGCAAAAGACGCGGAAATGAAATTACACGTGCAAATTGTAACTAGAAAAACTTTAATTGTTTGTTTATTGACCTTGAATATTTCCAACACGTGGAAGGTGAGACAATGCCTCGCCCAGTTGTTTTGCAGCTCTAATTATATGCCTGCACTTCATATAAATACAATTGCGAATATCATCATTTATTATAGTTGATATTGTATTGCTTCTAATATGAGCGAATCAAAGGTAAGGTATTATTTTTATATGACTTAAACGAAATATTTATTCTTCGCTGTGTTTTTTCATTTGGGGCAGGGATCCTAAAAAAAAAATCAAATATTCAAAGAAGTCTACATTTCGCAATTTATTATTGCATCCTCAGGACACTAAAAGACACACATAAAAAGATATAGCTCTACAACTTAGATATTAGACAGTACTAAAAAGTGACAATACACTCAAAACCCACTTTTATTCCAAACTTAAAGCAAAACCAAAAAATCTAATGTTGTGTATCACATTCCTTGTTTACAATATCAAAAATGTTATATTGGACAAATGGGTAGATACCTCAAAAACAGGATTAAAGAGCGTAAAAATGACCAAAAAAAATTTCTTTTAAAAACTAATCCAACAGCTTTCGTAGAACATAATAGAGATACAGGGCATGGTTTCGATTTTGACAATACATCTGTACTGGATACCCAAACTAACTATAAAAAGAGATTAATCTCAGAAATGATACACATACAACAGAATAAAAATTCAGTTAATAAAAAAAAAACGATTTAGAGAATCTCAGTACTGCGTATTTCAATATAATTGATAAAAGCAAATAACTGTATCGTATGCTAAAATTATTTACATTTGTATGCATTATAATACATAGAAAAGTTAAAAAAACATTACTATTTTTTTCTCCAATAACACGGAAGAATATTTGGTATATTGCTATTCTCAAACAAACGTTGAACGAGCTGGGTTGAATTGCTTTAATTAGTTGTGGTGTTTCATTTTGTTGTTGTAACCCATGTATGTGATTTTCACTTTTTTTACCTATGTGTTGTTCGTGTAGTTTTTTAAGACTATAAAAGTCAAATCCTTAAAATGTAAGTACAGGGTGTTCCAGCGAGGACTGAACAGGGACCTATTTTCGACCTTCCTTGTATTTTGGAAAAATTCAAAATAGCCAATCGATGTATTTTTTCCTGTAGAATCCAAAAATATCATCGAAAAAATATTTGAACCAGAAACAAAAGAGTTACGCTATGTATCAAGTGTTTTTTAAATGGAATGTATCGTTTTTTATACGATTTTTGGAAAGAGTGATTTTTTTTATGTCCGTTCTGATTAAAAGATTTGATTTTGCGATAGCTGTTTATATTACATTTTAATGTTTTACAAACTAAAATTTTAGCTTCACCTGTTTAAAATATACGATAGGTTGGTATAGGTGATCAAGGTAAAATGACGTTTGAATGCTTTGTCAATAAAAATTGACATTATTTTAATTATTGTCGAAGTCTTCACCTAAAAAATATATATTTGACTCTGATCGAAATGAAATACTCTTTGGACGAGAGACTACAGATTGTTATGCTATTTTACAAGTGCCAAGAAAATGCAAGAGAAGCAAGAAGAAGATTTATTGCAAATTTTCATAGAAATATATCCATCAATACAATTCTAAGGATAAAAAACCTATTTGAGGAAAATAAAACTTTACATGATAGAAAAAGAAATTCAATAAAAAATAATTATTAAATAATAAAATAAAACTACTAATAACATAAGTTTTCAATGTGACCGCCGTTTTTCTCGAAACAACATCGATAACCCGTTTGTAGCCTTTCTAAACTTGCTGTTACAATATGATTTTCCTGGTTAAGGCGGTTTATTTCATCGACAATTTTTCCCATGTTCTCTTGAATATTTTCGTTTCGTTGTCTGTATACGACGTTCTTCAAATGGCCCCAAAGAAATGTATCCAAAACTGAGAGGTCGGGGCTATTGGGCGGCCAAGCATATGTTCCATTTCGCCCTATCCATTCGTTATGGCGCCGATTTAAAAATTGAACCACATAATGCACGGCATGAGGAGGCGCCACATCATGTTGCCAAATAAAATTCTGATATTCTGCCAATGGTAAGTCTTCCAAAAAATTTTCAATTTCGTTTTCTAAAAACTCATAATATCTGTGCCCATTTAAAGTCCCGTTAAAAAATATTGGTCCCAAAATTTTATTGTTTTTTATCCCACACCAAACATGAATAGAATTCCTCCCTTGAAATTTAATAGTCTGGAACTTTTTTGGATTTTCAACGGCCCAGTGGTAACTATTATGTCTGTTGAATACTCCCGATGTTGTGAAAGTAGCTTCGTCGGTCCACACAATATTTTTGAATAAATCAGGGTCTATCTAGCCGAATTACCATTTGAGAAACAAATTGGAAGCGAAGTTCTTTTTGTGCCGGTGTTAGGTGCTGAAGTGGAAGGATACGAAAAGGCCTAAATTTATGAATTTTCAGAGTCCTGTGACCAGTCCCTCGGGTAACTCTTCTGCGCCTTACACCGCCACCGTACTGAACTTCCCGAACTGCATCCGAAATAGATTTGGTTGGATTAACTTGAAAATAATTTATAATGGCCTGGTCTCGATTTCTTCTTCTTTGTATATTTCTTTTTCTATCATGTAAAGTTTTATTTTCCTCAAATAGGTTTTTTATCCTTAGAATTGTATTGATGGATATATTTCTATGAAAATTTGCAATAAATCTTCTTCTTGCTTCTCTTGCATTTTCTTGGCGCTTGTAAAATAGCATAACAATCTGTAGTCTCTCGTCCAAAGAGTATTTCATTTCGATCAGAGTCAAATATATATTTTTTAGGTGAAGACTTCGACAATAATTAAAATACTGTCAATTTTTATTGACAAAGCATTCAAACGTCATTTTACCTTGATCACCTATACCAACCTATCGTATATTTTAAACAGGTGAAGCTAAAATTTTAGTTTGTAAAACATTAAAATGTAATATAAACAGCTATCGAAAAATCAAATCTTTTAATCAGAACGGACATAAAAAAAATCACTCTTTCCAAAAATCGTATAAAAAACGATACATTCCATTTAAAAAACACCTGATGCATAGCGTAACTCTTTTGTTTCTGGTTCAAATATTTTTTCGATGATATTTTTGGATTCTACAAGAAAAAATACATCGATTGGCTATTTTGAATTTTTCCAAAATACAAGGAAGGTCGAAAATAGGTCCCTGTTCAGTCCTCGCTGGAACACCCTGTACATAGTTTTTAATTTTTTGTTTTATTGTGCATTGTTTTTCAGATTAAAAACAAAGTATTTAGTTATGTATTTATCGTAATTTATGTGTTTTTGTATGTAATAATTTCTAAAAATTTCACGATTGTATGTCGAATTTTCACAGTCTGTATAGCATTTTTTTTACATTACTATTATTAAATTGATGTCTTGTAGAGCTATATCTTTTTATGTATGTCTTTTAGTGTCCTGAGAATGCAATAATAAATTGCGAAACGTAGACTTTTTTGAACATTTGACTTGTCTTTCTGGATCCCTATCCCAAATTAAAAAACACAGGGAAGAATTATCATATTGGATCGTTAAAACAAGACATAGAAGAAATATTTATTGCGTACAGTTTAGTTTCCCAAATTCATCATAATTGCAAACACATTAGTATTTGTCTCTTTTGGAAAAAAGGATCTGTTTCAGGGGTCTTAAAAGAGACACCATGAAATAGTAATGTACACTATTGTGCAATAGAAGTACATATTTTACCTAAATTTAAATGGCTATCACTTCTACACGAAATGGTATATTTACAAACGGTTTGTTACTTTTTTGTAGGCTTATGTTTTGTTAACTTTTTTGCAGTATGCATGTTTCAAGGGTTGCTTTGGTCTGGTGTATACAAGGGATAAGACATAAGTAGTTTTTTTACATAAACTTTGTCGAGCGAAAATTTACAAATATGAAATTATTTTAATTTTATATGTATGTGCTTAACAAATGGGTTCTTAGGAAAGAACTAGTTTCTCAAAATTTTGATATATGATTTGTTTCTTTTTTGATTAATTTTTTTTATAATACTCGTTTTTTCAACATTTTTCTCTGTAAATTAAGAAAAAACTCTTATAGAAACACTATTCTTTTAATCGTTTTGGCTTTTCCAAGGACGTTTTGAAAAAAAAATAAATACAATTTTGCCTTTCCAAATGTTAACTTTACTACAAGGGCCTACTAATTAATTTTTTCAAACCGTTATATATCTTTCTTATTTTCTTAAATTAAACTTTGTTTCGTGTATTTCGTAAACGTTTTAAATTATCTACAGTATATAATCAAAACTTTGATCTCCATGTAATCTGTATTTATAGATCACTAAATTCTGATGTACAATATTTTTTTAATTACCTGCTAAATTTGAAAAACCCAATTGAATTGTCGCACTATCGTCCTATAAGTATACTCCCTACAATGTTTAAAGTTATTGAAAAACTAATTAACGTGCAACGTGATAATTTTATTTCAGTTAAACATTTGCTTCCTACAACCGAGCAGGGCATAGCACTTGTACAGCTCTTCTTCATAAACCGGGTGTACAACTAAGAAGTTTTCGTTTCGGGAAAAAAATTATGTAGTAAATCGGCCGCTAGGGGGAGCAACAAGAACTTTAAGTCGTAAATGTCGGTTTTTTTTGTGTATATTTATAGTTAAGGTGAGTCGAAAATATAAGCGTAGTATTCTTCAATAAGTTGCGCAACTTTCTGGTATTTATCATTTTTTTCTATTTTCAATAATAAAGTGGTACCAGTAGCAAAATAAATTTGGTGATTGTTAACAGCACCGCAAAAAAACCCTTTTTTGAGACCAAGTTCAATAAAATCGGTTCATTCAAAGCAGAGATATCAACGTTTGAGACAAAAAATGTTTGACCTTCTCCCACCACTTTATTATTGAAAATAGAAAAAAAGCAAAAAGCTGCACAACTTATTGAAGAATACTATGCTCATATTTTCGACACACCTTAACTACGCAAATTCACCAAAAAATCGACATTTACGATTTAAAGTTCTTGTGGCGCCCCCTAGCGGAAATTTTTCGTGGTTAAAATTAATTTCCAGGGATTTCTCTTGGCCGAGTTACTAAATAATTATTTTTCCCGAAACCGTAAGACAAGTGGTTCTTCTTAGTTGTACACCCCGTATATGATGATGTATTTGTAGCTCTTGATAGAGCATAACAACGGTTTTGGTTTTAGTAGACTTTAATCGAGCCTTTGACAAGTCCAAACTGCTCGTTTTCGGTGAGCTCCTTCCTAGTGCCATGAGTATTAGTACAGATGATTCTTCTTTAGCTCCTTCCAATAACCAGAGAAATTTGGGAATTGTGATGGACACTGATCTTAGGTTTGAGGGGCATGTATCAAATTTAGTATACGCATGTTTTTTTTTTATAAATTAAAAATACTCTATATGAATAAAAACTTTCTTACGGCCGATATTAAACTACGTCTATGAGATTCCTTAATATTATCAATTATTGGTTATGCTAATGTATTGTTTTGGCCAGCTTTGTATCAACGAGAAAAAAGAAGTCTCCAGTAAATCCAAAATGCTTGTTTCAAATTTAGCTTTGAGATGAAAAAATATGGTCATGTTACTCCACTTTTGGATAGATCAAAATGGTTCACCTTGGACGAACGATTTGTGTTACAAATGGCAACGCTTGTACAGGGTGTTCCAGCGAGGACTGAACAGGGACCTATTTTCGACCTTCCTTGTATTTTGGAAAAATTCAAAATAGCCAATCAATGTATTTTTTCTTGTAGAATCCAAAAATATCATCGAAAAAATA
Source organism: Kuschelorhynchus macadamiae (assembly GCA_030620095.1). Taxonomy (NCBI): domain Eukaryota; kingdom Metazoa; phylum Arthropoda; class Insecta; order Coleoptera; family Curculionidae; genus Kuschelorhynchus; species Kuschelorhynchus macadamiae. The sequence goes on from JAUTXW010001499.1 coordinate 212,166, forward strand.
TTTGAACCAGAAACAAAAGAGTTACGCTATGCATCAGGTGTTTTTTAAATGAAATGTATCGTTTTTTATACGATTTTTGGAAATAGTGATTTTTTTTATAACCGTTCTGATTAAAAGATTTGATTTTGCGATAGCTGTTTATATTACATTTTAATGTTTTACAAACTAAAATTTTAGCTTCACCTGTTTAAAATATACGATAGGTTGGTATAGGTGATCAAGGTAAAATGACGTTTGAATGCTTTGTCAATAAAAATTGACATTATTTTAATTATTGTCGAAGTCTTCACCTAAAAAATATATATTTGACTCTGATCGAAATGAAATACTCTTTGGACGAGAGTACAGATTGTTACACTATTTTACAAGTGCCAAGAAAATGCAAGAGAAGCAAGAAGAAGATTTATTGCAAATTTTCATAGAAATATATCCATCAATACAATTCTAAGGATAAAAAACCTATTTGAGGAAAATAAAACTTTACATGATAGAAAAAGAAATTCAATAAAAAATAATTATTAAATAATAAAATAAAACTACTAATAACATAAGTTTTCAATGTGACCGCCGTTTTTCTCGAAACAACATCGCTCACCCCTTTCTAAACTTGCTGTTACAATATGATTTAAGGCGGTTTATTTCATCGACAATTTTTCCCATGATCTCTTGAATATTTTCGTTTCGTTGTCTGTATACGACGTTCTTCAAATGGCCCCAAAGAAATGTATCCAAAACTGAGAGGTCGGGGCTATTGGGCGGCCAAGCATATGTTCCATTTCGCCTTATCCATTCGTTATGGCGCCGATTTAAAAATTGAACCACATCATGCACGGCATGAGGAGGCGCCCCATCATGTTGCCAAATTAAATTCTGATATTCTGCCAATGGTGCCAATCTGTGCCCATTTAAAGTCCCGTTAAAAAATATTGGTCTCAAAATTTTATTGTTTTTTATCCCACACCAAACATGAATAGAATTCCTCCCTTGAAATTTAATAGTCTGGAACTTTTTTGGATTTTCAACGGCCCAGTGGTGACTATTATGTCTGTTGAATACTCCCGATGTTGTGAAAGTAGCTTCGTCGGTCCACACAATATTTTTGAATAAATCAGGTTCTTCGTTTTCTTGCCGAATTACCATTTGAGAAACAAATTGGAAGCGAAGTTCTTTTTATGCCGGTGTTAGGTGCTGAAGTGGAAGGATACGAAAAGGCCTAAATTTATGAATTTTCAGAGTCCTGTGAACAGTCCCTCGGGTAACTCTTCTGCGCCTTACACCGCCACCGTACTGAACTTCCCGAACTGCTTCCGAAATAGATTTGGTTGGATTAACTTGAAAATAATTTATAATGGCCTGGTCTCGATTTCTTCTTCTTTGTATATTTCTTTTTCTATCATGTAAAGTTTTATTTTCTTCAAATAGGTTTTTTATCCTTAGAATTGTATTGATGGATATATTTCTATGAAAATTTGCAATAAATCTTCTTCTTGCTTCTCTTGCATTTTCTTGGCACTTGTAAAATAGCATAACAATCTGTAGTCTCTCGTCCAAAGAGTATTTCATTTCGATCAGAGTCAAATATATATTTTTTAGGTGAAGACTTCGACAATAATTAAAATAATGTCAATTTTTATTGACAAAGCATTCAAACGTCATTTTACCTTGATCACCTATACCAACCTATCGTATATTTTAAACAGGTGAAGCTAAAATTTTAGTTTGTAAAACATTAAAATGTAATATAAACAGCTATCGCAAAATCAAATCTTTTAATCAGAACGGACATAAAAAAATCACTCTTTCCAAAAATCGTATAAAAAACGATACATTCCATTTAAAAAACACCTGATGCATAGCGTAACTCTTTTGTTTCTGGTTCAAATATTTTTTCGATGATATTTTTGGATTCTACAAGAAAAAATACATCCATTGGCTATTTTGAATGTTTCCAAAATACAAAGAAGGTCGAAAATAGGTCCCTGTTCAGTCCTCGCTGGAACACCCTGTACATAGGATGACGCTTTCTGGAAAACCTGCATATCTGTACACTAAATTGAAGTCAAATTTTAGTGTTCACGGTAGAAATACGGGAAACGGTCAGTTTTGTCATTCCTAAGCATAAATCTGCGAAATTTCAGGGCTCATTTGGTTATAATGCACCCAAACAATACAACACATTGCCATTTGAAGTAAGAGGCCTCTCCGTCGTCTGGCAACCTTTAAAGAGAAAGTAAAAAAGATTATTTGAGATAAACGAAATATTTAGGTTTTTTTCTTTTCTCCTGACATCCTTTTGTATGCATTTGTATTTCTCTTCTTAATTCAATTTTTTAATTTTCTTATCAGAGAATGAACAGCGAGAAATTTTAGGGTTTACACATCTGGGCTATTATATGTACTCGAAAATATATATTATTTTCTTTTATTTTTAGTTGTTATTAGTTACAATGAATGTGGTTATTATAAATATTGTATACTTATTTTATGATTAGGATTACTTTAGGTAAGATGGTTAGGTAGAGTAGCCACAGGCTAGATTTTGCCATCTTTTGTGTGTCTCCATTTGTATTTATTTATATGAAAGAAATTAAAGACATTTATTATTATTATTAATTGTCGCGTGTTTCATTTTTAGTAAAATAAATTAAATGGAAATTTTGAACAAGTGTTTTCGTTTACTGGATTTCCATTAAGTAACTGCTAGTTCTGTTCAATATTTATTAGATTGATTTTAAATTTTCTGAAACAATTAAGTGTGATATAGCACTATATAATTAACTGTAGAAAAATGGGTCAAGATAAACCTAACAAACCCAAGATAAATAAATTCATCTTGATAAGCTGTATTGATATCCGTGAAAATATAAAAAATGTTCTATTAAAAATGAAGTTTTTTTCATATATATTAAAAAGTACCAGTGGCGGCTCGTGAGTATATTGAAGGGTGAGGCTACATGAGGTTAATTTTGTTTAAATATGAATAAATTTCTACGTCACCCATGAGGTATTATTCTGCGACGCGTTGACCTTTTTTTTTAATGGAGGTCATCGCCAATAGCCCTACTAAACCATTAAAAACTAAAAAAATAAACTCTAAAAAAAGTAAATAAAAAGTAAACAAAACAAGTAAAATATGTACACCTATCACTAAAATATAGCGGTGATTGCGATAATAACAACATAATTTAGTTTATTAAAACTTAAAATAAATAGTTGTATGAAATAAGATACAAAAACTACTTTTTGTACATTAAATCTATACGTCTGTCTTTTAAGGTTGCAAATTTATTTATAATTTGGTCGTAAAAGTTTTGGTCTTCACTAAGTTCTGACAGTAATTCCTGCTCTATTGACATCATTGCTAAACCCGAAATCCGTTCTTGTGTCATTGTGTTTCTTAGGTAGGTTTTGATCCGTTTAAGACATGAAAAATTTCGTTCGGCCGATACACTTGTTGCGGGAATAGTTAAAACTAAATTAAAAAGCTTATATGCTTCCGCAAAAATTGCTTTAAAATCTTTAAATAACAAAGCTAGACTTTTTTCGACATCTAAATTTGAAAATTGTTCATCCCTATACAATACAGAAAGCTCATTCTTTAATCTATCTCTGTCAAAAATGTTTGGACAATTTTTTAATAAATTATTTAACAAGTCGTCTGGAAAGCATTTAACATATTCCGAATATTTTGTGCAATCGACTAAAGCAAAGAAATTTAAATTATTTAAATTTTCAAACCGCGTCCCTAATTGAAGAATTATACAATCTATTATTTCGAAATATAATATTTTATATTTAGTAAAAATATCAAAGTCGCTAGAACATTGCCCTCGACGTGTGTTAGTTGGCAGAATAGTGGCTTTTTTAGCAATATTGAAAAGTTCTTTGAAATGGTCCTCGTTTCTAAATTCAATAATTCGTTGCTTGGCAAGGTTTATTTGCGAAATGTAGTAATTTATATCTAAATGCTTTAACTGTAATATTTGAAACAGTACATCAGTGCAACTAAAAATTTGTTTATAAATATGCGTTAAAAGGCAAAATTCGAAATCATTAAAATGCTTTAGAAATCCTTTTGCACCATTAATAGATTCTGTTCCAGAACTTAAGTCATTAATAATAGTTTCAAATACTATAATTAAATTGTCTTATTCATTAGCCACTAATTTTAAAATTTTAGACCGTGTATACCATCGCGTTTCTACAGCTCGCGGAATTCTTTTACCTACTATCTGATTAAGCACAAAAGACCGTTCTGGTGATTGGTGAAAATAATTTGGTATTCCTAATAAAGTGGCAAAAAATATACGACTTTGGGTAATCAGTTTTGTTCCCTGTTGTAAAACTAGATTTAATCTGTGGGCGCAACAATGAGTAAACATAGCTAAAGGAGCAATAGATCTAACTTTTGTTTGAAGCCCATTTATTTCACCTGCTATAACACTAGCCCCATCGTAACACTGCGCGACCAATTTATTTTTAAAGTCATAAGGCTATAAGCTGTTTTGTATTAAATGAAAAAGGCTCTCTGCTGTTCTATTATCGCTAACGTCAAAAAATCCTAAAAATCTTTCTTTTAAACATCCGTTGGTCACATACCTAACTGTTATCGAACACTGTGATTTTTCTGTTATATCAGTACTATCATCCGCAATTACGCCAAAAAAACAACAATCGGTGTCATTGATTTCTTTTTTTATATATTCTTGAATATAGTCATGTATGCAACCAATTAGTTCATTTTGTATAGTCTTAGATTGTCCCGTAAAAATATTACTAAATTTAGCACAATGTTCAGTAAGTTCGGCATTTCTTTTCATTAAGCATGCAAATATTTCCTTAAAATTGCCACGGTTAAAATAATCTGTTGTTTCATTATGACCTCGAAATGCCAAGTCCTGTTTACCCAAAGTAATAGTAACATCAATTAAATAATTTAATAATAAACGGTTTTTTCGAACATTTTCATTATAAACAATTTTATTAAGACTTGCATTTTCTTGTAGTGCATCCGCAATAGTCGCCCTATTTTGCTCCAGTCTTGTAAGTGCTACCTAATTTTTAATATGCTCTCTTGAACTTTCATGCGATTTTACTGCTCGTGAAAATTTTTTTAAATCCGAATATCCGCCCCCTGAACTCCAATTATTTTTAACGCAACCTAATAAAATACAAGGCCAACAATATAAGTTTTCTTTATAAATACTTCCGCATAGCCACCTATAAGTTTCGTACCAAGATATTTGAAAAGTTCTTGAATATTTTTTACCTTGCCTCTTATCGTTAAATATTGCTAAAATTTTCGGCGTCGGACGGCTACCTAATATCTGTTTCTTTTCAGTTTCGCTTCTTCTTAAAAAAGGCGTTTCAATTAATGAAGCAATAATGTCGTGAATAGGATTCATTTCAAAAGCAAAAAGCAAATACAAAAAATGGAACGGTCCAACTTACCAAATCAAAACAAAACAAAAACTTACTCACGCGTATTTATTCACCTTAAAAGACAGAACGCCCTCAATCAGCGATTATCGCAATCTATTTCCTATTTCTTTCTCAGCCGCACGCACCACGTAAAAAGAAGCCGTTGGAATATTTCGTTAGTTAGTAGTGTGATTTAAATAACCAATAAAAGCATATCCAAGCTACAGATTTATCGCCTCAAGAATGCAATAGAAAACGCGTGCATCGGCAATCGCCATCCCGCTCTGTCGTAATCAGGTGACTCGCCGGCATCGGCACAGGCCGTTGATAAATAGGTCAGAAGTCGAAACTTTCCAAGCTAAAATTATTTCGCCTCATTCGAGAGCACTTTCTTTAGAAATGGGTTTGCACGGATTGCACGGTCGGTTTTTTGATGTGGTCAGAATTTATTTTCTAAAATATTTATTATGGGATTATATTTTGTTTTTTTTTTAATGTTATTATATTGTAAAACTGTTAAAAAGTATATTTCTAATTGGTAATAGATAAAAAGTTATATAAAAAAATTCTCTTTTCCTTTATTTTGGGGGTGAGGCGCTGCCTCAGAGGCCTACCCTGACGAGCCGCCACTGAAAAGTACCACTTTCGGTATTTCTTAGAATAATATCTGTTATTTTAATGTCAAACACAAAACTTTCAGAAATTTGAAATTGATTAATTTCTTCCATTTATATTTAAATACAAATTTTAGATTGTCCTGCATTGGAACAATTAAAATATGGTCACTTTACACGCGCTCGTTCAATACAAACAATAGCAAACAACGGAAGTTAATTTAATTAATTTTATTGTGAATACATTATTTAAAATAAAATTTAGTTTTCAGGTATGTTTACAATATTTACTCTACAAATTCGATAACAAAATATAACGCTTGCAGAAAAAATTCTTTCGGAGAAACTCCAAAAATTGTTTCGAATGTATGTTCTTTAAATTAAAAAAAAAACATTCATGCACATGGCCAATGAATCGAAAAACATCCTTCATCCTTCGGATTCATTATTTTTTCATCCGCACCTTTGCTTTTATTAAGAAAGTAAGTGCTCAAATTTTTTTCTAGAAAATTTGTTTGCATTTGTTATATTATTACTGACAAACAACCTATGCTAATAAGGGGTATGGCTGTTTAAAGACAATGTTATTTTCTCTCTGACGTAAACAAAATTATAGATCGGATGTTACAAGTTATATAATTTCAAATTATGGGTTAAAGACTGGGTGCCTCAGTTTTTATGTTGACCTGTTTATTTTAGCATGTTGTTGTTGCCACTATAAGGAAAATTTTTTATGCAACTGGACAATACCACGTAAAGAAACGCAAAAATGCACATTAGATTAGTATAGGATTGGATAGGTTTACTGTAAAGAAAGCACGTGATAGCCAATAAAATTCCGAGTCTATATTAACGCAAGGAGTTCCTTTTAACAAAACCTATACTGTTAGATGGATCTCTCCCGTTAGGCGTTAGATTAGTCCAGGTTCATCGGTAAAACCATCATTAAAGCCATAAAATAAATTTATTAAAAATATTTGATTAGAAAGTAAAAAATAATTAAACTTACATGAACACAGAACTTTTAAAAATGTCAAAATTTCGTTTATTTCAAGTGTGATGACATCTAACGCCTCAAGGTTTTAAGAAAATATAAAAATGTTTAAAAGTTCTATGATTATGCAAGTTTAATTATTTTTTACTTTTCAGTTCAACAGCCAACGTTTTTTTTTAAATGTTTTTTTTATTTTAGCATTATTTTTTACGCACCCGGTATAAGACATCCATGGCTGGATACCATAATATTAAATTGCCATCGGTCTTATATATACTAAATCTACCAATTCCTTCTAGAAGTTTCTCCTAATTCAGAAAAATAAAAAAATTCCTGCGGAAATACATCATTTCTGGTCACGTAAATTGCATCCACTTGAACCGATCCGATGTAGTCCATCCACTTGGAAATTGCAATATACACGGCGATTAAATGATATTTCCATCCATTTGAACGTTTCAATTCAGTCCTGTATTTTTTGAGATTGAATTGAACTGTAGTAGATCGGACTATTTTTATCACGATAAAGACCGGGATTGGTATCGTAATGGATTATATTTTGACAGTTTTAAAACAAATTTCTCTCATTTGAGATAAATTGAATGAGTAGTTTTTTAATAATTTTTTAACAATTCACTAGGCCGCCATTTTGTTGCGCCATTTGGGATTTTTACCAAAATGTTACTAGAACATTCCCATATGACCCTTAATTTTTGACCAAGGTTTGAAGTCAATCGGGTAAGTAGTCTTTAAGCTATGCCACAAAGTGACAGACGGACTTACGGAATTGATAAGACATTATTTCTCGCATCTAGGGAAGCTAAAACGTACAGATGTGGTAAACCTGAGAGGGTGACTTTTTCACGATTACAAACATTTTATTTGGCTGCCATTTTGTTTGCCCATCTTGAATTAGTACCTCTATTTTACTAATTGTTCCCTATACCACAATTAGTTATGGCACACAATTTGAAGTCAAACCATTAAGCAGGCTGAATTATTAAATATTTTATTAAGCCACCATTTTGTTCCGCCATCTTGGATTCGTACCAAAATGTTGATTCCAACATAATACTTGATGATTTTGCAAAATTTGAGATAAATTGGATGAGTAGTTTTCTAATAATAATTTTTTTAACATTTCACTAGGCCGCCATTTTGTTTCGGTATATTGGATTTTCACCAAAATGTCATCAGGTCATCTTCATATGACCCTTAATTTTTTACCGAAATTTAAAGACAATCGGATAAGTAGTTTTTTAGCTACCCCGCGAACAGACAGACAGACCGACGGAATCGAGAAAACATGTTGTTCCGTCATCTAGGGACCCTGAAATGTGAAGATCTGAAAGAATCTCGGAGAGTGATTTTTTCACGTTTACAATACTTCCCATTCACCAGGGAAGTAAAAAGTACTATATTTTCTTATACTTAAAATATTAATTAATTTTTAAAATCAAATACTGTAACTATATAAACTCTAAAAGCTGAAAAGAAAAGAACTACTATTTGACTTGCTAAACGTCCCCAAATCTTTGAATCCACCCCTGCGCACAAATTCTGTGTACTCCAAATGCCGATATAAAATATGCGGATTTAAAGAAACAAGGATAGCAGCACCAAAAGACTGAGATGCGTTATTGGCTGTTCAGAAAATAAGATGGAATTATTTCACTTATAGGATCATTTTGTAGAAGAAATCCTGAGTTTATTTTTAAACCAATTAGGAAATGGTTTTGCAAATCACCTAGAAAAAGGTTGATTATTGACGTGTGGTAAATTTATAATTAAATATTAGTCATCTAAGTATTAAAAAAAAGTGGATTAAATCTTCACATTTTTATGAAATTTTGACGTTTATTATTTCTAAATATGTTTTGTATGTTTTTTTAAAAAGAAAAAAATATAATAATTAACTACTTTAGGAACATGACTATAGACTCGTTTGGGATTTTCTTAGAAAAAAAACATGTGCGGCTATAATTTGTTCCAGAAAATCGACCAAAATCGTGTTAAATTTCAGGTATATGTTCACCCTTCAACTAATTTTTTGTTGGAATCGGATTTTGTTTGTGTTCTGTTTTTAATCTTTTGTGTGGTTTTAATTACTGTCGATAATTAAATTAAAATGGCCACAGTTTTACAGCTTTGTTTAGAATAGCAATTCTTGTGAAAATGTCGTTTTCCACTACTTGCATCTCTTTCTACACTGCTTGTTTCTTTGTTGTACAATAGTGAATTGAAGTTTTCGATTTATGCATCCGACGTAGTATTATGCGATAAATACGGGTTTTATTCAAACCTCTTTAAAGCAGGTCGGTTCAAGTGGATGCAATATAAGCGATATATTTGTACTCCATTTTTCAGACTTTAGAATAGCTGAAATCAGTTATATGAAAACTTTCTTTTGCTTTGTATTTTAAATATAAAAATGCAAAAATATTCCTGCGAAAATTCGCCATTTCCATTTTCCGAGGAAATTTTATAAACTTTAGATTAGTTGAAATGTGATATATTCACAAATTTTTTTTTGGCTTGCATAAAGACTGAATTGATGAAAATGAAACATTTACAACATACTTTTTTTTACTTCTTTAGAGTCTTCAGAATGTGGAACTTAAAAAAATTCCTATCGGAACTCTTATTTTTGAATTTGTTTATTTATTTCCTTTTAACTTTTCTCTAGCTGACATGTGATATTTTCACAAAATTTTTCTTTTCTTGATATAAAGCATCCTGAACGCTGTAATTAAAAAAAGTTCCCTGCGGAATTTCTCAATTTTTAACAGCCTTTATTTATCAACACGTGTATGTTAATTAGTTAGTTAGTTAGTATGCAAGTTTGGGTCGAATCTTACAAATAACTTTTGAAGCAGATTCCGTTATCGGAATTAACCGAGTTTTGTTACACGTACATAAACTCGATGACAAGACAATATTGTGGTGTCCAATCGTGAATGTCTTATACAGGGTGCATAAAAAATAAACCTAAACAGTACAAAACAGTTCCCGTTATCGGAATTGGCTGGAATTTGATATACATACATAAACCCGATGACAGTACAATATTGTGGTGTTCAACGTAAATGTGTTAACAAGTGTGAGCAAAAAATAATGTTAAAAAGTAGAAAATAAAATAAATATAAAGTAATATTTTTCAAAAACATGCTTTTATTTATAAACTATTAAAATGGAAAGTAAAAAATAATTACACTTACATAGAACAGAAGCTCGAAGCTTGAGAAGTCATCACACGTAAAATAAAACCTCAAGATTTTATATATTCAAAATTTTTAAAAAATCTGTGTATGTAAGTTTAATTTTAATTTTTTTTTTTAATTTTTAATTTTTAACTTCTGATACTGCAATTGCCTTCTTGCTTTGGCACCAATTCTTAAAAGATTTATATACTGCTTCATACCTTTTTTTCGAATTTTCAGGTAGTAGAGATAAACAATGTTTAAAACATCCATTTTGTCCACACAGAATCAAACAATTCGACTTCTTCAAACTTTTCGCTATGAATTGTCAACTTGACGTTGTTGATAAAATAAAAACTGCTTATGTTGCTCTCGCAACGGATCACGGTTCATATTGATATGATGATAATGAAAATCCAAAAATATATCCAGCATTTTCTTGTAAACTTACAATACAGGGAGGGGGAAAAATGATATATACTATACAGGGTGTCCCGAATTGCAGTATCCAAACTTTAACAGCGCATTCTGCATTCAAAATAAGCCCTAATTTTCTATATAAACATATATCGCAAATGCTTCGTTTTCGAAATACAGGGTGTTAAAATTGTTTTTTAGTCATAACTTTTTTATTACTTGAGATATTGTTATTAAATTTGGTAAACAGCCTTGCAGTAACAAAAGGCATTTTTTGATTTGAAATATTTTTTAATTTTTCATCAGTGGCGTCCGTACGGAATTTTTTATTGAATAATCTTGAAGAAAAAATGGTACTCTACTGCTTTTTCTGAAAACAAAAATCATTCCTAAAATCCCCACTCAGTTTGGAGGAAATTTGATCCCTTGTCTTTTTTTCGTGCGGTGTAAGGATTTCGAGTAAAAAACTAAAAACCATTTTTATGTATGGCATAGTTAAAATTTCCATTATTGTTAATTTCAGTAGCAAAACCTTTAAGGTGGGATTGTAATAGCAAGTTTTTTAAATTATTTGGTTTCCGATATTTATTTTATGCATTCCGGGTGAGTTCACAATTTCTGAACAACGTGTGTAGGGTTTCTAAAATAAAAGCTTGTCTGACAACTAAGGAGAGATGACGTCATCGACCCGTTATAATGGAGATTTGCATTATGTTTGGGTTATCAGGGTGACATCGCAGAAGTTAGCAGGCAACCTATTAAAATCTAATGTCCTTGGTACTTACCATCATTCCTTCATTGTCGACTCTTGGTATTCTATGATTGCATTTTTGTGATAATTGAACAATTGCTAGGTTCGTCTTTAAAGTATGACAGATGAGTTTATAATTCTAAAATCGTCGATTCATTTTGTTAAACGGTAATTAGAATTAATTCAATTTTGAAGATGATACCTCATTTTACAGAAACTACTCTTTATTAACTAGGTTCGTAATTAATTTTACAAAAACTAGAATTCATAACTTTTATTAACTTAGATCGTGAAAAAAATTTATAGAGCACTTTAAATATCATTAAGGATTAATGTGGGCCTTAAAATTCACAATAATTGCTCAAAATGAGCTCCTCTAACTTCGACACATTTTCGGCATCTGCTCTTAACTGTGTCAGTGGCATGGCGTATAAAATTCGTATTGGCTCGCAAAGTTTCACAGGCTTGGTCTATCCTTAGAATCAGTTCTTCTCTTGTATGAACTGGTCTGGAATAAACTAAATTTTTCAAATAACCCCACACAAAGAAGTCGACAGGTGTGAGGTCAGGGGAACGTGGTGGCCAGGCTATAGCTCCTAATCGTCTAATCCACCGTTCTGGATGATTATTATTTAACCACTCGCGATTTACAAGTGCAAAATGCGCGGGAGCCCCGTCCATTTGAATCCAGAATTCGTTTCTAAGATTTAGAGGAATATTTTCTAGATATTGAAATAACTCATTTTGCAGAAAATCATTAAATAACTGTCCATCTAGGCGTGGTGGTAGAATATGGGGCCAGCAAAAAATTTCATTTATTACACCACACCAAACATTAACACAAAAGTCTTGCTGAAATGCTCTAGTTCGTACAACACGTGGATTGTCATGGCTCCAGATTCTTAAATTATGGAAATTTACTGAGCCGCTTCGGGTAAATGTGGCTTCATCAGTCCATACAATTTTTTTTGAGAAGTTCTCGTCTTCCTCTATTTGGCGCAAAAACCAATTGCAAAAACTGACACGTTTTTCGGCATCACCAGGTTGTAAGTTTTGAACTGGCTGCATCTGAAATGGCTTCCTGTGATATTTCCTCAAAACGCGATGAACCTTATTTTTAGAAACAAAAACTGCGTTGCCTTGTAAATTATGAGCTGCTCTTCGTAGGCTTAATGTCCTATCGTTGTCAAACTTATTTAAAATTACGTTTCGATATTGTTCATTTCTCCTGCCTTCGTTTCTCGGATTCTTTTTGAGTCCAAAATTCCTAAACATTAAATGCGTTTTAATGAAAACTTGTTTGCAAGGTAATCTTCTATTTGGAAATCTTCGTTGGTATTCCCGTACTGCTGCATTTGCATTTCCATTACAGAAACCATAAACGAAATGAATATCAGCATATTCAAAGTTACTGAATAACACCATTTTGAAATCACTAGTTAGACTGATAATTACCTTTTTGTATGTAATGTACCTGACATTTATTTACTCTAAAAACTCAAACGTCACACTTTAAAGACGAAACTAGCAATTGTTCAATTGTCACAAAAATGCAATCATGGCATACCAAGATGTTAAAGGTTTTGCCACTGAAATAATTAACAATAATGGAAATTTTAACTCGAAATCCTTGCATCGCACGAAAAAAAGGCAAGGGATCAAATTTGCTCCATACTGAGTGGGGATTTTAGGAATGATTTTTGTTTTCAAAAAAAGCAGTAGCGTACCATTTTTTCTTCAAGAATATTCAATAAAAAATCCTGTACGGACGCCACTGATAAAGAATTAAAAAATATTTCAAATCAAAAAATGCCTTTTGTTACTCAAATGCTGTTTACCAAATTTAATAACAATATCTCAAGTACTAAAAAAGTTATGACTAAAAAACAATTTTTTTCTTAAAATTTTAACACCCTATATTTCGAAAACGCATTTGCCGATATATGTTTATATAGAAAATTAGGGCTTATTTTAAATGCAGAATGCGCTGTTAAAGTTTGGACACTGCAATTCGGGACACCCTGTATGGGATGTAAGTACATTAACCAGTCTCGAACTTTTTTGCTAGCCCTCGCTATCGCTCGGGCGCAAACTCGTCCTCAACTGGTAAATGTTGCTTACATCCCTTATAGTATAAATAACTATAGGTACTTATTTCAAATGGATTTTAACGTTTTCCTATTTTAAGCACATACTGTGTTTCATATTATAAGCTAAACATAGATTTTTCAATGAAAATATACTTTTTATAAGTGTGAAAATTAAAAAAAAATAGAGAAAACAGTGAAAGATGAGGAACTAACCCATGTTTTTTTTTTCAGTCTTTGGATCTTCTGTCTGCATACAGGACAGAGAAGACTATTTTGTCATGGGCGGCGTTTTACCCCTCTTCGTCTTTGAAAAGTGGTTTCGCCTCCGTATTTTTTCGACGAGCATTGGTAAACACCTTAAATGTTCTATTTCTTATTTCAACGGTAATATATTCCGTAGGAAATATTGACGACATTATGCGAATCTCACAGACATTGTTCATGGCCGCTTCATTTATGACACTTCAAGGTAATAGGTAACGTAGGTAATAAAGTATTTTAGGTAGTTTCTACCTGAACATAATTTAAATGTCAAAAGGTCCCTCAGGCGAGGACTTATTTTAGGGGGGTTTTCTAAACTTTCCCTTAAAATGTCCTTGCTTCGTAATACTTATGTAATTCCAGTTTAAGTAAAACTGACTTTGGGACGAGGTTTAACCACCAATCCCAAGAAAAGGATCCTTATTCGAAGCATTTCTTTCATTTTAATTTAAATAAAGCTGACTCTGGGAGGTGTTTAACCCTCAACCCACCCCCCTAAATACGGCATTGAAACGTAGTAATTAGTTTAGGAAAATAAACTGCTGGCCACTTGAAACAGTTCACCTGCATTTTTTGGTAAAATTTAAGTTCAAATATTTTTAAAACGAGACGGGATACTGGGGTGCAGTTTTAAGTTGTATCTTGCATTAGGCGTAAAACTTACCTAAACTAAAAAGTTATTTATACAGGGAGTTAAACAAGACTCAATTTTTTTATTTGTTCCGAAAATCTACAAAAACAATTTCTTAGTTCTAATTGTTAGCGTAATCCTCGTGAATGATTTTTTTTGTCAAAAAATTTAATTTTTCTACATAATAAGCTGTAACTTTTTATGAGCCATTCGATGTTTTCTTGCTAGAGGGTCCTTAAATCATATTTTTTTATAATGTGCGCGGTCTGCACTACGCAGAACATATACAGGGTGTGAAAAAAATGTGACAAGGTTAGTTAAAAACCTAGCAATCCTAAAGATCATGTACGTATATTTCAACACCATGTAGCATAAAAAAGAATTCAAATGTAAAAGTTTTTATTTAAGTTTTAAGTGGTAGTGAATATTTTGTCCAAACGGTTTTTTAATTTTCACTCTAACTTTATGATTTTAACAAATACAGGTGTTGATTTTATAGCCAAATTTACCAACATCGGGTAACACAAGAGACATGTAACGGGCTGCCACCTTTATAGTTTTAAAAATATCAACTTGAAATTTGAAATGTCTCTATAACTCCATAAAAGAAAAATTCTCTTTAATAAATTATTAAGTTACTCCCGCTTTAACTGGAAGTAACCCCCTACTTTTTTATTTTAAATAGGACCCAATATATTTAACGGACTATCGTATTTAGCTTAAAATTAGATTTTTAACGATATATCACAAGTTAAGTTTTGTTTTCAAAATGGCGGCTGGACAGCCATTTTTTCAAAATTCAACATTGGCCTGTCATGATAAAAATGCAGTCACTTTTTACAACGTACTTATTTAAGCAGTCCAAAATAAGCTCAATATCAATTTTTTTAGAACACTTCGATTTAAACATCCTTTGGGAATAATATTTTTTTACATCTATTTTTGTTGTAAAATTATCTTTCTAAAGACGTATCAAATGTCGAGTCAAATTGTAAGCATTATTTTATCTATTACTATAAATTAGCCAGTTATTTTAAATAAAAACTCTCCCGATTTATCAAAAATGGCTGGTCAGGGGCGTGCAGTCCATGGAAGCAAGGGAAGCAGTGCTTCCCTAAAAAAAATTACAAAACATCTTCTAAAATGTAATTTTTGAAATAGGAAACCATTAATCTAGTTTATATTATTATGGAAGCCATTGGGGATACTGCTCTAACATCCGCTCCACTAAAACCAAAACACTGGTTCAGATATGTAGATGATAATTTTGTTGTTTGGCCTCATGGACAGAATAATCTCCTCATATTTCTGGACCACCTTAATCAACAACATCATAATATGAAGTTCACAATAAAAATTGAATCTAATAGAACGATTCCCTTTCTAATTATATTTGTTCAAAGGAAGGAAAATTGTACGTTAGGAAACTATTTTACATGAAGAAATAGTTATGAACCTGCCACAAAGAAACAATTTCACTATCCGAGAAGTTATTTTGCTAGAAGATGCTACTTTACCTGCGAGGTCAAAATACGTAGTGAAAGCAGTGCTTGATGACTTAGATGAAGAAGTTATTTTGTTCCTTCTGAGTAGAAATCAAGATGTCTTCTCTTTGGCTGACAGTGACTTAGGAAAAACCAACATAGTTCAACATCGAATTAATACTGATTATGCAGCACCGGTAAAACAACCTCCTAGACGAATATCTTTGGCAAAGCGACATGAAGTGGATCGGATGCTTGACGATATGGAAAAACAAGACATTATAGAGCAATTGCAAAGTCCCTGGTCATCACTAGTAGTCCTGGTTAAGAAGAGAAATGGTTCCACCAGATTCTGCGTCGACTTTCGTAGGCTCAATACGTCACAAAGAAAGATAGCTTCGGATACTTTAACAGGATCAAAATGGTTCTCAACCCTGGACCTGAAAAGTGGTTATTGGCAAGTTAAGCTTAATCCAGATGATAAAGAAAAGACAGCGTTTTCTACTGGGACTGGACTGTGGTAATTTAAAGTTATGCCTTTTGGATTATGCAACGCCCCAGCAACTTTTGAACGTTTAATGAAACTGACATTACATGGGATGACATGGGAAACATGCCTAGTATATTTAGATGACATCATTATTCTTGGGAAAACATTTGAAAGTCATTTAAAGAATATTGAAGCTGTTTTCCAGAAACTGAGAATGCCTGACTTAAAACTAAGTCCCAAAAAGTGCCAGTTTCTTCAAAAAGAGGTGAAATATCTAGGCCATGTAATTACCGAACATGGAGTAAAATCGATCCTGAAAAGACTGAAACCATTCAAAATTGGCCAATACCAAAGGACAGACATGAATTAAGGAGTTTTCTGGGACTTTGTACGTACTACAGACGATTCATAAAGGGTATCGCTGGATTAAAAATGCTAAAATATTATCTTAATTATCAAGCCCATAATAAATGCGGCCTTGACTCCGACCCAGTCACAATAGAAAATCGAATAGAACCTATGCGGGCCGCTAGCTTCTCTGCAGCCAAGTCCTGTGTGCTTGATTTCCTGTGAATCGAGCCAGAGGTTATTGAACTTTCCACCGGCTGTTTGCAATTTTTGCATTTCAGTCGGGGACTTTAAGTAGGGGCGAAGCTATCGTTGGAGTAGGTTCTTTGTTTGAACGGCTATCCGTGTGTTGTGTGATACGTACGTCGCGTCGTGCATGGTGCGATATGGAAGAAAATAATACGGACGTGGATATGCAAATACCGTCAACTTCGGCTGTTGGTAATAACGTTGAAAATGTTGGAGAATTTAGTAAGAAAAGTGTGTGTGTCTTAATAATAAAGCGATTTTCAATATTAAACTTCGCTGATAAGCTTCAAATAATTTCCAAAGGATGGGCAAAACCGCCTATGAAAACATTAACCACAAAAATGAAAAACTGTATTAGATATTTCTATCCGGAAAAACAATACGAACAATTTAAATGGCTAACAGGGTGTGAAAATATAAGTAAATTATTTTGTTGGCCATGTTTACTTTTTGAAAATTAAAAAAGTCTCTGGAATGAAAGAAAAAGTCTTCGCCAAAACCAGAATTGAACTCGCCCTTAATAAACATTTGGAAATTAGTCACCGCCAACACAATGAACTAGTCGATAAAAATAGGCAAATATTAAGAAGACTTATCGCTGTTGTTTGTTTTCTCGGACAGCACGAATTGGGATTTAGAGATCATGACGAAACAAGGGTTTCTTCAAATAGAGGAAATTTTCAAGATTTACTTAGTTTAATGGCTAAATATGATGATTGCTTAAAAAATCATTTAGAGCAGTCTAGCGTTTTTCGCGGAAAGTCGAATCCAGAATGATTTAATTTCCGCTGTTGCAACCATTATTCTAAAAAGAATTAAGCAGGAGATTGGCGAAGCGCGGTTCATTGCTATTGTTCTGGGCGAAACAACTGATATCACTAATTTTAGCCAATTATCTATAGTAATACGCTACGTTAAAACAGACGGAAGTATTGAAGAGCGATTTTTAGGTTTTAAGAATGTGTTTGAAAATCGTACAGCAGATGCATTATATACCGTAGTTTATAACGTTACTAAATAAATTAATGGAGAGAAAAAATTAGTTGCTCAAAGCTATGATGGAGCTGCAGTGTTGGCAGGACAATTAGGGGATCTGCAAGCTAGAGTTCGAGAAACTTTCCCAAGTGCTGTGTTTGTCCATTGTTTTGCTCATAAATTAAATTTAGTTTTATCCCAGTCCATCAATCACATTAAAGAGTGTAAAGTATTTTTCTTTACTTTAAGTGGCATGGCTGCTTTTTTTTCCAAGTCAACAAAACGTACACAAGCTTTGGACTTCATTGTCCACAAACGATTGCCCAAAGTAGCTCCTACTAGGTGGAACTATAATGGAAGATTTGTGTTAACAGTATCTGAAAATCGTGAATCACTGATTGAACTATTTGAAAATATAATAGAAAATAATGAAACGTGGGACTCGGAAGCAAAAAATAGTTCGAATGTTTGAAACGAGATTTTAATTTTAGTTACTTGTTGAACATATTTTCAGAAATATTTTCATTCTCGGACAATGTGTTTAATATATTACAAACTAAACCAACTGATATTGCGTTTTGCTTAAAAAAAGTGGATGATTTTAGTCGCATGTTAAGCCAAAAAAGAGATGACTTTGACCTATTTTGGGAGAAAACGATGACGCTAAATGTAGAGCCACAAGCCAAGCGTCTTCAAACAGACAAGGTGGGAGATGTGCAAACATCATACAGACGCCTCTTTTATGAAATAATCGATCAAATTCAGCAACAAATAAACTATAAATTTAACGGTTTAAATGATTTTAAATTCCTCGAGCTCCGCAATTTTGATGCATTTAAAGGAAAAACTTTTCCAGAAGATGCGTTTAAATCTCTTCTTCTTCATTATGGCCAGTTCTTCGACCGAGTGTTACTGCGATCTGAACTAAAAGTGATTTTAGGAACTAATGCAATTTTTAAAAGACAAGGAGCTGGAAGATGCCTACACCGAAGAGTCGAAGTTGTGTGAATTAGTATTGACAATATCTGCGACAAGTTCATCAGTAGAACGCAATTTTTCAACAGTTAAACGTATGAAAAATTTCGTGAGGAATTCAACGGGGCAAGAGAGACTTTCGCATACATCGCTGTTGTCCATTGAAAATAAACTTTTCCAAAATATGTCGGAGCGCGACTTTTTTATGATGACGTCATTGACGAATATGCAAAAAATGATCGAAGAATCGAATTACATTACAAATAGGTAAGTTTCTAAAAATTGCTACCCTTTCTTAACATTTCAATTTCAAATAAAAATTAGTATATGACACATTCTCAAAAAGGCAATTTTACAGCGAAAATGACTGTGAAAAAAAATGTGCCATTAAAATATTGCGAAAAATTATACAAGGTGTCAATAAAAAATATCAGAGTAAATTGCTCATTCGGTAATTAATACAAAAAGTGAAAAAATTGAAAAATTCTATTATTTTCCAAAACGATGTTTAAGTTGAAGTGTCTAAAAAAATAAAAACTAAGCTTATTTTGAACTGTTTAAAAGAAGTATTTTGTAAAAAGTGACTGCATTTTTATCATGATACGTCAAAGTTGCATTTTCAAAAAAAAGACTGTCCAACCGCCATTTTGAAAAAAAACTTACCTTGTGATATATCGTTGATAAGCTAATTTTAAGCTGAATACGATAATTAATAAAAATGCACAAGGTTCTATTTAAAATAAAAAAAGTAAGGATCACTTCCGTTAAAACCAGAAGTAATTTTTAATTACTTTTTTAGAGAAAACTTACCTCTTCTCGAGTTATAAAAACGTTTCAAGTTTAGTTTTTTTGATATTTTTTTAACTAAAAAGGTAAAATCAACACCTGTATTCTTGTAAAATAATAAAGTTAGAGAGAAAATAAATAAATACTCGATACTCCTTAAAACTTAAGTAAAAACTTAAATTTAAATTCTTTTTTATGCTACATGTTGTTGAAATATACGTACATGACCTTTAGGATTGCTAGGTTTTCAACTAACCTTACCACATTTTTTTCACACCCTGTATATTTTCTGGGTAGTGCAGACCGGCACATTATAAAAAAATATGACTTAAGAGCCCTCTCGCAAGAAAATTTTACATCAAGTAGCTAATAAAAAGTTACATCTTATTATGTAGAAAAATTAAATTTTTTGACAAAAAAATCATATCTGAAAAAATATTAAAAATTTAAAAAACAAATTGAAATTGTTTTTTAAATTTTACCAAAAAATGCAGGTGAACTGTTTCAAGTGGCCAGCAGTTCAGCATAACAATCATTTATGACACGCTATAAGAAAAATGAAGTGCGAATTTCTTCTAAATA
The DNA here is from genome assembly GCA_030620095.1 of Kuschelorhynchus macadamiae. NCBI lineage: Eukaryota > Metazoa > Arthropoda > Insecta > Coleoptera > Curculionidae > Kuschelorhynchus > Kuschelorhynchus macadamiae. The sequence continues at coordinate 232,434 of JAUTXW010001499.1, forward strand.
ATGTTATTTTAACCAAAATAAATCTAAAAAATAATTGGGAAAAATATATAAATAACCGACAAATGACATTTTCCCTCTACATTAAAACAGGGAGGCCCACACTACCAAACATCATAACTAAAGTTCTTAAATTAAAGCCATATAAAATGAAACTTTTACAAGAAATTGATGAAACTGATTTTTTAAGAAGGGTTTAATTATGCCAGACCTTATAAAATTATTAAGAGCAAACAAACACAGACATTTTTTGGAAAGATAATAATGTCTGACAATTCCACATTTCATTTAGTTGAAAAAGTTAATAAACATGATTGCAGAATATAGAAAGAATAAAATCGCAGTTAATTTCACGAACAAGTCAGAAATTCACTAAAATATGTTACAGTTGATGTGGTCTGTTTAAATGTATTCCATTCTACATTACGGTGCATATGTCGATATGCTTGAAATATTTTTAATACACAATTACAGTATGGAAATACATTAAATTCAGTGTACTTTCAGCAAGATAGAGATACCGCACTATGTTTTAATTACAAGAGAATCATTAAATAATCTCTCTGGAAACAGGTGTAATGGAAGAAGAGATCCTATTCCATGGGCTTCTCAGGCTGAGCTGTTCCCGACTTTTTATAGGGGTATGTAAGAACAATGCTGTATTCCCCCGCAACCAAAATTAGAGCAATATACCCGCCACATGATTAAACATATTTCAGAAGAATATTTAGTTTTATTAGGTTTATTAATTTAGATAAAGGTACTGGACATTCCTACATCTTTTTCTATAATTTTTATTGTCTTTTTTATTAAATTTTAATCATTTACTCTTCTTTTCTGACGGTTTAAAGATCCTGTATTTTGCAAATTGTCTATACCAGGTTTTAATTTGTAGGTGAAATTTGTATTTCCTAAATCTTTTTTGAGTTACTTTTATTGACTAACTTCCTGCAAACATTATGACATGATCCCTTTTTCACTCGAACAGAATTTGTTTAAATAGTCGACTTTTCAAAAAATAACATTAACCGCGAAATTAATATTGAAATTCAGTATTGTTTTTCGGATCTCAAAAAATTCATTATTTTAAAAAATAAGTATACCATATTTTACATTTTTTTGAAAGGGGAAGGAAAATATTTTCAACCGTATTCACTACAACTTTAAATTTAGATTATGGTCTAACTTGACATCTGTGAGTTTAAAATGACATATGCAAGTATAGAACAAATAATTTTTTGAAATGTAACAATAACTATTAGCTAGAGTTAAAGAGACATCCAGTGGGCGCCAGCTAAAAGTCATATGAGGTGGGATGTTTCATGGGATATAGTTGGTGCATGGTATACATCACAAGCAACATTTTTAGTTTTATCATTGCCTATAGAAATTTGGTACAGCCTATTTCAGTACACCTCGTTAAAACCAGTTTGCTACAATGTTATCATTAAAACAACATTACAACCCCGAAGCCCCACCCCTAAGAAACTTGTATCAGCTTATTTTAAAGCTTGTCATAAAACTTAGTATGCCGTTTTTAATAAATTATAAAGCACTGATAAAGCTTACATAAAATACCTAATCTAAAACTAATAGACTACTTTTAAAACATTTTTGTTTTAAACTGTGCATCCAAATTTGATGCACGCTATTTATTTTATACAGGCTTTATCGTTGTATTTTGACTGTTGATATTGAAATCAAGAGCGCAGAGGTTCATAAAACGTACGCTACATAATGCTAAACATTCTAGATGGTACGAATTTGCAAAAAACTTCAAAAAAACTACCAAGTCAAATATCCCTGAAAAAAACAGGTATATAAAAAAAGTATGTACAATAGTGAAACGATTTCAGGTCCAAAAGTAACATAATACGTAAATCACAAAGTACACAGACTCTACGTGAACAAGGACAGACAGAAAACATCACAAAATCAATCCGGTTAACTGCCTTTTTAGCTGCAAAGTGCTGAGCTTAAAAATGTCATACTCCGAGCAGCGACGATTGAAGTTGCATACTAGTCGGTCAACAAATGCTCTAAGCCAATAATTTATACGGTGGTACCTTTCTAAAAATAGTTGAGATTGTCTCGTTCTCCTAATAGGTACCAAATATGAGACTGACTCCAGCAATATTTCACAGTCAATCACTCCATTGACCAATTTGTGTAGAAAAATAAGAAGTGCTTTCTTTTTTCGAAACGCTAGGGTTTGCAGGCCTGTATTATATATCAGACCTTGATATGGAAAATAAAATTTATATAAAAGGTATTTTACAAATCTATTTCCCACTTTTTCGATTCTGTCAATGTGACACTGTTATGAAAAATTCCATATTGCAGAACAGTATTCCAAAACGCTTCTAATCAATGAGGTATAAAGACACCCAATTGCTTTGTTATCAGTTACATGCTTTGTATGTATGGTATTATAAACCCCAGCAATATAAAACCATTCAATACAAAGCTATCAATATGCCGATTAAAAGTTAAATTTTCATAAAAAATTACACCCAGTATCATCGTATAATCAGTAACAACTTCCAGATGTACAGCATCTATGAGGTAGGTGGAGTGTACGGGATTACTACGTTCATGGAAATGAAGCACTTTACATTCAATAATGTTAAGCTGCAGATAATTAGTGTGGCACTATTTTGCCTTTTAATGGCAGACTGCAGTGGATTAAAATCAGAGGAAACCGGTGAAAAGAATTTTAAGTCATCAGAATATAAAAGACATTTAGACATTTTAAAACAAGGCACTATATCGTTTATAAAGATTAAAAATAAAATTGGTTCAATATGTGAACCCTGCGGAACACCTGACATTACAACAACCTCCCTGAAAGCTGAACTAGAGAAGTTGACTTGCTGACGACGATTAAATAAATATGATCTGATCCACTCCAGATAGTTTCCACAAAAATCAATTTGATGCAATTTCCATAATAGAAGCTGATGGCAAACGCTGTCAAAAGCCTTAGATATGTCAGTGTAAATGACATCAATCTGTCGCTTAGCCTCAACCGATGTCATTAAGTAATTCTGGAATATTTCAAGATTTGTAGTCGTTGAGCGACACCAATAGGAACCATGTTAAATAATCGTAATGCAGTGTTTTAATGATTCAAAGATGTGATCGGTGATAATTCCCTAAAATAGCTTTGGTATGTGTGAAAGTAAAGAAACACCTCCATAATTCTTTATATCGACAAGAGAGTAGAAAACTTCAAAATTTCAGGAGAGGAATCTAGATTGAAGGATCTCTGAAAGATTATACACAGAGGCTGAGACAATGAATGAAAACATCTTACCAATAGGATAGTGGGGATTCCATCTGGACCAGCCTTCTTGGAGAGATCAAGGCCATTTATTTTATTACAGATTTCTGCCTTGGTAAAACAATACGTTAATAGTAATTTTCCAGAAAAACTTATGGTACCCATCTTGCTAAAGTCCAAATTGGGGTGGTGAGAATAGCAGGACTGAAGGTGAGTAGCAAAAGCATTTGCGATGATATTTAAACCAATAATTTCCTCACCGTCATAACTCATGACATTGGGAAACTGGAATCCCTTCATAAGTTACGTACAAATGTCCAAAAATATTTGATGTTCTCTGGGATAATGAATTCAGTTTGTGTGACATATGTAAGATAACACATATCAGTTCGAAGTTTAACGTCACGTCATATGTCAGAACATGCTAAATAATCGACATGTAGTGCGGTCATTTTATATTTTTTGTATAGGCGATTCTTTTGCCCAATAAGGTTTCTTAAAGGAGTGTCAAACCATTTTGGATATTTACTATCCACAACAATCTTCGTGGGAACATATCTATTAATACCCTGGAATAAAACCTCATCAAAGGGCACAACCATTCTGTCCATGTACGATTCAGTCGATAAGACAGACTAGTCATACTGCTTATAAAAAAAATTTAAATAGGATAAATTTGCTTGATGAAACTGATAAACACTCACTTGATTGTAATTTATAATTGGAGGAACATATTTAATTTTGTACTTCACTTCAATCGCTGAATGATATGGGTCAATATTTACGAGGGGAAAATCAGAAGGTGAAATTAAAACATTAACGAAGTCATTGCGTAATGAGTCGTTGCTGCAATTCAAGAAAACTCATAGACAGGATAAGACTTTGGGAAGCCAAGGATGGTAAAACTTCTGGAACCAGGGTGTCGTTCTCATAAATCCAATCCACCTAAGAAAAATTAAAGTCACCGAAAAAAAAAATTGTTTGGCAGTTAAATCTATTTCTCAGCGACTCACAGGTATTACAAAAAGTCTGATAACACTCCTGGTTAGAATTAGGTAGAAAATATACACATCCCAGAACCAAACTGGTACCACTCGCTCGCACAAGAACACAAACATCATCAAATTCAACATGAGCAGGAGTAGCAATTACAGATACCTAAAAAAACAACAAACAGACAACCCAGTTCTTCATAATCCCTATCTTTTTTATGAAATAGACACACAAAAAGCGGGCTCCTCAAAAATACTGCGTTTTACCAAATGTGTTTTTTTTTTGAAAAAACAAATAGTGAAGATAAAAAACAACTAAATTAGTCTAATTTGTGCAAAACGGAATTAAAATGACAGGTTGGTATAAAACACTCGAAAGCCTATGAAAATTAAATTCACCGGGTTTTTAAATGATTTTAGGATATATTAATTAATGGCGAATTTCTGATAGCGTGAAAAATATGGCCGTCATACTTAAACCAATTAAAACAAATTGTTTGTTCCTGATATCTCGTTAAAATAGATAAGCTTTAAGATGAATTTTTATGGACAGTTCATATTGCCTCTAGTACAACTCCTTTATTTAGGATTCATACAACAATATGGTTTTAAGGTTGATCTAAGAATGTTCCATCATAAACTCTTTCTACTTTATGAGTAATATGATGTGGCCAATTGGCCGTAAAAACAAAGAAGTCGCAAATCGACGATTGTAACAGGTGACACCCGACACGGCGAAGATTAATATTTTCATTTTTCTTACCGGTATTTTTTTACAATTAAATATTTTATCCCCGCGTAAATTTAACTGCAATTTTCGGCTCTGGTTTCATGTAAGTTTATTTATAGAAAACCAAATAATCCACGTCATGAGTTTTAAGGTTGTTGAAACGATAGAGAACGGAGAACTATGCTTAGTTATTATCCCGGGGGCATTGGAGGATAAGGGTGTTTTGTGGTGGCTTAACTGAAAAGAACAGTCCTCTGAAAAATTCAAACTCACTCATTACTGGATAGAAATAAGTGGGAAAAAATGTCTTACATAGTGAAAAGAAGGTTTGCAACATTTAAAGAAGCAAAAAAAGAAGAAACATTTAAAGAAAAGTAAAAGTTAATGGAGGAAAATCCGGACACTGGGCTGAACCAGAAGATACCTCTTATACTAATCTAAGGTACAAAATTAAAGAAGCCCAAAAAGAAAATAATTGATATGCTTCACTTAAAAGATGACCTTTCAATGATGATATACCATTGAAGAAATATAGCTTTATCATGGTTTTTATCGAGTACATATACAAGATTTCTTAAAACCATTTTAAATATTTTTAGTTAAGGTTACAATCTAAGTATCTCAATGAAATGTTAAACTGCTGTAACAAGGCAATTTAATGTCTCCCATAGGGCTTGCTTAAAACCAGTTTTTTTATTGGTTTTATGAGTAGGTTTTATGATTAATGTTAAAACATTTGGTTTGCTTTATAGCTTCCTTAAAACACCTCTCTTAAGTAGAACCATCTTAAAGCTTCCCTGAAACCATTAGGTTTTAAAAATGTTGCTTGGGATGCTAGCCAGTTTTGCAATTGCAAAAATTAGATACCTGTAAACATTTAAATTATGTTCAGTTAGTATACAGGGTGTTTCTTAATGGTATGCGAATATTTAAGAGTGCGATTCTACATGCAAAATTAATAATAGTCTGCTTTATAAATTATGGTCCAAAAATGCGAAGTAATAAAATTTTAGGATAAAAAAAAATTAGTTAATATTTTCGAAACCACTTAAGATATTTCAGTGATATTTAATAAAGGCGCGTGTTTTTTTGACAGAACCATATTTTTCAGATTTAACACTGTCCTGCGTACGAGCATCATTATTTTTCCAAGCCTTAAATATTCCCATATCATTAAGGCACACACTGTTTTTTTAATATAAGTATCCCACAAGGAAACTAGAGATTATGTTTTTCTTTTTTAAATATATTTTTATAATAAGTAGCATAATTGTATGTGTTTTTTTTTTGTTTTAATAACGGTTCAAGATTTTATTTTTTATGCATATACAAAATTTCTGATTTTAGTGAAACTGATGGTTTTTCTTCGGAACATAGATCAGATCACTTTAATGGAAAAATACCTCTCCAATCCTTTATTATGCAATACCTCACTAGAAAATATGCATATGATAAACAAAAACATTTCCAAAATTCAAAAACTAACCAGTTTTATTAGAGTGGTAACGTCACAATCTGTTATAGCGATTAATATTCTTCCTGTTATTGTTGGCATTAATGGCGGCGGTTACAGGTATGATATAATATATATGATATAAAAACTCCCTTGAGGTATGTTTATTTCTTTCCTATCTGAATAATTTTTTAATTCGCAATTAAAGCTGAAATTTACGATCTGGCCTTTTAAGCCAATCAATAGAGTCCTAACACTAGAACCTGTGGTGACAGATAGATCAAAATACAAGAGTTTTAACCACACTACGCCACAACTTGTTACGTTCTGGGCGTGCGTTTCGCTAACCAAGTTAGCATCATCAGCAGATGATATAAACTAAAGCAACTTATCCTAACCGAGATTATTTATAGGTAAATGTGGTCACACTTGGTTACACCCGACTGCACCGTTGTCAAGTAAGCAATAGAGGGGACTATAGCCCTTTATTTCTATACTCTCAAATGCATCCAATAATCGATTATTAGATACATTTTTAACTAACTTAAGATTATTTATTCCCATTTAGTGATTGTTTTTCGTATCTTAAATGTGCCATGTGTTTAAAACGAATGCTTATGGAGCGTTTAATTTGCCCAACATATTTTAGATCGCAGTCGTTACAGCTAATTTCATAGATACCACTCCTCTCCTTCAAGTCGAGTTTTTCTTTAGGGTTTCCAAGGAGATTTTTCGTATTGTTCTCCGTTTTGTAGGCTACTCTTAAACCTACGTTTTTAAAAACTTTTTCTAGACCTTTCGTATATCTGGGATCATATGGGATTACTATGAAATTATTAGGAGCCTGAGGTGCTTGAAGAGTAGTGGTATCTTTTAACATTTTCTTATGCTTATGTCTATTTACTAATTTATGTACACAATGATCATTATATCCATTACTTTTAGCTATATTTTTAATCCGATTCATTTCATTATTAAAACGTTCTTTACTCAATGGAAAATTGACTAACCTGTGAGTTAAGAAATGAAATGCTGCCATTTTGTGTTGACGGCAATGAAATGAGTCGAATGTTATATACCTATCAGTATTAGCAAATTTCCTATAAATATCAAATTCTAATTTATCGTTATTTCTAATTTAATAAATATCCTACCATTACTTTTACGTACGAAAAGCAGAACAATGGGCAATTGTCTTTTCTCGACACGTTAGTTATTAAAAATAAAAATAAATTAGAATTTGATATTCATAGGAAATTTACTAATACTGATAGGTTTATAACATCCGACTCATTTCATTGCCGTCATCACAAAATTGCAGCATTTCATTTCTTAACTTACAGATTACTCAATTTTCCATTAAGTAAAGAACGGTTTAACTTTAGTTTAAAATATAGCTAAAAGTAATGGATATAATGATAATTTTGTACATAAATTAGTTAATAGACATAAGCATAAGAAAATGGTAAAAGATGCTACTACTTTTCAAGCAACTCAGGCTCCCAATAAGTTCATAATAATCCCATATTATCCCAGATATACGAAAGGTCTAAAAAGAGTGCTTAAAAACGTAGGTTTTAGAAACCTACAAAACGGAGAACAGTTTGAAAAATCTCCCTAGAAACCTTAAAGACATAGTCGACTTGAAGGAGAGGAGTGGTATCTATGAAATTAGCTGTAATGTCTGCGATATAAAATATGTTGGGAAAACCAAACGCTCCATAAACATTAATTTTAAAGAACACATGGCACATTTAACATACGGAAGACCAGTAAAGACAAGCGTTGCCCAACATGCTTTGGAAAACAATCATCAAATAGGAAAAAATAATCTTAAGTTAATTAACAATGTATCTAATAATCCATTATTGGATGTATTTGAGAGTATAGAAATAGTTAAATGTGGTAAGAAAGCACTAAATAAAGACAGAGGGTTTATTCCCTATAGTCCCCTCTATTGTTTAATTCACGGTGCAATCGGCTGCAACCAAGTGTGAACACATTTACCTCTGAATAGTCTCGGTTAGGATAAATTACTTTAGTTTATATCATCTGCTGATGATGCTAACTTGATTAGCGAAACGCGCGTCCAGAACGTAACAAGGTGTAGTGTAGTGTGGTTAGAACTCTTGTATTTTGACCAATCAATAGAGATTTCTTTGTGACCAAAATACAACCTGGAAACCAATTGTGGCATCATTTGAAAATTATGTTTGCAGGTACATGTGTTCCTACTTGTAACTATTAATTATTAATCAAAATACAAGAGTTCTAACCACACTACACCACAACTTGTTACGTCCTGGACGCGCGTTTCGCTAACCAAGTTAGCATCATCAGCAGATGATATAAACTAAAGTAACTTATCCTAACCGAGACTATTTGTAGGTAAATGTGGTCACACTTGGTTGCACCCGACTGCACCGTTGTCAAGTAAACAATAGAGGGGACTATAGGGAATAGGCCCTCTGTCTTTATTTAGTGCTTTCTTACCACATTTAACTATTTCTATACTCTCAAATGCATCCAATAATCTATTATTAGATACATTTTTAATCAACTTAAGATTATTTATTCCTATTCGGTGATTGTTTTCCAAAGCATGTTGGGCAACGCTTGATTTTTCTGTTCTTCCGTATCTTAAATGTGCCATGTGTTCTTTAAAACGAATGTTTATGGAGCGTTTAGTTTGCCCAACATATTTTAGATTACAGTCATTACAGCTAATTTCATAGATGCCACTCCTCTTCCTCAAGTCGACTTTGTCTTTGGGGTTTCCAAGGAGATTTTTCAAACTATTCTCCGTTTTGTAGGCTACTTTAAAACCTACGTTTTTAAATACTTTTTCTAGACCTCTCGTATATCTGGGATCATATGGGATTACTATGAATTTATTGGAAGCCTCAGGTATTTGAAGAGTAGTGGCATCTTTTAACATTTTCTTATGCTTATGTCTATTTACTAGTTTATGTACAAAATTATCATTATACTCATTATTTTTAGCTATATTTTTAATCCGATTCATTTCATTGTTAAAACGTTCTTTACTTAGTGGAAAATTGACTAACCTGTGAGTTAAGAAATGGAATGCTGCCATTTTGTGTTGACGGCAATGAAATGAGTCGGATGTTATATATCTATCAGTATTAGTAAATTTCCTATAAATATCAAATTCTAATTTATCGTTATTTCTAATAACTAACGTGTCGAGAAAAGGTAATTGCCCATTGTTCTCCTTTTCGTACGTAAAATTAATGGAAGGATATTTATTGTTTAATGTTTCTAAGAAAATGTCCAAATTTTCTGTTTTAGTATCAAAAATAGCAAATATATCGTCTACGTATCTATACCACACCCTTGGGAAATACTTGAGTTCTTTTTTGAATTGGGTTTCTAATCTGCCCATAAACAAATTTGCAAGGAACGGAGATAAGCAATTGCCCATCGCAGTTCCCTCTAGTTGTTTATAATATCTATTGTTGTACTGAAAAAAATTTTGATTCATACATAGTTTTGTGAGAAGTAAATACTCATCAATAATTTCTTTCTTCAAATTATTGATTTCAAGTAGTTCCTTTAGGTACTCTAAAGCTAGTGGTATGGGTACACTAGGAAACAATGAGCTTACATCAAAAGATATTAAAATTTCACCTTCTTTTAAGTGAACATTCTTAATTTTATCTAAGAATTCTAACGAGTTAGTAACCTCAAAGTTATCATACAAGATATTTAATTTGCCGAATTTTTCTACTAACCATTTTGAAATATTGTACGTTGGTGATCCAACAGCTGAAACAGTAGGTCTCATGGACTTCCCAGGTTTATGAATTTTGGGAAGGCAATACAGTTTAGAAAACACTGTGGGTTACTATGTGTTAGTTTGAATTTTAGTTTATCGGACACAAGGTTTTTACACTGTTTTAAAGTACTTTTTACTTCTGTTATCATTTTTGATAACGGGTTTTTCTCAATTAAATCATAAGGACCAGTTTGAATCAAATTGTCTACTCTTTCAAAATAATCTGTTTTGTCTAGTATAACAACCTTATTTCCTTTGTCAGCTTTTAAATAAAAATATTCCTTTTTCTTCAGTCCCTGGATAACTTCAGTGTTTTTACGAGAAACATATTTTGACTTGTTGTTAACAACGTTTTTTGAGATTTGATTTCTGCAAGCCTCTCTAATGAATCCCTTAGTTGACTCTGGCACGTATTGAATGGAACTTTCGATATTCCCTATAATAGTTGGTAAACTATTTTTTACTGGAGGCTCTGCAAAATTCAAACCTTTATTCAAAAGGGCGATTTCTCTATTATCAAAAGACTGAGAAGAAAGATTTTCTACAATGTTCTCGACTTCCGAAGAAATTTGTTTTTGTGGTTTCAACTTTCTCAGTTTGTTTTTAAGTGAACACATTTTCTTCAAAAATTTGGCATCGATAACTACGAACATTTTTCTTTGGAAATCTAACCACTGTTCAAATTCTAAATTACTAAGCTTATAAGTGAGTTTTTTAAATAATCCGTATGCTTCAATTTCAAGCATACTTCGTTTGCTATACAGATTTTTAATTTCTAAATCTAGCCACTTTTGTTTGGCAAAAGATTCAACCTTCCCAGTAACGGGTGATTGTTTAGGGATCTTTTCGTACATAAAATTAATGGAAGGATATTTATTGTTTAATGTTTCTAAGAAAATGTCCAAATTTTCTGATTTAGTATCAAAAATAGCAAATATATCGTCTACGTATCTATACCACACCCTTGGGAAATACTTGAGTTCTTTTTTGAATTGGGTTTCTAATCTGCCCATAAACAAATTTGCAAGGAACGGAGATAAGCAATTGCCCATCGCAGTTCCCTCTAGTTGTTTGTTTGTTTAAGTTTAAAGAACACATGGCACATTTAAGATACGGAAGAACAGAAAAATCAAGCGTTGCCCAACATGCTTTGGAAAACAATCACCGAATAGGAATAAATAATCTTAAGTTGATTAAAAATGTATCTAATAATAGATTATTGGATGCATTTGAGAGTATAGAAATAGTTAAATGTGGTAAGAAAGCACTAAATAAAGACAGAGGGCCTATTCCCTATAGTCCCCTCTATTGTTTACTTGACAACGGTGCAGTCGGGTGCAACCAAGTGTGACCACATTTATCTATAAATAGTCTCGGTTAGGATAAGTTACTTCAGTTTATATCATCTGCTGATGATGCTAACTTGGTTAGCGAAACGCGCGTCCAGGACGTAACAAGTTGTGGTGTAGTGTGGTTAGAACTCTTGTATTTTGATCTATCTTCCACCACAGGTTCCAATGTTAGGTATTAATTATTAATTTAACATAAACATTTAAGAGAAAAAATAGTGTTTTTTTTCGTTTTTTGCTTATAAAACGAGAAACATGCGATCAAATGCATTAATTACTATATTTTTTACACACCCTGTATAATATATTTTTGGCCACTTTTTGTGACTGCACTTTATCAATCTGTGATATTTTATCCATTTTTTTTTTGCACTCTGTACAATATATCTGTTCATGCAATAGTTTTTTTATTGCTATATTTTTATGCGCCCTGTATAATACTTGTGAATATAAATCTTTTTAAAATAAAATCTTATCTATACACAACTAAAGAAAAAAATAACTGCTGAATATGACCTCCATTTTCTTCAATATATGTACGTAGGCGAAAAACAAAATTGGCAAAAGCATTTTGGACCATTTCTGCGGTAATTGCATTAAAAATGTTAATTACGTTATTTCTAAGTTCATTTAAATTTGCAGGAATAGGACTATAGCACCTTTCCTTAATATGCCCCCATATAAAAAAATCGGGTAATGTTAAATCAGGAGAATAGGGTGACAATTGGATGAGGCCAGCTCGACCTATCCAGTTATTTCCAAAAATTGTGTTAATGAATTCTTTGCTGTTACAGAAAAGTGGGGTAGGGCACCATCTTGTTGGAAATACACATCATGCATGTATTCCTTCTTGTTTCAGTTGAGGGTATATTTCTAACATCTCTGTGTAATCGTTTCCTGTTATAGTTTTCTTTTGGAAAAAGAAGGGTCCATACATTTTTGTTTTTAACCCACCACACCATTCATTTAACTTAAGGGCATCTCTTTCAAACTCGTTGTAGGCTCTAGGGTTTTCGTCACTCCAAATCCTGCAATTATGTTTGTTTACTCTTTTACTTAGGTGAAACGTTGCTTCATCTGACATTTTTAGAATTACATCCGGTTGATTTCTAAACAGATCTAATAATATCTCACACATGATATATCTTTTCAATAGCATAATTTTCAATTTTTTGATAGGTTTGTATCTTACACGCTTTAAACTTAATTACTTTTAAAAAATTATGTACCTTACTCTTGGTTACTTGGGTGATTTTTCTAATAGATATTTTATTATTGTTTATTGTTAAAACTTCTTCAACCCTTAGAAAGTCATTTAAAAGATTGTTTTCAGAGTCTCTGTTTTTTCTTTTTTTCCTTTCCATTGTCCCAGTTTCTGAAAATTTTCTTACCCAGCTTAGGATTGATTTTCTAGGCGGATTACTTTCAATAATTCTTCTAAATCTTCCTTTTGTAATTGTAATTGAATTAGTATTAGTGTATAGCAAAACGAACTGCGCATTTTCTCTTTGGGTAAACATTTTTGAATCACGTAAATAATTAATGATAACCTGACACTTTTGTCAAAAATTGTCAAGTGAAGCAACGTTTGATATGGTGTGGTGTGTCAAAAACAAAAATGTATGAACCATTGTTCCTCCAAGACAAAACTGTCTCTAATAAAATTAATATAGATTAGTTGTTGTTGTTTTTGTTGTTTGTTCTGAAAAAAATTCCCTAATATTTTTAATTTAAAAAAAATGTATCAACATAACTGAGTGTAATAAAATATTGAAAAATGGTTAACATTTGCACGAAATTTAAAAAGTTATTAACCACTGTTAAAAATAGTAAAAATGCAATTTGCAAAATTCAGGATAAAAGTGTAATTTCAGAGAATTAATTAAGGTTCATTTAAAAAGAAAGTATCGTTCGGTAGTTAGAGATGGACGTGTAAGTTGTGCCCCACCCTGTATAAAGGTTTCAATAAATATAAATTTTTCGGATACTTTTTATTTTTTATTTAAAAAGTGCCTAGAATTGGTAATTTAAAGAAAAGTAGTTTTTATGTAAAAAAATTAAGTTTAAAAAATAATCAAACTTACTCAGACTATGGGTAATAATTTTATGAAATAAAATAATAAGAAAAAATAAAAATACCCTTTATGGAATTCAGGAGACAAAGTGTAATTTAAAAAAATAAGAAAGATATATATCGGTCTGTAAAAATTAATTAGTACGCCCCTGAAGTAAAATTTACATTCGGAAAGACAAAATTGTATTTACTCTTTTTCAAAACGTCCTTGGAAAAGCCAAAACGATTAAAAGAATACTCTTTTTAATAGGAGTGTTTAATTTACGGAGAAAAATGTTGAAGAAAATGCCTATTATAAGAAAAAAATTAATAAAAAAAGACACAAAACAGATTTCAACATTTTGAGAAATCAGTTTTTCCCAAAGAATCCATTTATTAAGTACATACACATAAAATCAAAATAATTTCAGGTTTGCAAATTTTCGCTCTTGACAAAGGTCATGTAAAAAACTACTTTTGTCTTATCCCTCGTATATATTAGACCAAAACAACTCATAAAACACGCATACTACAACAATGTTAAAAAAACATAAGCCTACAAAATGCAAAATACCGTTTATAAACATACCATTTTGTTTACAAGTTAACAACATTTAAATTACACTGTTCTTAAACCATACTTTATACCACAAGTTTTTATTTTTCTTGGGTATAGGTTTGATTATTAAAACTTATTTTTCTACAACTAGCTCGACGTTTCGCTTCTTGTTTGAAGCATTTTATTGCATGTCTTAAAAATATACATAAAACATGACTTAATACTCTTCAACAAGCATACGTAAATATTTAACATGTACTATACGTAACAAAACAAACATTCATAATACTTAACTATTGAAAAATTAATTAATTAAAATATTTTTGTATTCAGAACATTCAATAAAACAACTATGGCGTAAAATAAATTTTATATGTACCTTAGCTTTGAAACGACAATATTATTTACAGTAATAATTTTGATGTTCTGAATGTTTTAACCGATGGGTGAGATCTATATCTAAATTCCGTAATTATAAAAACCATTATCTGGATTTTTTTTATTTCATTAATAACCTATGTGTTTTGGTATACAGTGGATGGCTGAAAACATGTATAATTGTTTATTTACAGGTGTTATTTAAATTGAATTTTAGTGTTTTGAAAATCATTATATTATTTTGGGTTATTTTTTTATATATTAAATTTATATATATATTATTATTTGATTAGGTTATGATAAATTTGACTTAGATTTTGTATGTCCTTTTTGTAATTTACTGCATTCTGATCTTTCTTGATATGAATCATTTCTTTAATTGCCAATTTATGATAATTTCTGTCTGACTTAAAATTTTTGTTTCGGAAAAGTTGAATTCATGTTTTTCACTTTTTTCGTGTTTATGTAAGGCCGTGGAAGCGTTCTTTGTATATTTATGGCCGTTTAACCCATTTTCTAAGTACTGTGTGGTCATACCTATATACTTTTTAGGACAATTTATGCAAGGCACAGAATAAATTGCATTTGATTTTTTATTTTTTGGAATTTAACTTTTTAGAGGATTGTATAGATGTTTTAATAAATTATGTGATTTATGACAAATGATTATGTCATATTTGGATAAACTGTGTTTTAATTTTTCTGACAAACCATCTGTGTATGGCATTGATATGTATTTAGTGTTGTTTGTGATGCTGTGTTTGTTATTCTGTTTCTGGCTATTATAGAATTTATATGTCCGTTTTTTAAAAATAGTTTTTATCTAGGATGTCTTGAACTTTTTTTAAAATATCTGGTCTAAATTCTGGAGAAGTGAGAGCAATAGCTCGATCAGTAAGCCCAATTATAACGCTGCTTTTTTTGGCTGTTCGGGTGGTGGGAGTTAAAATTTAGGTATCGACCTGACCAAGTCTCCTTTGTGTACCGTTTTGTTTTAATGTTATTTTTGTCCCTAATCAATGTTAAATCAAGAAAATTAATTTGATTATTTTGTTCTAATTCAAAAGTAAATTGTAGTTTTGGATGAAAACTGTTAAAGTTATTAATGATATCTTGAATTTTCTTTCATGGAAATGTAGTTAGGCAATCATCCAAAAAACGTTTGAAAAAAACAATTTGAAAATCTAAGTTTTTTATGACACGATCTTTCAAGTGTTCCATTACTAACTGTGCCATATTTGACGATATTGGAGATCCCATGGCGCAGCCAGTACTGGCCACACAGTACTTAGAAAATCGGTTAAACGGCCATAAATATACAAAGAACGCTTCCCACGGCCTTACATAAACACGAAAAAAGTGAGAAACGTGAATTCAACTTTTCCGAAACAAAAATTTTAAGTCAAGACAGTAATTATCAGAAATTGGCAATTAAATTAAAAATAATTCAAATCAAAAAAGGACATATAAAATCTAAGTGAAATGTATCACAACCTAATCAAATAACTAAACTAGAAATAAGACACAAAGTCTCGGTCTCAGTCAAAAAGAGTATAATGCGGTTACACGTGTTTCGCCTTTTCAGGCATCATCAGACCTTCGACATTAACTAAAATCACAAGAACAAATCAAACAACTATAACGTCACATGTTAAAATACACACTGAGTGTATTTTAACATGTTAGTGTGTATTTTAACATGTGACGTTATAGTTGTTTGATTTGTTCTTGTGATTTTAGTTAATGTCGAAGGTCTGATGATGCCTGAAAAGGCGAAACACGTGTAACCATTATACTCTTTTTGACTGAGACCGAGACTTTGTGTCTTATTTCTAGTTTAGTCATTTGAAAGTTGGTCTCTTAGAGAATATGGACGCTTTCTTACAGTCTAATCAAATAAGAATTAAATTTAATAATAAAAAATAACCTAAAATAATATAACGATTTTCAAAACAGTAAAATTCAATTTAAATAACACCTGTAAATAAATAATTATACATGTTTTCCACTGTATACCAAAATACATAGGATTTTAATAAAATAAAAAAAAATCAAGATACTAGTTTTTATAATTATGGAATTTATATAGATCTCACCCCTTGGTTAAGACATTCAGAACATCAAAATTATTACTGTAAATAATATTGTCGTTTCCAAAGTAAAGTACATATAAATATAGTTGTTTTATTAAATGTTGTGAGTACAAAAATATTTTAATTAATTAATTGTTCAATAGTTAACTATTATGAATGTTTGTTTTGTTACGTATAGTACATGTTAAATATTTGCGTATGCTTGTACTAATTCATATATTATGTATATTTTTTAGACAATCAATAAAATGCTTCAAACAAGAAGCGAAACGTCGAACTAGTTGCAGAAAAATAAGTTTCATTAATCCTTAATATATATAATTATAATATTAATATATATATATATATATATATATATATATATATATATATATATATATACTCTGTGTCCGAGATAAGGAGGGCCACTATGGGGATTTTGGAAACGGTAAGAGATACAACTTTGGTTAAATGGGAGAAAAGTTGCGTAATCAAGGGTCTAAGAAAATGGCGTTTTCAAATTCCTGAAACATTTTTCGGATTTTGAGATATTTTGAAAAATTGGATTTTTTGATTTTACGAACTATTTTTTTCTGGCGTTATTATTTGCCCTAGAGCGAAACCAATAACACTTCTCCACAGCAACTTTTAATGCTCTTTAGGACGACGTTATTAGTTTCTTAATCTGACGTTTCGTTTTTGTGGGACCATCATCAACTTCATTTTTTTAAATACGGCCCTGATATTCTGATATCAGATTCTGAAAGCCCTTTCTATTTCGAATTCAACGATGTATAACACTTTATGGTTTAAATGCGTTTTAGTCTTTTTTCCTTGCCTTACACAAGAAAATTCCTATTACGGACCTGTACATAGTTTAGTTAAGTTCAGTTTAGTTTAATTTCAAAGAATAAACAATTAGCCATAACATATGACACTTTATGTCATTTAGGTGTTTAATAATAATCTAGTGGTTGAATTGATGCACTAATTTAATAGAATAAACAAAGATCAAATACAATTAATTTAGCAGAAGATCTAAAAATTAAAAAGCAACAACAAGGGAATACGAACAAAACAACTAAATTTATATTAAATGTTCAAAAAGATTTCCGTCGTTTTCTAAGCATAGATAGCACCTTCTAACCGTTGATTCTAACACCCTAGCCAAAATTTGTGGAGTAATATTAGCAAAGGCTTCCAAAACTAACCCCCTCAGTTCTTGTTCTGTAGCAAAATTTCGCTGATAAACATGATTCTTAACGAACCCCCATACGAAAAAATCAAGCGGGGTTATATCGGGTGAACGCGCTGGCCAGGGTGTTTCCGAATGCGTGCTAATCACCTTCTCTGGAAATCTCATGGATAGATATGCTCGAACGGCTCTGGAATTATGTGCAGGTGCACCATCTTGCTGCATCCAACAGTTGCGAACTGTCGCCAGAGGCATATTATCGAGAGCATCCTCTAAATCATTTTGCAGCAAATGTAGGTAACGCTCTGATGTCAGGTTGTGGTTGTAAATAAATGGTCCTACAATCCTTGTGCCAATAATACCAGCCCACATATTAAAACCAAAGCGGTGTTGGTGCCTCGACGTTTTGTTTAAACGTGGATTGGTTTCAGACCAATAATGAACATTTCGTCTATTGAAAATACCGTTATTCGTAACCATACTTTCATCAGACCATATTATGTAATATGGAAAATACATATTCTCCTGGCATTTTCTTGTGTACCATTCACAGAATGAGCGACGTCGCTCTAAATCGCCTGGTCGAAGTCCATGACAAATTCTGTACTTATACGGATGGAACTTTTGTTTTTGTAAAATACAATGCGTCGTTGATTTTGGTATACCAACATTTCGTTCGACCAATCGGACTGATGTACAGGGATTTTCAGTGACCGCTAACAAAACATTATGTACTGTTTCTTCATTGCTCTTCTTTTGTCGCGAAACTACAGGTTTTTTGAAAGAACCATATGCTTTAAGGTTTGCCACTAATTTGCTAAAGGTCCTTTGATTTGGCTGTCTTCTTTCGGGATATTTTTGCAAATACAAACGCTCCGCAACAGAACAATTTCTGTTGGATGAAATGAAACACGCCACCATGTCAAACTTTTCTTCGTTAGAAAACATAATTAATAGAAGAAATGACTAATTATTGCGCACTAAATTACACAGTAAGCTAATGTGTCAAACAATCAACGTTAGCTGACAATTCAAATGTATAAGAGGCCATCAACACATTCATTTGTTTTCCGGAGCCTGCTTTTCTTTAATAATTGTCAGTAACGTTGATTTTTTGACACATTTGCTTACTGTGTAATTTAGTGCCCAATAATTAGTCATGTCTTCTATTAATTAATTTTTGCGTATGTATGTATTTGGAAAATTATCGTCGTTCATACTGCGAATGGTATATAGAAAATATGCAGAATTTGAATTTTTCATATGACTGTATGATTACGAATAAAATGATGTTTTTATATTAGATGAAATGTCCATTATTGGCCTAAAACTAATCTACATTAAAAAAAAAGTCAAGTCGTCAATACTATTTCGGTTTTCATATGTGTATTGGTGTGTACAGGTCCGTAATAGGAATTTTCTTGTGTAAGGCAAGAAAAAAAGACTAAAACGCAATTAAACCATAAAGTGTTATACATCGTTGAATTCGAAATAGAAAGGGCTTTCAGAATCTGATATCAGAATATCAGGGCCGTATTTAAAAAAATGAAGTTGATGATGGTCCCACAAAAACGAAACGTCAGATTAAGAAACTAATAACGTCGTCCTAAAGAGCATTAAAAGTTGCTGTGGAGAATTGTTATTGGTTTCGCTCTAGGGCAAATAATAACGCCAGAAAAAAATAGTTCGTAAAATCAAAAAATCCAATTTTTTCAAAATATCTCAAAATCCGAAAAATGTTTCAGGAATTTGAAAACGCCATTTTCTTAGACCCTTGATTACGCAACTTTTCTCCCATTTAACCAAAGTTGTATCTCTTACCGTTTCCAAAATCCCCATAGTGGCCCTCCTTATCTCGGACACAGAGTATATATATATACAATGAGGGCATAAAGTCTGGAAACCTTGAGATACGTCAAAAACTATACAAGTTGGGTAAAAAAGTTTCATATAAAAGTTGTATAGTTCCTTACGATTTATGATTCAAAAATGTCTTGAAATATACAGGGTGTTTTAAAATTAAGTTACACGCCAAAACTTCAGAATCTCTAATGGAACACCCTGTATGTTATTTCATTTTAAGAGTCTACATGAAATTCTGATCATATTTTATTAAGCATACCCTATCCTTAGTCAACTGTTTTTGAGATAAAAAAAATGAGAAAACTGTTTTACAAAATTTTTTTAATAACGATTAACAACGAGGGCCTAAAATTCTAAATGATACGCTTTAACGTAATAAATGCTGGAATTGTTGTCCGTTCACTTCCTGACGATATCCTAATCGATTGATGAACTCTTGTTGTAGATTTCGAATGAAAGTAGGTGGGATTTGTCGGATTTCATCTCTTATACGATTTTTCAGCGCATCGATATTAGGAGGTCTGTTCAAATAAACTTTGCTCTTTAAATATCCCCACAGAAAATAATCTAGGGGAGTTAAGTCCGGGGACCTGGCCGGCCATTCGTAGGGACCACGACGTCCTATCCACCTGTTAGGAAATATTTCACTGAGATACTGCCGAACAGGTAGCGCGTAGTGAGGTGGTGCTCCATCTTGTTGGAACCACATTGCTGCAGTAGGCATATCGGGCTCATTACCTGGATACAATTGAGCTAAGGCAGGAATCAACTCGATTTGTAAAAAATCAAGATAAATTTCGCCGGTTAAATTTACGTCGAAAAAGTAGGGACCTATAATTCTATCTTGATCCAGGTTGCACCGCTCTTGCATACTTTCGCAAAATTCAAGTCGGCGGTCAAAGTCGTCTTCATTTAATTCATGGATTAATCTTATTTTGTAGGGATGATACTTTGCCGTGTGCGGAATATTTTTTAACGATGAACTAAGGTTTAAATCTAATGTTACTTGACTTGTAGGTAAATGTGGATTTTCGTTATAACTGAGTAAAACATTCAATTTCATATCATCATCTAATTTTGGCCTACCTGTCCTGGGAAGATCTTTTACACAACCATGATCACGAAATTTTTTGATAATTCTGCTAACTGTGGATTTTGCAATTGCTTGTCCTCGCTCGGGATGCGTATTATTAAAAAGTTCACATACTTCGTCAAGATTTCTTTGGCGATTTCCCCATCCAAACATCATAAGAATCTCTATTATTTCTCTTTCTGAAAGCATTTTTATCAGGAAAAAAGTAACTCTCCAACAATATGTTAAAAATTGACACAGTTTATTGTCAGTACATGACAGTTTCTATGGGAGTTTTAAAATAATCCACCAGGTTTCACTATGCATAGGGAAATGAGTTAATTTTGTTTAAAGCCAAATTTCCATTTTCTCATTTTTTTATCTCAAAAACAGTTGATTTTAGGGATAGGGTATGCTTAATAAAATATGATCAGAATTTCATGTAGATTCTTAAAATGAAATAATAGACAGGGTGTTTCATTAGAGATTCTGAAGTTTTGGCGTGTAACTTGATTTTAAAACACCCTGTATATTTCAAGACATTTTTGAATCATTAATCGTAAGGAACTATACAACTTTTATATGAAACTTTTTTACCAAACTGGTATAGTTTTTGACATATCTCAAGGTTTCCAGACTTTATGCCCTCATTGATATATATATATATATATATATATATATATATATATTACAGTATAAAGAGTTTAAAACAAATAGGAATTTCTTTACTATTGATTTCTTAGAAAATTTTATTCTTACTTGAAGGCAGGTGACTTTCTTATAGTTCTGAACATATTTTTAAGAAAAACCTTAATTTAAGTTAGCTTTCAAACTTTTTATTTATTTGTAGATTACCTGTGCAAACTTACTATCCATGGGGTACTGAAAACCACTTTCATTTCGTGACCGTGTACTGTCTTGAATTGGTATTAAGCCTAATAGGCGCCCTTGTTCTTATCACGATAGACGCTATGTTTTTGCATTATTGTAATATAGCCTACTCGCTATTTCGGGCCTTCAAAAGAAACATACAAACACTGGATTATTCTTCACAGGATGAACGAACAAAAAACGAACTAAGGAAAAATATATATCTTTACATGGAGATAATAAAGTAAGTATGTTAAAGTACAAGTAAAATACCCATAAAAAAATCTAAAACTGAAAGAGGGTTTACAATTGATTTAATTAATTATTAATGTATAGGGTAAAAGGGAAATGACTACAGATAATTTAAAAGCCAAAAGTCTAAAAGTATTGATAATTTAGAACAGAAAATTCTAATACAATAACAATGAAACGCAAAATCGGGATATACTGCTTCCCTAATTCGGTAGAATCAAAGACAAGATCTATAGTTATTATAACCTTAATCCTATTTAGAGATTACAGAGATTTAAAATCCCTAAACTCCAATTTTATACAGGAATCGGAGCAACCATTCTCTTGCAAAGAATCAAGCGACGGAATCTACTCAAGCTCATACATCTCATACACTTTCTTACGAATTAATTCTACATCACCATTCCCAAACACTTTCATTGTGCCTTTGTCAGATCTGTTCTTCCTCTTTAGTGAGTTGTCTTGGTCTAGGAACCGACGCAAGGTAGACCTTGGAATTCCGGTTAACTACACTGTCCTCTGATACTTTTAGAAGTCCTGGAGACAAATTTTTGAAGGTTACTGATCGTTTCTTGATTTTACTGCATATAAATATTAGTGAATGCGGTTTAAAGCTTTGCATTAGTATGTGAATTATTATTGGCGGATACGCTATAGTCAAAAGCACTGTAAGGAGTCGCAAAAGACCAGTGGCGACTATTCGAAGGAAGTAGGGGAAGTGCCTCTTCCCCAAAAAAAAAACCTGGCAAATTATTTTTTAACAATAAAAATCAATACAATATACCAATTTTCAATATTAAATCTTTTCAATACTAAATCTAATTCATTTCATTAAAAATTATCAATAAATGCCATGTTAAATTTAATGCAATCCTAGTATTGCCGCTGGCCGCTCGTCTGAAACCTAGAGACAAACATAAAAGGAAATGATATACTTGCGCGTATAAGCAAACCCGTATGTGCGCCCACCGCAGCGGCAGCAAACTCGTTTGTGTCGATCCACCAAGGTAGACAAGAGTCTGGGGAACAGATTTGTGAGAGCTCCGAAATAGGTCGATCATCCTTTTGTAGTCAGGGTGCCAGTGGTAGATTTTGCTGAAATGTTGTGTGCATGGTCATGCACCATGCGAGGGAAATAGACGTTTTAACTACTTTTTGCAAAGAAAGAGTTAAATAAGCGTATCTATTAATACTTTTAACAAGTAGTCTAATAAAAAAATAATAGAAACACGAAATGAATGGACATAATTAAATTTAAAAGCAGTAGAATAATGTATGTTTATTAATAATTTTAACAAGTAACATAATAAAAAAATAATAAAAATACGAAACGAAAGGACACAAATTGAAAACTGGTAGAATAATGTGTAATTATAAATAATTTTAACAATAATAACGGGTGAGGATTTTAAAGTGTTACAAGGCGATATCGGAAAAACAGTTTGGAATTTTTGTATAAAAATTTAAGTTAAGTTAAGAGTGAAGCAGAGGTACACAGATTTTAACTTCGTTCATTAATAACTAGATACAGCATCATCCCCAAGTTGGGGCAAAATATGCAAAGTAAGAATTTGCTGCGATATTTTTACTTACTGATTAAAAGAGCGTTTTGGATAATCCATTTATTCGTATTACTCCAAAATACTACACACGAATAGTCGCTGTGTCAAACAGGGTCTCTAAAAACTTCACAAACAAGTGAAACAATAGGAAACACATGTAAATGTAAATATAAATACAAAGAAATAACGGCGATAGACGTGAAGAGAAAATGAAAAAGTGTTCCACATAAATTTATTATCTCTAGTATGTCTGGCCGCTATCAGAAATTGTTGAGAGTTCAGGGTAAACATATTAGCTTTTATTTTTCTTCTATATTTGTAACCATCGTTTTATAAATTATTTTGAATTTTTTTACTGTTTCAATTTTCGCATGATAATATGGTTTTCTTTTTCATATTTTCTATATACGTAAATAATTATAACTTTTTCTTCCAGAGTCAGTTTTTATTTTAACGAATATTTTTTACACAACCTGTATAAACACTCTAACAATTTTAAACCACAAAAATATGGCTTTTTTCTTTTCTTTAATTAAAAAAATATACTTTATTGAATTTAACTCTGTCTACCTCAAAGTATGAACCAACTGAAAACTAAAAAAATCGTACCCTTTGTATTAAGTTAACGGCAACTGAACTTCATTAACGTCTATAGTAACTTAGGAAACACGACCATATTTCTCAAAATAGAGTATATTTAAATAATTACGAAATTGTAGTGGCGGATTCATGGTTTAAAACTATTTTTTGGGTTTTTCGCCTTAGAAAATTGGAAAAAAATAAAAAAATAAAATATATTTACCCTATAAATTGAATAGATAGTCTTAAGTTCTGGGTCCACTATGAAGGTACCCGAGGAACGACACTGAAAAATGTTTGTTTTCTGGACGTTTCGGGGGAAAGCCTACCTCCGTCTTCAGCAAACCTACAAATAAAATACTAAAAGCAGAATATTTCTTATGTTTCGTATCAGAAATATAACCAGAATGGCTAATCTCTGACAAAATGTCAATGAATGTCAATTTAAAGGTGTTATTTTTAATTGTTAGAATAAGATGCGAAATATGTGTACCTAGAGTATGTTCATTTTAATTTATTGTATTTTGAGGTGTCCTTTTTTTACTTCAGTATTTAGCAAATTTAACTAAGTGTTATTAAAACTAACGGAACAAGATGCTACACAATTATCTTTATTTAATATTAAGGCACTTTCTTTTATTTTACGTTTTTTGGAACATGGTTCTTTTGCTAAAATACTAGAAGCATTCCAATTAATTTTATTATTGTTATCTAGTGCATGTTGGCAAATGTTTGATTTTTGAAATTCCCTATTTTTTTATGTATGTTTGGTGTTCTTTAATTCTTTGGCTAATGGGCTAGAGGTTTCACCTATGTAAAATTTATTGCAGACACCCAATTTTATAAATAACATTTTTTGTATTTTCTTGTTCATGTTAGGTTTTGTTTTTGTAAGTTTACTTCTAAGTGTATTTTGTGTTTTAAAGATCGTTCTGATGTTAAAACGTTTACCTATTCGTTTTATTTTATCTGATAATATAGGTATGTATGGTATAAAGAGGTTTGTAATTGGTCTATTTTGGATTTTTTGTCTTTTGGATTCTCAAATTCATAAAAACATTTTTCAACGAAATCATTAGGATAATTGTTTTGATTTAAAACATCTTTTATAAAATTTTTTTCTTTAATAAAATTTTGATCCTACAATATTCATTTAAAAAATCCTTGATTTTCTGAATTTAAGTGGCTGTGTAGCAGTGGATATTTGCAAAAAATATTTTGCATGTTGTGCCTATTTTAGGCTTTGTCTGTCCGACTTTTCTCTAACTAACACTTCCCCTATTTTTTTACCCACGAGCCACTGCAAAAGACGTCACTGTATGAATACAATTGAAGAAAACAGAGATAACAAAAATATTTTAAAAATAATCAAAATGGCCGCCGGCGAACAGCTGACTTCCAAGTATTTAAAAAAAAGGGTTAGGTATGTTTTAGAGTACATTCCAAAACTGAATTGTATAGAACAGCGATCTGTTAATATTTTTATTATTCATGTTTTTAGTGAATGTTCGTTCACATATTTTAAGCATTTATAATACATAAATATTACTAATAAAATATAAAAATGAGTATAATTTGTAATAATTTAATTTTTTAGTGAATGTTCGTTCACATATTTTAAGCATTTATAATACAAAAATATTACTAATAAAATATAAAAATGAGTATAATTTGTAATAATTTAATTTTTCAAATTAAGTTTTTTTTACATTTTTATAAAAAGAAAAATGAAATATTACCCCTTATTGATAGTTTTATAGCGTAAAAATCGCTTTTAAATAGTTTATCGATAGAACCAGGGGCGTGCGGGGAAATTTTAAGAAAGGGAAGCAATTTTTAGAAACTTACCTATTTGTAATGTAATTCGATTCCTCGATCATTTTTTGCTAATTCGTCAATGACGTCATCATAAAAACGTCGATGCTGTGATATATTTTGGAGAAGTTTATTTTCAATGGACAACAGCGATGTATGCGAAAGTCTCTGCTGCCCCGTTGAATGTCTCACGAAATTTTTTATACGTTTAAGTGTTGAAAAATTGACTTCTACTGATGAACTTGTGGCAGGTATTGTCAATACTAATTCACACAGTTTCGACACTTTGTAGGCATCTTCCAGCTCCTTGTCTTTTAAAAATTGCACTAATTACTTAGCGTTATTTTTTGCGCTAATGTCATCAGTTTCGTAAATCACTTTTAGTTCAGATCGCATCTTCTAGAAAAGATTTTCCTTTAAATGCAACAAAATTGCAGAGCTCGAGGAATATAAGATCATTTAAACCGTTAAATCTATAGTTTATTTGTTTCTGAATTTGATCCATTATTTCATAAAAGAGGCATCTGTATGATGTTTGAACATCTCCCACCTTCTCTATTCGAAGACGCTTGGCTTGTGGCTCTACATTTAACGTCATCGTTTTCTCCCAAAATAGGTCAGTCATCTCTTTTTTGGCTTAATATGGACTTAAAATCATCCACATTTTTTAGGCAAAAAGCAATATCATTTGTTTTAGTTTGTAATAGATTAAAAACATTGTCCGAGAATGGAAATATTTCTGAAAATATATTCAACAAATAATTAAAATTAAAATCTCGTTTCAAACAGTCCAAAAACCCCCTCGAACTATTTATTGCTTTTGAGTCCCACGTCTCATTATTTTCTATTATATTCTCAAATAGTTCAATCAGTGATTCACGATTTTTCAGTGCCTCGCCAATCTCCTGCTTAATTTTTTTTAGAATAATGGTTGCAACAGCGGAAATTAAATCATTCTGGATTCTATTCGACGTTCCGCGAAAACCGCTAGACTGTTCTAAATGATTTTTTAAGCTCTCATCATATTTAGCCATTAAACTAAGTAAATCTTGAAAATTTTCTCTATTTGAAGAAACCCTTATTTCGTCATCGTTCGTTGAATCCCAATTCGTGCTGTCCAACATCGATAAGTCTTCTTAATATTTGCCTATTTTTATCGACTAGTTCATTGTGTTGGCGGTGACTAATTTCCAACTGTTTATTAAGGGCGTGTTCAATTCTGGTTTTGCCGAAGACTTTTTCTTTTATGACGGCCTGCAAATGCGCTTTGGACATAATGTGTCTTTTTACAGCTTTATGGAAATTGTTTAAATCGGAAAAACCGGTTTTATTCCAGAGACCTGTCTCATTTTCAAAAAGTAAACATGGCCAACAAAATAATTTACTTATATTTTCACACCCTGTTAGCCATTTGAATTGTCGTATCGTTTTTCCGGATAAAAATGTCTAATACAGTTTTTCATTTTTGTGGTTAAATTTTTCATAGGCGGTTTTACCCTTCCTTTGGAAATTATTTGAAGCTTATCAGCGAAGTTTAATGTTGAAAATCCCTTTATTATTTAGACACACACCACACATTCACACACACTCTTCTTACTAAATTTTCCAACATTTTCAACGTTATTACCGACAGCCGAAATTGACGGTATTTGCATATCCACGTCCGTATTATTGTTTTCCATATCGCACCAGGCACAACAAGACGTACGTATCACACAACACACGGATAGCCGTTCAAACAAAGCATCTTAGAAGATGTTTTGTAATTTTTTTTGGGGAAGCACTGCTTCCTTTGCTTCCTTGGACTGCACGCCCCTGGATAGAACCGTTTTACCGCTTCATACTGCAGATAAAATGTGTAAAAAATTTTTTAGCTTCTATTCAAATAACACTAATTTGAGTATTAAATAATAATTTTTATTTGGAGATTCAGAAAGTTTTAAAACTACCTATTTAATGTGATTAACCGAATGAATTAGAGTAATGGTTTTATTAGATACATCTAAGAAACCAAAAAATATACATAAATTTTAGCTTGATATACTCGTAAAACAATTCTCTTGCAGCACATCGATAAATGGCATTTTGTTTTTTACTCGTTTATCTCTTCAGTTCCGTCGTCGGATTCACAGTTCTCAACAAACGGTCTAAACATTTTAAAGATTACTAATAACACCTCACAGAAAGATTGTTACTCCAAAAATAACTAACATCCCCGGAACACCGCTAATGCGACAGTTCTAATGATTTAATAATAAAATTAAAATACCGACCTGTACTGAGAAACGCTTGCAAACCAGACCTTAATTGCTTTATTGGGGCTAAAATACCACCTGATCGTTATGAACCCGCCTACTTCATGACCATTAATCGTATGTCGGACTATACCAAAATATCATAAAATGACATTTGACACCGTACGAATTTATCTGACGCTAACTGTACGTATACCAATAAAATAACTATAGATAATCCCCAAACTAAAGTACTACAAAGGTATAGTTTACTTTAGCTGACATTTGCTACGCAGCCTTATTAATCTTTACGAAATGTTGATGTACTTTATGACTTACCCTGTTCTCAATTTTAATAAATTGCCTACCAGCTAAAAATAAATTGGTTTAAAACTAAGAAAACTACTAGTGATTCAAATTGACTGGCATTTTTAAATATTCCGTAATTAATAGACGTAGTATTTAGAAGTATTTTTAAAAACTTCGGGATTTTATCTTTGGCGTTATTTTAGGAAGAAAAATTCTAATAAACCATGATTTATTTCGGCTATTTTAGGGAGATACAGGTTGTTGAAAATTTCTAAAAAAAATTATCAAAGGTATTCATTTAACGAATCAAACAAAAATAAAATGTAACTCTGTTTAAGTTATAATGGATATGAAATTATAACAAGGATTAAAATTTTTGGTTGTAGATAAATTGCTCTACACATCAAGTGCTTTTTATTTAATTTTTATTTTATTTAATCAAGTAAGGTATAGTGTATCTAAAGTAAATTGAGACAGCAGAAAATTTGGGGTACGCTCAGTTTACTACACCACTTATATCGAATAAATTTATTTTTATTGAGTTGACAGGTCCCCGTACAAACAACGGACCTTCGTGACACAGTCAACGTGGACTTATTATAAAATTTGTGGGCGGAGTATGAGAGTTAAGCACTTTGATTGGATATATCCGTAATTCAATTGGTTAGATTTTTGGAGACGTTGATTTAACAACAAATGCACAAAAAAGATATATTTTAAAATATTTGCGTAGAATAAAAATGTCAAGAACATTTTTTCTCCATTGCGTCGGTCAGTCCGTCGAACTGTCTGTTCGCGGCATGGCTAAAAAAACTACTTAACCGATTGACTTCAAATTTTAGTCAAAAATTAAGGATCATATCGGGATGACCTGATAACATTTTGGGAAAAATCGATTACGACAAAACAAAATGACGGCGTAGTGAAATGTTAAAAAAAATTATTGCTCAAAAACTACTTACTCAATTTGTCTTTGCACAAAAACCAAGTATTATATAGAAAAAAACTGATAACATTTTGGTATGAATCCTACATAACGGAACAAAATGGGGGCTTAATAAAATATTTAAAAATTCAACATGAAAAAATACTTAAATTCATTTTCAAATTGTAAGCCATAACTAATTGTGGTATAGAGAAGAACTAATAATTCAAAATGGCCGAACAAAATGGTATCCAAATCAAATATTTGTAATCGTGAAGAAAATCAATTTCTCAGGTTTTAGCTCCTCTAGACGCCAAAAAACATGTTTTATCAATTCCGTCAGTCCATCTGTCGGTTTGTCTGTCTATCTGACCGTTCGCGATATTGCTACTACTCATTATATTGACTTGAGATTTGAGTCAAAAATTAAGGGTCATCACCTGGTGATATTTTGGTAAAAATCCAATATGGCAAAACAAAATGGCGGCCTGTTGAAATGTTAAAAATAATTACAAATAAAATATTTGTAATGGTTAAAATGCATATTTTCAGGTTTTAATCAATTCCATCGGTTTGTCTGTCTGTATGTCAGTTCGCGGCCTTTAAAAACTACTCATCAGCTCAACCTCAAATTTTAGTCAAAAATTAAGAGTCATATGGGGATGACCTGGTAATATTTTGGTAAAAATCCAATATGGCAAAACAAAATGGCGTCCTAGTAAATTGTTAAAAAAATTATTAAAAACCAGTGATCCAACTTATCTCAAATTCTGTACAAAAATCAAGTATTATGTACAAATAAACCGGTAAATTTCTTGTACGAAAACAAGATGGCCGAACAAAATGGCGGCTTAGTAAAAATCCAGCCTGAAAAAACTACTTAATGGACTGATTTCAATTTGTTTGACATAACTAATTGTGCTATAGAGATAAGTTACAACTCAAAAACCTCTCTGAACGACTCAATTTTTTACGAAGTATTCGACTTTTAGTCACTATTTACCTCAACCTCTCAAAATCAAATAAGTTTTAAAATTGAAATATACATACCCGATACCCTCCAAAATGACATATTACCTGCTCAATCTTTAACGAAACTTTCAAATTTTTATCCCCTTCCTTTACCCCCAACCCCCCTGTGTAATTGCAGAGTAAATATAATATCAAGTAGGTTACAATTACAATACATCCCCTAACCAGATCAAATAAAAAAACTAAAAAAAAATTATTAAAGGCGAATAAATAATAAAAAGAAAGTACTAATAATTAATCTGTTTTACAAAAATAAGTTTAAATTTCTATCACGCCCCTCATGCTTCGCAATGAAATCGCTGACTGTTGACGGATATTTAGTTTTTATGATGTCTCAATTGACATTAGATACACTTTAACTATGTAATTAAAATGAAACGCATTTTTTTTGCTGCAGCAGATTTATTACAAAAAATGAAAAACGAAAATTGCCAGTGGTGTAGCATAAAAAAAAGCCCATACCGACCCTGCTGATCAATTCCCAAAACATATTTTGTTTCTAGAACAAGTGTATGTAAGTATTAATTTAAGGTACCAAGTTTTATAAAAAAGCATCAAGGCGTTTATAAGTTATTTATAAATTAAATTTTAAAGAAATTTGGAACACTTGTATCTCCATAACGAAGCTGGAAAAAAGATAGCATATGAGAACTCTTGTTCCCACGTTACCGTCAATTTTAACCTCCCTACGTACTTTACCTTTAAAATTATTTCTGAATCACCCTGTATATCTGAATTTTAACTCTTTTTTTATTTTATGTTTTAGGCACCGAATCTGGTATATAATATACTTTTTAGCGCTCACTTAATAAATTTTTATTTTTAGAATGACTGAATCCATAGACACTCTGTTTAGTTATGGTTTCCTAGGACAAGTTTTTACTACTCTATTAGCTATATGTTTCACTTGTTTTGAGATCATGACAGTAAGTACATTTTGAGTTGAGATCGACCAAGTTTAAGTAGAACTTGCCCTTTTGATTTTTGACTATTTATTAAGCAGCACAAAGAAATTGTGTAACGATAAGAGCCATGATAACCATTTTATTCTTAAAACTTTCAAAAATATATATATACTGCTCTAAACACAGTGGCTTATTAGAAAATGTCATTTTTGAAGTGCAATTTTCACGAAAACAATTGAATTTGACGTGTGTATAGAAAACATAACAAAAAAGTATTTAGAATGTTCAGGACAATACCAAAATGCAATGATCTACATGACATTGCATTTAGAAAACGGATGGTGCCACCTGTTAAACTTAAAAGCGGCAACACCGCACAATTAAAATTGTTTAAGTAAAGAGTTTATATCATCTATGGTCAGAGGCAAATTTTCAAAGTAATCTTTGTTTCCCAGATATTTTTAATAAGCCACTAATATTTCTAATAAGCCACTGTTAAGAGAGAAAGGCTCTTCCAAAAAATTAAATCGAACAATAAAAATAACTTGGACAACCTAATTATTAAGCAAAAAAATCCCACTAAACAAAAAGGAACATCCTTGTGGGTAGTCCTAAAACTGGAATCTGTGGTGGAAGATAGATCAAAATTCAAGAGTTCTAACCACACTACACCACAATTTGTTACGTTCTGGGCGCGCGTTTCGCTAACCAAGTTAGCATCATCAGCAGATGATATAAACTAAAGTAACTTAACCCGACTGCATCGTTGCGTTGTCAAGTAAGCGATAGAGGGGACTATAGGGAATAGGCCCTCTGTGTTTATACTCTCAAATGCATCCAATAAACTGTTATTAGATACATTTTAAATGAACTTAAGAATATTTATTCCCATTTAGTGATTGTTTTCCAAAGCATGTTGAACAACGCTTGACTTTTCTGTACTTCCGTGTCTTAAATGTGCCATGTGTTTTTTAAAACGAATGTTTATGCAGCGTTTAATTTGCCCAACATATTTTAGATCGCAGTCATTACAGCTAATTTCATAGATGCCACTCCTCCACTTCAAGTCGAGTTTGTCTTTAGGGTTTCCAAGGAGATTTTTTGTACTGTTCTCCGTTTTGTAAGCTTCTCTAAAACCTACGTTTTAAAAACTTCTTGTAGACCTTTCGTATATCTAGGATCATATGGGATTACTATAAAATTATTGGGAGCCTGAGGTGCTTGAAGAGTAGTGGCATCTTTTAACATTTTCTTATGCTTATGTCTATTTACTAATTTATGTACAAAGTCATTATATTCATTACTTTTAGCTATATTTTTAATCCGATTCATTTCATTATTAAAACGTTCTTTACTCAATGGAAAATTGACTAACCTATATATATATATATATATATATATATATATATATATATATATATATATATATATTTATATATCCAGAGTAGTCCAGAGTAGCTTTAAAAAAAGCTTTACACACTTTTATTCTTGATCCATTAATTTCAAAATAAAACGCTGTATTTAGAGCTCTTAAATTTTGTGTACTAGAGTACCTGTACTTTGGTTTGATTTCTTGTGAGTGGCGTACTATGAACTCTCTTTGTCTCTGAAGATCAGCTAGTCCCCAATATGAATCAAATAGCTGCTGCCTGGATGGTTCATCAATGTTTCTTGTACAGTTGATCCGACACTTAGCTCCGCAAGGCGATCGAAGTTTTCTTTCGGGAACTTGTTTCTTGGTTTTACGCATAGATTGGTAGGCTTTGCCGGAATTTCGTAATAATTTTGCGACTTTCGACTTCCATGTCTTCGTCTTTCTTAACCTTTTTTTCCCTCTTTTCTCTTCTGTAATAGGCTCTTGCTCGAGATCTTCAGCAATCGTAGGATGTTCAGAAACATTACATCCAGTATCTTCGTGAATATTACTTAGACCAGCATCGTGCCGGGCTTCATCTTCTTCAGTCTCACACTCGACTTTCGTTTTCCATGTCTTTATCTTTTTTTGTATTTTGTGTTTCTTTTTTCTCTTCTATAATAGGCTCTTTCTCGCAAACTTCAGCAACCATGGGATTTTGAGAGACATTGGACACATTAATTTCCTGACTATTACGTCGATCGGTATCTTGGCTTGCTTCATCTTCTGTCTCAGAAGAGCTGCTGCTATCGCTGGATGAAGTACTGGAGCACGTACAAGATGAGCAAGAACTGGGAGAAGGTGCAACCTTGAATGGCATGTTTTTTTTAGGGTTAAAATTGGGATCTGCGTCACTATCATCTGGATCACTTTCACCACTATGAATTGGTGAAATATAGTAATTGCTTTCCTTTTTTGGGGTCAACTGTACTTTGGAGGTACTTGGAATAGGACTGTGAATGTTAGGTAAAGTTACCTGGTTTTCTTGATTCGATTGGTCAGTTAAAATTGACTTGCCGTTATCTTTTTTTTTAGAAATATTATCACTGGCTGCAGCTCTTTGTACTGAGATGATACATTGGCGCAGACATTCTCGTCGTCTTGTTCTTTTACCAGCTTGACCATAAAACGCCCGCGCGTCCCTTGTCCATTCATTTTTCTGAAACAGCAAAAAATCAATGTGTAAAAATTGTTATTTTTGTAATTTTTATACTTTATAACGTCATTTGGAATTTCGTCGAAATAATTATTAAATCAAATTTTGATCACGTCTCGGGATTTTCTCAGACCAAATAACAAATGCCAATGGCCCGTTTTATAATCAACTAAAAACTATTTTTATTAGTTTGTATTTTTGTAAACGAATGTATGGAAAACACAAATTATAAAGTAATACTGCTATTAGTTTATAATTTATTATGAAACTGGCCCTAACTTATAAAGGAGAAGAGAAAAAAATATAGAATTCGATTATTGGAATAGCCAGAGGAACGCGATGATGTCCGGTTAAGGAATGGTCAGTTTAAAATTAACTTCTCGATAACCAACAAAAGCGTATTAACTCAAACATAATTATATAAAAGCTTAGCTGGTGGTAGTTTGGTTCAGGCGTAATTAAAAAAAGTGTTTCTACTCAAAATATACTTTACGGAAGTTATTTAAACAAACATTTACTATCGTCCCTTAAACAGAAATAAGACCAAAAAGACAAGTCAACTAAAAAGATGTAACTGGAAAAATAAAAAGTTGTTCATCAAAACCGAAATAAGTAAAAATAATCATTACAATATTTACTTACCGGACTAATCAAAACTGTTGTAACTTAAAATCAAACAATGGTTAATTGTCAATTTATTCACGATTTAGTCACCAAAACTGTAGCAACCCCAAATAATACTGCACAAATTTACGAATTAAACCAACAATACCGTTGCAACTCAAAATAAAACTGTTTTGTGTTACCAATTATAAATGCACTCCGAATGCTGTCTGAGCATAAACTAAAAATGCAACGGTATTGGAGAAGCCGTTAAACGTTCATGCGTTCAAGAAGAGTGACCTATAGCGCCATCTTGCGGATAATATTTAAGATATTGGACAACCTGTTTTGTTGAATTATAAAGCTTTATTTATAGAATTCAAATAGGAGATTAACTAAAAAATCACAATTTTTGAGTTAATACTGTTTTGATCTAGGTGTGCGATATATATATATATATATATATATATATATATATATATATATAATTTGTTTCTTATATATATATATATAGGTTTATGCATTGAAACAATATATATATAAAATCAAGAGCATTTATTTTATATATATATATATATATATATATATATATATATTTACACATTAAAAAATATTTAAAAAACTTATTTACATTATTGACGAAAAAAACAAAAACATTTGTACAATTTGGTTTAAAGCCGTTATTTAAAAATAGGTAACCTACCTTGGAAAACAAAGCTTCATTTTTAATCTATTATATTTAAGGCAAGTATCAGCATCATAATGTCTAGGTCGGTTTTGGGTGACATTACTTGATTACAATTATTAAGATCAAGTAATGTCACCCAAAACCGACCTAGACATTATGATGCTGATACTATAGGTGCCTTAAATATAATAGAGTTAAAAATAGCTTTGTTTTCCAAGGTAGGTTTTTTTAATTACGGCTTTAAACCAAATTGTACAAATGTTTTTGTTTTTTTTTCGTCAATAATGTAAATAAGTTTTTTAATATTTTTTAATGTGTAAAATAGTCATTTTGGAAAATAGAATTTTACTTTATCAATGTTTTTATAATTGACAAAACGGCAATTTTAACAAACCAGTTTGTATCGACCTGATAGCTAAAATATATATATATATGCATAAACCTATATTTTATAATTATATATATATATATATATATATATATATATATATATATATATATATATATATATATATATATATATATACATATGCATTTATCAAAATGTATAATACATTTCGGAAAGCTACCTCGCCATTATCAAATAGAGAAAACAAATACTAAGTACATGTTTTTTTAATATCAGTAAAAATACGAACAGTAATGGAAATTACTAAACTATGCACTATAACAACATTGTCCTTTTAGCCTAGCAGAAACGAAGATCAAACTCTTTTGGATATACTTTCTCATGAGTATGCTAACTACTCCTATTTGACCTATCTGTTAATCCAGATTACACTTTTGTGCTTCTATGGACATATGATGATGGAAGAGGTACGTATGTTTTTTTCCAGTAGATTTTAGAACCCATACATATTTCTTCTCCCGCTTCCTCAGCCATTTTCCATTCACTCCTTATTGTAGGCTTCTTTCAATATCCTCCATTGCTTTCTTTCCTGGACTATTTGCATCCTTTTTCCTCCAGTCGTTTTGTTGGTGTTATCATGCCATAGCCGGTTCTCCGATGTTACTTTTTGTTTGCCTAGGACGCCACTGGAGTCTTATTTTGCCACATGTACTACGCGTTGCTTAATGTCCGCCACCTTCATTTTTCATCTTTCCGAAACATTTCAAAAATACTTCAAGTATTTTTCAAACCCTGTAGGTAGGGTTGTGCCTACATACAGGATGCTACAAATTCGAGTGTATGCATGAGTATCTCGGAAATTGTAATAGACAGGAAGTCGGCCAAGTTACTGCAGGCGAATGGATCAGGAAGAAGAAGGGCGGATTTTAGATGCTGTAACTTAATGTAGCGTACTCAAAGGTAACTAATTATTTACTAATTTCTATATTATAGGTTGAAAACGCACCTAAATTCTCTTAGGGCAAATTAAGATGATTTGGATATCCCACGCATGAGAATTTGGCGAACTCTTAGATCGCATAGGTACAAGCCATTCAAAATTCACGTAAGTCAAACTTTAAGACCTGATTTAGCTTAAAGGCGTCTGGATTTTTGTCGTTGGATGCAAAATAAATTAGAAGTAGATTTTTTGATAAAATAATTTGGACGGACGAGTGTACTTTTTCCACGTCCGGAATTTTTAACCGACACAATGAACATTATTGGTTATTGGTAATCCGCGACAAAATCAAGAAGGGAGACCTCAAGGAAGGGAATCGTTTAGTGTATTATTTATTATTATTATTATTATTATGGTTATTAGACAGTAGGCGGTTGTAACCGATTAACTGCCATTATTATGTCCACGCACTTTAAATTTAACAATCCACACTTTATAGTTATGATTACACCCCAGTACTAATATAATTGTCCCGTCTGTTCTTAAAAGCATTTATACTGGGAGCAGTTACGACATCCTCATTCCACTGTTGGACTGTGCGATTAGTAAGAAAGTATTTCCTCGAGAGTCTAGGATTCAGCTCTGCTGTCAACTTTAGAGAATGTCCTCGGAGACGTTGATTTGTATTTCTGTGAAAGAAATTTATGTCACATTTGTAGTGCCCATGTAGGATTTTAAAGGTTTCTATTAGGCATCCTCTATTTCGCCTCTCCTCCAGTGTGCTAAGCTTCAGGGCTTTAAGCCTGTCATCATAAGACAAACCTCTCAACATAGGTGGGATTCTTGTCGCTCTTCTTTGGACCCTCTCTAGAGCATCGATATCCTTTTTGAAATATGGACTCCACACAACAACGGCATGCTCCAACAATGCTCTTACATATGTCTTGTAGACTTTGAGAAATAGTTCCGGTGTCATGTTGCCGAAACATCTACGAATTAGATAGATTGTGCAGTTTGCCTTTTTCACAATGTTGTTTATGTGATGCTCCCACTTCAGATCATGTGAAATGCGAACACCTAGGTCCACCTGTTCAGTGACTTTCTTTAGTACGTTATTATCAATATGATAATCAAGAAGCGGGTTGTTATATCCAATGTGAAGCACTGCACACTTGCTAATATTTAGCTCGAGCAGCCAATCCCTCGTCCACCTCTCCAACTCAGCAAGATCCTCCACCAAACTACCGTGATGACTTGTGGGATCACCATATATTTTAGTGTCATCTGCGTACATACTAGTCATACAAGACATGTTCATTGCTAGGTCGGATACATATGTTATAAAAAGGAGAGAACCCAGTACAGATCCCTGCAGAACACCACTAATAACTGTATGCCTTCCAGAGACCTTGCCATTTATTCTGACTTGGTAATACCTATCTGACAGATAATCCCTAATCCAGAAGAGCACTGGACCTCGGATGCCAAAATGGTTAAGCTTACATAGAAGTCTATTTAAGGGAACGGTGTCAAATGCTTTAGCAAAATCGAGGTAAATCACGTCCATTGGGAAGTGATCCTCTAATGTATGGGTGGGAATGTGGCGTAACAAAATAATTTTTTTTGGATGGTCACCTTACATCTCAAAAATATATAGATTTGATAGAGCAAGAAATAATGGATGCCTTATCGAACGAACCATTAGAAGTATTAAGAAACCTATGGTGGCAGCAAGGTGATGCTCCTCCCCATAATGGAAGAAAAGTGACAAAGATTCTCAATCTTTTATTTCCTTGTAACTGGATTGGGAATCAAGGGTTCTACGCTGACCAGCAAGAAGCCCGGATTTAAATCCCTTAGATTACTATCTCTGGTTTTTTTTGCAAAATCAATTATATTGAAATTTACCCGAAAATATCGAAGAATTGCGTTAGAATTTAGTGAGAGAAATAGGAGCTTTGCAAGCAAGAACCATTCAACGCAATTTACGAAATTAATCGATTAACCCAAAAATGTAGTGAAGCAAACGGTTTTCAAATTGAATACGTGTTGTAATGTTTATCCTTTTGCTACTTTCATATATTTGTTAAAAATTTAGTAATATATTTGAATTTTTCTTTTAAATTTCAATTTGTAAAATTTTTGTAGATTCTAAATTTTTTAGTTTTTAGTGAAAATATATTCTCGAAACTTTCACTGAAAAAACAAATATTTTTTTCTACTTTTTTTTTAAATAAATTCATTATAAAATCATATTTCAAAAAATATTTTTTTCTGATTTTACTTAAAGAAATAGACCAAAATAAATTCAACATTTTATGACCATTGTTTCTTTTCTACAAAATGGCGTCATCAGGCTTTGGATCGGACGTTTCGTTCCATCGCCATCATCAGCAACTAGCACTGATGGTGGATCTTCGGTTAGAAACGTCGGATATGTGTCAAGTGTGTTACGTCATTGAATTTAGAATTTAAATTAAAGTTAATTAAGCATAAAATGGTATTTTTTGCCTATTTAAAAAAACAAAGTTGATGATAGTTACGAAAAAACGAATCGTCGGTTTGAAAATCTAGCAGCGCCATCTTGTAGAGTAGAAAAAGTAACAATGAGATTGTGGAATTTATTTTATCATATCACTTCAATATAAGGCAGAAAAAAGATAAAAACGGAATCGCGGATATTTGGTTTTTTTCGAATATCTTCGGAAGTATTCGGAATTTTCAAACTTTTAAGGCGACACTTTGATTGGCAAAATTGCAACTTTGCCCTAATTTAACCGACTTTGTATCTCTTATAGTTTCCGAATTCCAATGATACGCCTCGAATTTGGGACACCCTTCAGGGCCCTTCATGTCACTTTCCGTCTTTTGTACTCACTTATTGACATAGGATTTTAATATTTTACATACAATATCTTTATCTTAGGGTGCATTCTAGAATTTTAAAAACTATTTTATTATGATTTTACTTAAAGAAATAGACCAAAATAAATTCGACATCTTATGACCATTTTTTCTTCTCTACAAGATGGCGTCATCAGGCTTTGGATCGGATGTTTCGTTCCATCGCCATCATCAGCAACTAGCACTGATGGTGGATCTTCGGTTCGAAACGTCGGATATGTGTCAAGTGTGTTATGTCATTGAATTTAGAATTTAAATTAAAGTTAATTAAGCATGAAATGATATTTTTTGCCTATTTAAAAAAACAAAGTTGATGATGGTTGCGAAAAAACGAATCGTCGGTTTGAAAATCTAATCAAGGCCCTTCATGTCACTTTCCGTCTTTTGTACTCACTTATTGACATAGGATTTTAATATTTTACATACAATATCTTTATCTTAGGGTCCAAAAAAAGTGACGTCATTACGACATATTTTTTTAAATTACATGCCCCACATTTTTTTGCATATTTGGGTGTCTCCTATTGTTGTCCACATAACCCTAAAATTTTATTGTTACCGGTTGGCTGACATAGACGAATTAAAAAATAAGATGTAAAAAAAATCGTTTGTGTGGTTTAAAAACTGATAAAAATACAAATAGTACCTCGTCATCTGATTCGAAGAACTTTTTAAGTAGTAATTTCGCTGACCAAGTTTGGTCGATATAAATTATTAAAGACATGAGTTGATGTTATTTTTCTTGTATAAGTGAAAATATGAAATTGAGTATTTTCTTTGAACTTATTATTAGAATAAAGTAACTGTAATTTATTTTTGTTACTAAACAATGAAATCACTTGTACAGAAAAGAGTAACATCAATAATAATTGCGATATATTTACTTTATATTTTTCTTCAGTTATTGGCAACTCTGCCTATTACTTTGCCTAAATAGTCCATAATATGAGGTCTCAACGTTGTATGGCTTCTACAAATAAGTTTGCTGTTAGTTTTGT
The DNA here is from genome assembly GCA_030620095.1 of Kuschelorhynchus macadamiae. Classification (NCBI taxonomy): domain Eukaryota; kingdom Metazoa; phylum Arthropoda; class Insecta; order Coleoptera; family Curculionidae; genus Kuschelorhynchus; species Kuschelorhynchus macadamiae. Next base: position 272,764 of record JAUTXW010001499.1, read on the forward strand.
TATTCTATATTCTACTAAATATGTTTTCAGACTTCTGACATCACTCAAGCGCTTTATTTATCCAACTGGTATATGGCTGATATGCCTACTCGAAAGGCACTACTCATATTGATGGAAAGGGCAAAAAGACCTGTTATTTTAACAGCAGGAAAAATATTTCCATTGACCTTTGACACTCTAGTAGGGGTACGTATTTCTTTCTAGTTATGTATATTTTATTATTTATTTTAATCTACACATTAAACAGAAAGCAGTAAGTTATTGCAAACATAGGACGCAAATAAACAATTATAAAAAATGTACACAAAGGAACTAAGTGTTATAAATCGATTATACAGGGTTTCTAGATATTTTTTTATATTATATATAAGTAGAGAACAGCGGCGAAAGTCATCTTGGATAGATATTTTACGGCTTATTTAAAAAGTTTATTAAACAATCAGGTACAGTTAAACAATTCATTCTCGTTACACTATTTTTCATAACATTAGTTTAATCTCGTAGCTACGACAATCATTGTATCAAAACTTTTATTCCTAAGGCATGGCGCGAAACATTTTAAACAAATATAGTAGAAGTGTTTAAAAAACCCAGTTTTTATTTTACACATTTTACAATATATTATTTGTGTAAATGATATTAACACAGAAAATTCTTTACCCGTCTCTCAGGTTGATATAGATCCTTGTCAAAACGTAACAGATTATTAAAATTACTTTTTTTTCCTATAAGTTATTTCAATATGTATACAGAGTGTCCTGAATTGCAGTGTCCAAACTTTAACAGCGCATTTTGCATTCAAAATAAGCCCTAATTTTCTATATAAACATATATCGGCAAATGCTTCGTTTTCGAAATACAGGGTGTTAAAGTTTTAAGAAAAAAATTGTTTTTTAGTCATAACTTTTTTATTACTTGAGATATTGTTATTAAATTTGGTAAACAGCCTTGAAGTAACAAAAGGCATTTTTTGATTTGAAATATTTTTTAATTTTTCATCAGTGGCGTCCGTACGGGATTTTTTATTGAATATTCTTGAAGAAAAAATGGTACTCTACTGCTTTTTCTGAAAACAAAAATCATTCCTAAAATCTCCACTCAGTTTGGAGCAAATTTGATCCCTTGTCTTTTTTTCGTGCGGTGTAAGGATTTCGAGTAAAAAACTAAAAACCGTTTTTATGTATGGCATAGTTAAAATTTCCATTATTGTTAATTTCAGTAGCAAAACCTTTAAGGTGGGATTGTAACAGCAAGTTTTTAAAATTATTTGGTTTTCGATATTTATTTAATGCATTCCGGGTGAGTTCATAATTTCTGAACAACGTATGTAGGGTTTCTAAAATAAAAGCTTGTCTGACAACGAAGGAGAGATGACGTCATCGACCCGTTGTAATGGAGATTTGCATTATGTTTTGGTTATCAGGGTGACATCGCAGAAGTTAGCAGGCAACCTATTAAAATCTAATGTCCTTGGTACTTACCATCATTCCTTCATTGTCGACTCTTGGTATGCCATGATTGCATTTTTGTGATAATTGAACAATTGCTAGGTTCGTCTTTAAAGTATGACAGATGAATTTATAATTCTAAAATCGTCGATTCATTTTGTAAAACGGTAATTAGAATTAATTCAATTTTGAAGATGATACTTCATTTTAGAGAAACTACTCTTTATTAACTAAGTTCGTAATTAATTTTACAAACACTAGAATTAATAACTTTTGTTAACTTAGATAATAATAATAATAATAAGACGTTTATTAATCCAATAACAAGTAATTATACATTGACATTACCAACAGGAACAATTATTTTGGATTAAAAGGCCTTTGAGTCAGCTTCCTGAGACAAATTCAGGTGAATCGTGAAAAAAACTAATAGGGCACTTTAAATATCATTAAGGATTAATGTGGGCCTTAAAATTCACAATAATTACTTTTAACTACGCCATACATAAAAATAGTTTTTAGTTTTTAACTCGAAATCCTTGCATCGCACGAAAAAAAGGCAAGTGATCAAATTTGCTCCAAACTGAGTGGGGATTTTAGGAATGATTTTTGTTTTCAGAAAAAGCAGTAGCGTACTATTTTTTCTTCAAGAATATTCAATACAAAATCCTGTACGGACGCCACTGATAAAGAATTAAAAAATATTTCAAATCAAAAAATGCCCTTTGTTACTCAACTGCTGTTTACCAAATTTAATAACAATATCTCAAGTACTAAAAAAGTTATGACTAAATAACAATTTTTTTCTTAAAACTTTAACACCCTGTATTTCGAAATCGAAGCATTTGCCGATATATGTTTATATAGAAAATTAGGGCTTATTTTGAATGCAGAATGCGCTGTTAAAATTTGGACACTGCAATTCGGGACACCCTGTATATTATTATTACTTAGTGATTGACGTATCAATTTCTATTAAACAAAATTGTATTAAATAAATTTTGTTGGTTTTAATGGGTTGGTGGGACCTAAGTTTAATAAGCCGACGTTTCGAACAATGAAAATTCTTCCTCAGATCTCTGAAACCAAAACAAGTTCTTTTTAATTTTGATTTTTTTTAAATAAATATTTTGAAGAACAAAACATATATGAAAACAGAGTAATTATTATTATATATTTTAGTCTTTCAGTGTTTTTTTATTAGATCGTATTTCGACCGATACACTTGTATATAGATGTGCTTGTCTGTTTATTCTGTACCTATTCGTGTCCAATGATCTTTATTCTATTGAAAATAAATGTTTTTGTGACATACAAAACCCACCCTAATTTTAAGTATTGTTCTCTATATAAATACTAATATAATAAATAAAAATTATTTATTTAGAAAAATGGCTAGTATCTATAAAGTTTTTTGTATTTTTTTAGATGTATATATTTGGATCTTTTGTTATAAACCTTTTAACTTAATAATTATCTAAATCGACACTAATAGACGATGATTTATAATATTATTTACTGTGTTTTTACACATATTTTGTTCTTAAAAATATGTATTTAAAAAAATATTAAAATTGTAAAAAAATTCACTTGGTATCAGAGGCCTGAGGATGAACATATATTATTCGAAACGTCGGTTTATTAAAAAAAGTGTTTTAATAAACTTAGATCCTACCAACCCAATTAAATCAACAAAATCTACAAGATTAAAGATCATTATCATTAAAAAAAATGTATTAGATAATCTCATGATAAATCCAATTATTATTTTTTTAATGTATCTTGTTCTAGGTCTTTAAGTCGTCTTATTCATTCCTCGCATTCCTACAACAAACAACTCAGACCAACTGAAAATTCGCAGTAGTTCAATACAATCTAAGCTGGCGAGAAAAACAGCTTTCCACAGAAGTAGAGTCAATAGTTGTACTATTAAAAATAATAAACACTCACACAGCACAGTCTCTTGTTTTTCTATATAATTAAGGATAATTAAGCAATGCAAATTTTTAATTTGCAAAGTTATTTACCCAGTAATGTCAAAGTTTTATGGCAACGTAGATGGCAACTTCGAACTACAAAAAACCGTAAGATTCATCCCAAGAAGACAGAGTGTGCCAACTAAAGATGACCTACTAACTTACCTTAAAAGTTGTATAACCTACAAGAAAAGTTAAATACAAAAGTTCCTTAGTTTAAATTAGATTTTTAATATATATGGTTTTAATGGGAGGGAGTTATTATTAACCTGACCAGGTATCAACTTTCCTATGATAAATGGAGCAGCCTGTATAAATACAAATATTTTAGTAGATCTCTTAAACGCAAACTCAACGGTACATTATAATATGAGTCTTAAGACGGAAAAAGACTAGGGCTGCCACCTTTTAAAAGAGGTTAACTCGGAGATTTACCATCAACCAAAACAAAGTCCTCACTTTATACGTATTTGCAACAATTTACGCTGAACTGGAAATCTTACCATAAGGAACGTAAATAGACAATTGTTTTTGAGGTGAAAAATCATAATTTGGTATTAGGTTTTATGCAGCAGGAATCACACATCGCACATAATTTGCCGTAACTTTTTTGACTGAGAACTTTTGAGACTTTTTATGAATAAACCTTATTTCTACATCTCTTCTAAGCAAAAAATGTCAATAACTCTTCAACGCTAGTGATGACCGTTTTCGAGAAATTTGAACGAATCCGTAAATTTTCCTGTACGTTGTTTCACATACCCTCTCTATGTTGGTTTAAATATCCTTTCTATGCTGGTTGAAAACAATCTTTTAAGGCTTAGGATCACTGCCTGCCTCTAGAAAATACATACTCTATGAGCCAACCTCATAAAATCAAATTATGTATTTTCATACCAAGTCGGTCATTACTTCATCTTGATACACGCTAGTGCGCGACCCGGTGTTGCACGGATAGTAAATAGTAAGAAACGACCTAACTAATGTTAATATCCCATCAATAGATCAGTGGCGTCTATTCAGGTGAAGTAGGTGAAGTGCTACTTCACCAGGAAAAATAAACAAGCAAACATCTAACTATATTTAATATATATCTCCTAAAATTTTAGTTTTTACATTCATTAATTCACCTAATTGGTAAAAAATGAACTGTATATCTCGAATAAATATTTTACTTGACCGTTGGCGGCATGTCTTTTTAAAACTTTCAGTCGAACTTTATTATAGCAACTATAACAGTGGCGCAAACCGCTTTGACTTTGATGGAGGTGCTATGTTTGTTTACGATTTTTCTACTATGTTTCCATGACAACGCGTGCGCGGTGATGTCGAACCCAGCGCGATACAACGCTCTCGGTGAATTGCAGGCGCAGTACACTACACCTACGTGTCGTTCAGTTTGCGGTGGTTGTTTACTTTTATTTTCGCGAATTTCGCTGCAACCGGTGAGTTCCTTTGCAGTTAACTTGACTGTGTTGTGTTATATTTATTTATGGTGTTGTTACAACTTCAAATTCGAAGTTAGTAAATGTGATTGTTCAAGATTGGAATAAATTAAAAGACGTCTTTGAATTTATTACAAATTCTGACAAATCTGATGAAAAACTAATCCGCCTTGAGAAAGGATTTTTAGGTGAGATAAATGATTTTAAATTCACGTTTCTGACATTAGTGTTTAATGATATATTCTCAATCACGGACATACTATCTGACGTTCTTCAAAAAAAATCGCTTGACATTCATTTTTGCATATCCAATATAAAACGCTGTCGTGGGGCGCTCTGTAAAAAAAGAAATTAACATTTTTTTAATACCAGGTTTGATAAAGCGAATTCTATTACAGAAATAAATTATTACAAACGTGAGCTTGCTAAGCTTTCACCTGAAGAAATTAGGGCTAAGTATAGAACCCTTTTTTATGAAATATTGGACCATATTTTAATGGAAATGACACTAAGCTTTCAAGACTGAAAAACTTACATTTTCATGTTTGGCAGGTTCTGCTAAATTTTCCGAATATAGTTTAAATTTTGGCTGGCCCGTTTGAAAATTTGTTACAGTTATATGGGGAAATATTTTCACAAAAAGTCAACAACTTGAAAATGAGCTTGGTTTTATTGTTGCCAATGAGAGTAATTGTAATACATCGCTGCAAGACCAAGCGAAAAAAATTAATAAAAATAAATATATTTTTACCGAAGCATGTAAATTGTTTTCCCTTATTTTGACAATACCGTCGACAAGTGCTTAAGTGGAAAGAAGTTTTTCTTGCTTCAAATGTGTAAAAACTTATTTAAGAAATACAATATCTCAAGAAAGACTTACTTCTCTTGGCAATATTTCAATTCAAAAGGAATTTTTGGAGGAGATTAGGGCAACTCATCCATTTTATGAGGATGGTATAAATAAATTTGCAGCTATGAAGGATAGGAGAATTGATTTAGTATACACAATATAGGTAAGTCGTAAAAAATATTCTAACCCCTCCACGTATAAAAAAATTCTGGAAAAAAAAATTATTGCGATATTTTTTTGCTTCATTTGCACTTCACTTACTTTTTCACCCGCGAGCCGCCACTGCAATAGACTGACCCCCTCACAGCCCTAACTTAAATCTTATTGAGCATATGTGGGATATACTTGGACGAAGGATTTGAAACCCGTTGCTTGCACTTACAACCCTGGACGCAGTGCGACGAGAGTTTTTAGAACAATGGACAGCTATCCCTCATGAAGAACAAAGTAACAAAATATTACTTTTTACTTTAGTCGGTTTTATATCTTTAATAAAAATAATATTTATTTTCTAATAAGGTTTCTTACCGAACTGCTTATAATATGTGGATTTTTTAAATAAATAAACTCTTATTAATCACGAGAGAGGAATGAAATGGTTACAAACGTTTATGCTGCGAAATATCGATTTGAGCATTAGGCGACCAGACGGATGTAACCTTTCAAGAGGTACATAGTTTAACAAACACAGCGCACAGAGGGCTGTTTATCAAAACTAGCTTGAAAAAAGTACCCGTCAAAAATTTAATGTTAGATACGGTAAAATAATGTAAAACACCCTATATAAACCATATCATAATAGCATTTTAATATATAAGTAAATTTCTATTTATTACAAATAAATAAACATATCATTTGCAAATAGTAGTCGTATTAATCTTTATATTTATGGTACATTTCAAAATATTATTTCAAAATATGGCCTAGTAGGCTTTGAAAATATGACCCTTGTCAATAATAACATAACGTATTGACACTTAAATGTCAAATACATTAATTTTTAATGGGATTATTGATTATTTAAGAGAAGTGTTGTTGATGTTAATGATTGCTGCTAAAGTAAGTAAAAAAATTATAGTTTCCTAGTTTTGTAGATATAAAATCGTACTTGTACCAAAATGTTCCAAACTTATTTTTGGAAAAATTAATAGGTTACTCTGTTACGGTTTTAAGTACATAAAGTTTTTTTTGCGTTTTTTTGCGATAAGAGGTTTTTTCTCATTTGATTCAGATACCATGGGGGCTATATCAAGACGCGTATTTTTTGAAAAGTGGCGAATGACGGCTAAAGTCAACAGAAATAGTACCTTACTTGCTTTTGTAAAAGAGACCCTAAATTTACATATAGTTTCTAAAGAGATAGAAGAAGAATGGAAAACAAATACAAAACTGTTTTCTCAACATATTAGCGAGAGATGGGAACGATCTTCAAGAAAATTAAACGTATTTTTAAAAAATTACGAAAATTGGCTAAGTAAAGAAGATTTGATTTTTGAAAATAGTAGTTCTGATAGTGACGGCAATGTAGAGGAGATAAACTCAGAAAATCAAGTTCCTGGACGGCCAAACAAGGCAAAACAAGATTCGTGCTGCTTTAGGACAAAGAAACGAAAAGTGGAGCATTTACTTGTCCAGTCCAGTTACGAAGAAATAACTTTTGCTGCACAAGTAGCGATTAGAAATTCGGGACGTAGAGATGCCGCAAATATAGTTAAGGAGTTAAGTAGTGCTTCTCCTCAACGCGCTACAGTTATTAAACATTTAAGGCGTGAGAAAGATACGCGGAAAAATGTTATGCGCCAGTATAACAAAGAGGAGGCTTTGGCATTGTATGTAGACTGTAAGTTATCGAAACAAAGTTATATTTTATTGAGAAAAAGAGCAGTAGATGTAGGACATATTCTTTATCCGTCGTATTATAGTTTACAAAAAGCAAAATCAGATTGTTGTCCTTCAGACGAGTTTATTAGAATCACTGATACACGAGCTGAAATTTCTCTTCAAGCTTTGCTTGATCATACCGCAAAACGGCTTGCAATAGTACAAGAACCAGTAATAAATCGTTTAGTATCATCCGGGGTTACTAATTTTAATTTAGTTAGTAAATGGGGCTGTGACGGAAGTTCCGGGCACAGCAGATATAAACAAAAATTTAACAACCCAAACTCTAACGACGAATACTTATTTATTTTCTCCTTTGTAATTATTAAACTACATACCCAAAATAACCAACAGGTATACGTTTGGCAAAACAATAGGACATCTTCGACTAGATTGTGCCGTCCAATAAAATTTTTTTTTGAGAAGGAAACTCATGATAGAACAGTATTGGAAACACAACAAATTCAAAACCAAATAGCAAGTTTAAGGCCGACTAAAATCACAATTGAGAACATGGAAATAAATATTCATCACGAGCTACATTCAACCATGGTCGATGGTAAAGTTTGCAATTCACTGAGCAACACCAAATCATCTCAAACTTGTTATATCTGTGGCGCCACTCCCAAAACTATGAATATGGAAATAGGCACCAAAAGTTGTATTAACTATGGTTTTGGCATATCTACATTGCACGCTTGGATCAGGTGTTTTGAATGCTTGTTGCATGTTAGCTATAAGCTTTGTATTCAGAAATGGCTGATGAAAGGCGAAGAAGAAAAAAATCAAATAAAAATAAAAAAATCTGAAATTCAACAAAAATTTAAAGTGGAAATGGGCTTAATTGTAGATATGCCAAAACCAGGGTTTGGATCGACTAATGATGGGAATACGGCAAGAAAGTTCTTTCTAAATCCAAAAAAAACTGCAGATATAACAGGTTTGGATGAAACTCTAATACATAGGTTCAGCGTTCTTTTGCAAACTTTGTCATCTGGGTACGAAATTCAGATCGACATGTTTTCAAAAATATGCAGCAGATACTAGGCAACTCTACTTAGATCTTTATTCCTGGTATTACATGCCTGTTACGGTGCACAAAATTCTTGTTCATGGGGCAGATATTATTAAACATTTTATTTTGCCGATTGGACAACTATCGAAGGAAGCCCAAGAAGCCCGTAACAAAGATTGCCGAAGGTTTAGGGAGTTTAACACTCAAAAAATATCCCGTTATGCCTCGAATAAAGATCTACTTAGGATGTTGCTGATCTTTTCTGACCCGCTTATAAACAGTTTTAGACAAAACATTCTATTCAGAAGTCTAAAAACGCTTTTTCGGTAGACGTTTTAGCTTTGTTAAAATGTCCTTCTATAACTAGCATTAGTAACCCCGATGATGATGATAATGATGATGATGATGATGATGATGATGGTGATGAAAGTAATTCTTATGACGAAGTAGAAAGCGTATAAAGTTTTAATATTTCTTCATTTCTTACTTTTTTCCGTTCATTTTGACAATAATTAATTATTTTGTCTATTGTATATATTCTGTTTCTCACATATATTTAAAGAACTAATTAAAAATATATTAATATTACACAAGCGAGTTTTTAGATACATTTCTATCGTAGAAACCAATTAAAATCGATATTATCATATAATTATTTCATTTTTTTGTTTCAAATTTGAATATTAATCTGATTTTGCTTTTTGTGCTACTTCTATGTACTTTTATTTTTAATATTAATGTATAGATATGATTTGTAGTTTATTTACTGATGTCAAGCATTTAATCTTGTGCTTTTTTATATAAAAAAATTGAAGCGCGTTGTTAATAATATAAAATCAATTTGAAGATTTTGTTTACATCACATGTTAGTCTTAATATTTTATTACAGTACATATTGATATTCGTAAAATTTAACGTCGTATAAGATAATCTGTTGTTTGTATCAAATATTAAATATAGATGTAATGGAAATTTCGTTAACTACTTAAAAACACGTACGTACACATTTTATTTAAAACTGAGTAACAGTGTTTCTGTTTTAACTTGTAAAATGTTATATTTATTAATTTAATTTGCTAATTTAATAATATTAATTTTTTAACTAAAATTAGTTTTCTCTATTTTCCTAGGAGTCAAATTTTTAAATACGACCTGTTTTTTTAAAAAAATGTTTAATGACCATAAGAAAAATGTTTTAATATTTAGGCTATAATTTGATTTAATTTTGATTTAATTTTGAAGCATTAACCCTTACAATATTTTTGTCCTAGAATACTAATAAAAACACATATTGGTATTTACATATATTATTTACTTGCTGACGCCCTATTTCAATAATTATTGTATTTATACTTGAACAATATAAAAGTGTATTTTGGTTAACAATACTTTTCTCGTTATTCGTCAATTAAAAATAAACAATAACACCTCAATAACTGCAATGCAGGCATAATTAAAGGTTTAAAATGATATTTTTCAAAAAATATTTAATAGTTCTCTGAAGGCGTATCATGAAGTAATCAAATTTTTGATAGAATTTATTTTGTCAACCTACTTTTTCCAGCCAGCCCACTGTGCAGCGTGAGCCAGATCTTCACAAATTTGAAATCCGTTCTAAAACGTTCACCCGCGTTTTCTAACGGAACTCGTATTTGCAATTTAGATGCAACCTCCACAATAACGTTTAAAAAACCCGGTATAGTAGCAAAAAAGGATAAAACGGGGTACATTTTCAAATTAATTTACTTAAGAATAAAAATATTTTTTAAATATTAAGCATTTTATAATCTACATTTCTATTATAAAAATGTAGTATGTTTTATATAAATTCACATTATTTATTTAATTATACCATTATTTTCTATTAAAACTAGTGCGTTATATACTCAAAAAATAATAATGACTTAAAAACGTAACTCGCTGAACATCTTTTCATAAGACCGATCCGTTGAGGAATCACAATCAGCATTTTCGCTTAACACTCCCCCCGCAAGCCAGCTTTCACTCTTAGATTTGTTTACGGCAGTTGTTATGGCAACGCAAGGGTGAATATCCGTAAGCCAAATAGAGATTGGAGCGGCATAAAACTGCTGCTGCAGGCTGCAGGCGCTTGTTATAAAATTAGTGTAAATTAGTGCGTTCGGATCATCGGAGGTCAGTTTGCATCGTGTCGTGAATCGTGGTATATAACTGTTTTCTAAGAACAAAAAAATATATTTCAAATCTTATAAATTCATGTTATTTCACCTAAGTATTAAAAAAGGCTCCAAAGCTATCGATAATTAACATCATAAAAAGGTAAAAAATAGCCATTTTGGGCGTGCCATCCCGACAATTTTTCACCTGGGGCGCTATTTGTGCCTGAGGGGCTGTGCACCTAGCTACGCTGCACTTCACCCGTTCTTAAATCCACAAGTCCCCACTGAACAAACGGTGAACGGGAATATTAGTTTCGACATGCTGTATCGTTAGTGCCAGTGGAAGTTTTATTCCACCAGCCATGGTCTTCCCAAGTAAAAATTTCAAACTCCATATGCTGCACGGGGCACCGCCAGGAACCCTAGATCTTGCACAGCCTACTAGATGGATGACCGTCCACCTTTTTGTAGAGGTTATGGAATGCTTTGTTCGTTACACCAGTAGTTGCCTTCAAAATCCCGCATTGTTAATCATGGATAACTAGTTTTGTTTAAATAAAGAGGTTTAGATATGTACCAGATGTGTCGAGATAGTTTTGATAAATCTCTGTTAATTCAATGAAGGGCAGTTTTTGTCTCATTATGGAACATTCTCCCCTACAAGAATAATAAAATATTTGGTAGTAAAAAATAAAGTAAAGAGGATAAATTAAAGCGATCAGCGTTTTAACCTTTAAAATATTAATTAAATAAAAGCTTGAATCCGCGCGTAAATGCCCTAATATCGAACAAATTTATTTATTATTAAAGTGCTAAAATGCTTCAACGTATCATTTTATTCTAAAGTATGTGAGAAAAGCCACGGTTCCAGTTGAAGTCGAGGGAATAAAAAAATCGAGGCCCGAACTAGCTCATGCACATTTTGCCCCGAAAGAATATAAGTTATATAATTGTGAGCGAGGATAAGAATAATTACTACCGAAAAGTGAACCATATGTAAAATATAGCAACGGAAGTTTCTGTCTAAACTGCGCAGGCGCAGTCCATAATGACTAAAGTTAATTTTTATCCCCAAATAAAAGCAGCTCTGTTAACAGAGGTAAACTAATGTCAGTGTCAAAGTTTCAACATGTATATCACGTGATTAACGTATTTCGCCTAGTTAGGCAACAGCAGATCTGTACATCAAGATATAAAAACTAAGATAATACATATAAAAGGTTAAAATACATAAGGGGTGGAAAAGACGTTACATGGAACAAATATCACAACAAAATCAGTGACTTTGTTGTGTTATATATTATGTGTAACCATGCACGTTGAGACTTTGAAGTTGAGTCTCTCACCTCTGTGAACTACGAAAGACTATTTGAGAACCGTGGCGAATTCTTTCGGCTTAAAAACTATTGATAACAATTTATACGTGAAATAATGGGATTTGTAATTTATATTTGTTAGCTATCAATATTTAGTTATAATACATCGTGTTATAGCTAATCATTATTCAGTCAACCTTAGCTATTCTAAATAGATATTAAATAATCGGCAACCACACAACAATCTGACTTTGTTTGTATTTCCATTTTTAAACCGATTTTAAGGACGCTACCGGCAGAAATGTGTTTTCAACATATTATTTTAAGAAACAAACTATGTGATTTGGAAGCTTATTATTCGCAAAACTTACATATGTACATTTAGTATATTTTTATGTTTTTTGTTTAGAATTTTTAAAATAATCAGAAAAAATGACAACATTCTGGTTGGCCACGATTTTTGGAGCTACCCCGAATAATTACAGGTATCCCTGTTTTGTAGATTTTTTTAAACCCTATAACTTTTATCCGGGACTTCTTGTACACAGTGTATACTTGCAAAGTTGCTGTCAACTTGTCAAAATTATCTAAATAATATACTCTTATCATTAAAACTCTAAATATGAATTATTAAAGAAATGTCGCCTCTTTATATTAAATAATATAAAAATATAAAAAAAATTAAAATATGATTTTTTATGACAACAAACACGTCCCCTGCTTTAAATACTTTTAAGGGTCTATAAGAACTATATATTTTCCAAGTGTAATTCAGAAAATGTCAGATGAATTTCAGAAAGCGTCAGTTGCATATCAGATTGTTCAATTGAATATCAGAAAATATCAAATGCAATCCAGAGAGGATCAAATGTAATTCACAAAACGTCCGTTGTTATTCAAAAACTACCTATCATGTAAAAGAAATACACCACTGATTATAAATAAGTATTAAGATCTATGAAAACAATAGGGTAAACCCGGGTGAGATGGCCAACATCCAAAAAGTTGCCGGTGTAAACTTAATCAACCCTATGCGCAGGCTTCCTGTATCAGCCGCTTGCAATCATTAAAATGGTGGACATTGCCGGCATATTTTTGCTCAAATAATTCAGTATTTCGTCAAAATAGAAATTGTATACTACTACAAATTGCGCGTGTTAAATAGCTTAAATTGTGATTTTGTTCTACATGGTACTGGAGATAGTGTTTCACATCAGGTGAGTCCAAAATAAGTTAAAGTGCATATCTAACCTCACTTTTTGCGTCGTACTATTACTTTACATGCGATACATATAGTGGCCATCTCTCCCGTACAATTGGGATAGATGGCCAAAAGATTTCTGGTATAGATGGCCATCTTTTTTTTAAGGCGAAAGTGCAACGTGGAAAGTAAATTTCCTCCAACTGAATATTACAAAATTAATATTATTATTATTTTGTTTCAGAGAGGATGCCGACTCGGTACAAGCGCCAACAAACATCTTCTAGAGGATCTTGGAGTCAAGATGACTTAAATAATGCCATGCAGGCTGTAAGAAATGGGTCGTCGGTTAATGCTGCAGCGCTGAACTTTCGGGTTCCTAGGAAAACCTTAGAAAGAAGGATGAAAAAAAATGATTCAACTAAAGGGCGCATGGGTCCTGATTCTCTGTTGGGAGAGCGAAACGAGTTAAAGCTTACTCATTAAAAAAAAAAATGCAACGATCTGGGTTTCCTTTAAGTATTGATGATGTGCGTAGAGTTGCATTTTTTTTTTGCAGAATAGCTTCAAATACCAAATAAATTCAACAAAGAAAAAGAAAGGGCAGGGTACGACTGGTTCAACTTATTCCTACAAAGGCATCCTGATTTGGCCCTCAGAAAAGCAGAGGGCGTCTCCATTGCTCGAAGTCAAGGGATGAATCGAGTAGAAGTAGAAAACTATTTTGAACTTCTCCAGCAAACTCTCGAAGAAAACAATCTTTTAAATAAACCCAGTTGCATTTATAACACCGATGAAACTGGGCTGCAAATGAATAATAAGACGGGTGTTGTAGTAGCAGAAAAAGGTTCAAAGAGTGTCTCTATGACTATTTGTTCAGAAAAAGGAGAAACAATATCGTGCACCGCTTGTTGTAATGCTGAGAGAACTTTTCTTCCACCCGTCTGTATCCTTAAGGGAAAATACAAAAAAAGCCGAGTACGAAGATAATATGCCGCCTGGCTCTGTTATCCATATGTCCGAAAAATCGGCTTATGTCAACACCACAATCTTTATTGCATGGCTAAAAGACCACTTTAGTCCTCGAAAACCTATGGGTAAGGTACTTTTAATATTGGATGGACATGCGTCGCACTGCACTTCTGTAGAGTTACTTGAACTGTATCGGGATAATGATGTTGTGCTATTGTGCCTTCCTAGCCACACAACACATTATCTCCAACCACTTGATAGGGCAGTATTTAAATCCCTAAAGACCTATTTTTACAGTGCATGCCAACAGTGGGTTCGTGCTAACCCTGGAAGAAAACTGACCAGGCTGCAATTTGGCCAGATGCTTTCAGAAAGTTGGGGGAAGGCATGTACAGTTTCAAATGCTGTGGCAGGCTTTAAAGCTACGGGGATTTATTCGTTTAACCCTGCTGCAATACCCGATCATGAAAAAAGTTTCAAAAAATCTTGGTGCTGTATTAACCACTATTGACAATATCAACAAAGTGAGAGAAGATCTTTAAAAAGAAAAAAAAATGTATCGAAAAAGGAAGCTAGTAAGACAGAAACTCAGGCAAAAATAGATAAAAAACTAAGAAGAGTAAGTTCGAACTCGGAGTCTGAAGCAGATATGGTGCTAGAAAGCGATGACCAGGAAGATGACTATGATGAAAATGAATGCGTTGATTGTCTCGAAAATTATTTTAAGACACAAAAGAAGGACGACTGGATACGATGCGTTAAGTGTTCACGTTGGCTACATGAGGATTGCACCAGTTTTACTAATCTCTGCATGAAATGTGGAAAAAAATTTAATAATAATAAATAGGAACTTTTTTCTTGTTTTCGTAACATATTTTTTTAAACGACATTTTTATGTTATTTTCCTACTTGAATAAACATTGTTTTTGAGTTAAAATAATTCGTATTTTTATTACTAATATAATACGTGTATTTTCGTTATATCATTTTTTGGCTTATATTTGAAATTTTGTATTGTTGATTTAATAAAAAAATATATTTGTTCAAAAATGTAATATTGGCCATCTCTACCGTAATGTAAAAAAAGGTACTGGCCATCTCACCCTTACATTACGGGACAGATGACCAGTTTACATGTATCTGTTGGGAAGGGCAGTCTTTCAAAACTTAGCATATATTCTAATCTCGTGTATTTTAAATCGATGAACAATTAGTTTTGGCTAGTTGTCATATAATTTTAAAATATTTAAGTCTCATTTCTTTCAAAATATATTAAATTATTTACTAAGTTGGCCATCTCACCCGGGTTTACGCTATATTTTCAAATATTTGAAACAATTTTTTTACAATATAACGAAAATTCAATTGCCTACTGGCATGTTTTCCATGTTTCACACAGCTGCATGGTGGATTGTGGTATGCTGCACTGTACCTAAGCCCATTAACTCTATCCTAACTCGGTGTGAGCGATCTACGTCACTCGGCGACCGGCTTGCATTAGTAAGGCATTGTCCATATGTCTTCTGTGTGCGTTTAATTACATATATTAATCTTTTTTTGTTCAAAATTGAAACGTTTTTGTGACAATAAAATGCAGCCTTCAAGGTATAAGTTAGTAAAATTTTAAACTTACGGTTAGAGATGTTGGTTCAGATTTGAACCGAGTTTTTTTGCTAAGTGCATTTCAAAAAGTTCGCATCGTATTTGAAAAAAATATGATGTATTTTTCAAATAAATATTCTTGTCAAAAGTTTTGGCTTGACAAATAGTTTTTAGAAAATGTATATTTTTTTATACAAGGCATCCCAGTAGGATGTTCTCGGTTTTGGTAATAATGGTTAGAGATAGAGAAAAAGTTTAAATATAAATATTGGTATATAGGATGACTTATATACCTACTTAAATAGTTTTTCATATATGAAACACCCTATATTTTTTGAATTTTATCTAAAATTCTACTTCTACTTCATATTTTGTCCATAGACCTAAGTTTAATTGATTTCGAGATATTGACATTTAGGATTTTCAATTTTAAACAGCTGTAGAGTCTAAACGGTTGAAATTAGAACAAAACGGTTTGCACTTTCCTGATTTAGTTTTTAATAAATTTCTTCTCTATTTCTAACCGGTACCAAGATGTCAACCGAGAACACACTATGGGGACACCTTATGTATATTATAAGTATTTTTCATATTTTATTAACTATAGGTATACTATTCGCAGTAAACACAATTATTTAACTGTACAAACATCTCTACTTTCACTTGAAGAAGTAAAAAATACTATAAAAACACAACTGACAACTATCGCACCGAAAACGTCAAGCAGAATAAGCAGTAAACTGGCCGCCTTGTCAGATCGGGTCGCCAGTCGACATCACGACTTCCGCCTCGCCCGCGCATCCCCCTCACCCGATAGCTGCTCATCGAGGTAACCTATAGAGGTAATGGGCCTTGGCACTGCACGACCACAATCTCCTCCAACAATAGTTTCTTTTGTTTGGTCGATGGCTTGTTCTAAGTATATGAAGCTTTGTTAACCAAGTCTTAGAGGCATTCGGAGATGAGTTTTTACGTGAGATTTTATTTTAGAGAATACGATTTCACTGTTTGCAAAGTGAAGTGGCAAGATGGTTTATCGCACATCACCACTATATCAGCGAGTTCACCCAATCATTTGCTAACTCCTACCATTTGCTAACACCTCACCTGCAGCTGAAATTACCCCTAGTCAAGTGTACAATCGGACCTCGTGCTGATAGCTGTAAGTGGATAGTTCTGGAACCGCCAAGGGCGCCACCTGTTGTCCTTGGGCAGAACAAATTGAAATTAATCTCGTTAATCCATACTATTGGTTTACCCTGTTGATATCTGCTCAAATCCTGAACGTAATCGGCCCTCTTCCTATTGTTTTCATTGGAATTCATATTTGTTGTTTCGTGATGAACCTGTTTGAGTGTGAATTCTTTTTGAAAATCTTGCCTGAATTTCTCTTTTAATTTTTTAAGTGTAAATTCCCAGTCCGAGTCTATCCAGGAAATAACACTGTCGATTTCCTTTCAGTTGAAATCTTTGGCTTCACTCCCCCTTTAGCTAGCATGGAATCGGCCCTGGTCGTACCCAATGAAATGCAGTCTTATATTTCACACCTAACTTAACGGCTAAAACAGCCCAGTCATCTTCTTTGTTGGCACATTCTACAATTATTTGCCTATCTTTCTGATTGTGACAATTACTTCCATCTTGCAAAGGTAACAGTGCACTTGTTCATTGTCGCCTAGACGCAAACACTTCGAATGAAATAAATGACGACATGGTAGTATTCGCATTTGTCATAGAAATACGACAAATGGCGCAGTTATCTCTCAGCTCTATAATTATACGTTTCAACACTACTTACTCTCTGTCAAATTTTTATATAGCAACCGCGGTGACAACAACATTTCACAGACGCAATTATTATTAACAAACAAATGAATTATCAAAGCTGTTGCCACAGAAACCAAACATTTCAAAGATGGGCTGATAAATTGAGGTAGAGGAAGCCCAAATTCATTCTGAATTACAACTAACCCTTTTTGAATCACTATTGACTAATCTAAATTACAACTGACGCTTCCTGAATTACGATTTGAAAAGGTGTAGCTAGAAATAATAAGTCTTTAAAAAGAAAAAAACTAACTATAAATGAAGAAGAAAGCTTAGAAATCTTGTTATATTTTCGAGATAATATGTTTGTTTTTTAAATAAATTAACATTATTAAATAACAGCCGTCTGGTATTTTTATTGTAATTTCTGCACCATATCATTTCTTTAAAAAATTAAAAAATAAAAGTTTTATAAATAACTTTATAATACCCTTCAAAAAAACCATGACATTTTAGAAGCATTTTGCATCACACCGCACCACACGTCATACGATAACCTCATTATTAATTTTAGAGAATCCTGCAAAGATATTCAAAAAATTTTAGAAAGATTAATAGGACTTTTAAGAAACATAAATTCCACCTGTTTAGGCTGAGAAAGGTCGAATACTTGACTAAAGCTACCAAACAGGGACGTTTTGCAATTCTTTAGATTTATGATCAACAAACTTAAACAGCATCCACATTTTTTAATAATATATTGTAGACTGATAAATCCTGTTAGTACAGCAGTACGTTTTTCGGGGGTGATATCCCTATTGTAACTTTTCCGGAAAAATTCGAAAAAAACAGTTTCTTAGAAACAAATATTCCAATTTTTCCATAGGAGCATAAGGTATTGTTTTCCAACAAGGTGGGGCTCCGGTCCATAATATCGAAGCAATAACGGTTTTTTTAAAAGAAACATGAAACCTGGATTGGGAAAATAAAACAAATAAGTCGCCGCACTGCCCAGACCTAACTTCCCTTGATACTTTTTATGTGGTTATTTGAAAATAATATCTACCCAAGAGAACAAGATAGCGTCGAAATGTTAAAAGAACATATACAAAATATAAACAGAAATGCACAATGGTTGGTCACAGCCATGAATAAAGTAAAAAAGGCATATCATCTTTGTATACAGATAAACGGTGATCATCAAGAATTTCGATAGTAACAATAAATCTGATTAATATCGTTTTCCCCCTCCCTGTATTGTAAGCAACATATTTTGACACAGCTTTGACAGACGTAAGTGAAAGTTACTCAACAAGGTATTGGTTGCCCTTAACGAC
This sequence comes from Kuschelorhynchus macadamiae, assembly GCA_030620095.1. Taxonomy (NCBI): domain Eukaryota; kingdom Metazoa; phylum Arthropoda; class Insecta; order Coleoptera; family Curculionidae; genus Kuschelorhynchus; species Kuschelorhynchus macadamiae. Next base: position 291,712 of record JAUTXW010001499.1, read on the forward strand.
AGGATGTAAGTCAACTTACATCCCTAGTAGCTTTAATTTTTGAATTCATCAACATATAACAAAAATCCGGTGATATTAATTGAAATGAATATTAATGGTAGAATTATTACAACTATTCACATTATTAACAAAATTTGGAAACACATTTTCTCGTTTCTTCTCGATGTGTATTACATTTTCTGACTCCGCAGATCCTTCATTTCTAACCAACGTTTCTGTCACTGTTGAAGCACTGCAAGAGACTTCTGGCTGGGTCTTATTGTATAAAATTTTATTCGTTACTTCCTTTTTATTATTGAGGCTCTCAGCTACGTAACTTTCCGTAATAGTAGCGGATTTCCATCCACAATGTCACTTTATAGCTAATACATCCACTCCAGTATTTGCTAATAAAGTTGCCGACGTTCTTCTAAAAGAGTGTCCAGTATACATTTTGAAGTTCTCAAACTTTAGAAATTCCTCAATTTTAATTGGAATTGACGAAAACGTATTTTTCCCGACAGGCACTTTCCATTTTGATATCGCATAAAGAAACGAGGATTAATCGTCGACATGTGGGATCTTGTATCAATGTAATTTTCAATTATTTTGAAACTACAAACATGAATGTCGTCACTTTTTGTCACTGTAAATGTACGTGACATTCCATTTTTGGACTCAGGAATGGTCACAATTATGACTTCTTGACTTATTTTAACATTGTCCATTTTCATTTCACAGAGTTCATTAGAACGGCACGCTCCAGCAACTCCCATTACCATTACGACCTTCATCAATAAGTATATATCATCGGAGACTTCAAGCATAAACTTATTCACATCGTTCCTGTTAAACACATTCGATTTTTTGGGTCTATAACCATCATTTTTTCTTTTCAAAAATGCTTTTTGATACTTAAAAATATCTATATTTTCCCCTCTAAAAAGGGTGGACTTCAACATCGAATACTCACAACATAAGCTTGATGGGGACTTCAATATAGCACTTTTTTCGTGGAAATGCGCCAAAAACAAGGTTTCTGAGACTGCAGTAGCAGTTGCTTTGGCATCAATTCACTGACCGACAAAAAAAAATTTTTTTGTTGTAGCACAAATCGGAATAGCTTAATCTAACAGAATGGACCTAGCCACATACGAAAATAGAAAGTTGTAGCACGTAGGGTTTTCTTGTTAGAGTTGTAGAACCATATCGAATGTTACGATACTTAATATCTATAGAAAAAATGGTTTCAGAAAATTCTTAACCCTGTTTATCGACTATGTTTACAGTTTTCGCCTATTAAACATACCATACATCTAAGAGAAAAGCAAACGAGAAAAATATTAACTTAAAACAATAATTAAACTTTATTTTTTCCGTTTATGAGGTGTCTTATCTTCTCTTTTCAAAAACCAACAGTAGTCACCCATCACGGCTGGATCCCATCGTCCTTGGTACCGAATTTCCATTGCTCTGATATCTTGGTGAAACCCTTTACCCTGCTCGTCACTAACAGCTCCCAAATTTTTAGAAAAAAATGACAGATGGGAATGGAGGAAGTGAACTTTTAATGACATTCTGGCACCAAGCGTTTTATAGGCATCTAGGAGTTCCTTAACTAATTGTTCATAATTGTCATCCATATTGTTGCCTAAAAATCCTCTTACTACATTAACAAATGAATTCCACGCTCTGAGTTCCTGCCTGGTTAGCTTTTCCGTAAAATTTATATCGTCCAGCAGTTTTTTGATTTGTGACCCAATAAAAATGCCTTCTTTTAATCTGGCATCACTTAACTGGGGAAAGACTTGTCTTAGGTACTTAAATTCATCACCATCTTTATTCAAAGCCTTCACAAAATTTTTCATCAGCCCAAGTTTAATGTGAAGAGGAGGCAAAAGAACATTTTTGGGATCAACAAGAGATATAAATTTAACATTGTGAGATCCCGGTTGAAATTCGTTTCTTTCTGGCTAAATTTTTGTTACATAATGCTGATTTATTGCACGACTGTCCCATAAACAAAGAACATAGCAATATTTTGTAAATCCCCCCTAAAGTCTCACTAAAATCGCTATAACTTTTAAGTGCAGCTCATATCTGCCATTTATACCTATTGTAGTTTATTTTATCCAAAATCGTGCGCATATTTTCATAATTTTCTTTTATTGAAACTGAATGGGCAACTGGTATAGAGGGTTTTAAATTTCCATTATGCAATAACACAGCTCTTAAGCTATATCTAGATGAGTCTATAAATAAGCGCCACTCACGGGGTGAATGTTCAATATCAAGTTCCTGCTTAAACTGTCTATATCAGTACACGTGCACAACGAATTTTCCATACTATAGAATTCAGAAAACATAGTATTTCTTTTTCTGAAATTCGTAATTTTTGTTTCTTTGGCCAATAGGTTCCATTCCTTAAGACGGGAATCTAGAAGTTCTGACTGTTGTTTGGATAACCCCAAATCACGTACTAAAAAGCGAAAGACGTTTGGTTGCCTATGCAATTCTTTTGCATAAAATTTTAAGTAATACCATAGACTGTCAATTTATGGTTGAAAATGTTAGTTTTAGTGTCCCACAGTTTAATTCTAGATCGACTTATTTGTTTTATAATAAAAGATTTCGCACAAATTACGCTATGAACTCCCCTCTATCACAAATGTTAAAATCTTACAATCTCTATTTTTGTAATATTGACATATTTATGATATCCTTGCTTTCTCTAAAAAAATTAGCATATAGTCAGTTTTTATAATGTTAAAATTATGACTCTTTGTTCAGACCTCATAACTAAGGACCATCATAATGTGATTTATACACATTTACATTTTTAATTCATTTTTTTTTCTTATATTCTATTTTTCTTTCTACTTAGTCTCTTTTGGTTAGTGGTAATTTAGCTCATAGGTAGATCATGTAAAACTAAAATTAGTGCATGTAAATTTACTGTGCCTTTGCGTAATTGGAAAGCTACAACTTTCTGTGCAAAGGCCTGTTCTGAAAATAAATAAATAAATAAATCATTTAATTCACTGTGAACAATCAAATGTGGCTCGCCGGAACTGGGACCTGTGGTAAAAGTGGGATCGGTGCACTGTTCTTTTGAGCTGCCTGATGATGCGTTATCTCCATTATCTCCCAATTCAATAGCTTACCAATTTAGGCGCAGTCGGCACTGGCAAATTTGCATTATGAGGAACAGGTCGTATCGCAGATTGCAAATTTGGATATTCTATATTGTGCTTTCCCTTTTTGGAATAAACTTCAGTCTTTGTCAGGCAGAAATAACAATCGTCAGAGTGATTGGTGGGTTCTCGCCATACCATTGGAACTGCAAAAGGCATACTTTTTCTCTTTTCCTTCATCCACGGCACCGATGATATACTACAACAAACACAGCACACATGGGGAGCCCACCGCTTATCTTGATCCCCAAATAACACATCAAAATATTTAAAGTAGACTTTTTTTACATTTTCGGAAAATGGCCTGGCTTGTGATTTCACCAGAAATTCTCCACAAATATAACAAAATTTGTCAGGAGAAATTTTGCAACTTCGGCGGGTTTGACTCGACATTCTCGTCTTCATATACACTGGCTTATCGATACACAGAGAACCACTGAATTCGAAACTCAACAGAAGAGTGATATTTAACGTTTATTTTATGTCTAATGTTGTAAACAACCCAGTCTAGGTAATTTTTCCGTTGTAAAATGGACCCATTTTAGCCACCCCACAATAAAATTGTTTACCTGCAAATATAAAAGGTTGGCTATTAAAAAATGGTACGTATTAGGGCTTTCTGATATTTTTTTTATTATTGGAAGGGTATTTCCATTGTGAAAATAATGAGCTGGCCAGTGTTAGAAAAATCTAGTCGGCCAATGATTCTTAAAGGATTTATATGCTGCTTCATACTTTTTTTTCGCCTTTTCCGGTAGTAGAGATAAACAAGCAATATTCGCTGATTCTTCTATGTCTGAAACATACATTTTGTCCACTCAGAATCAAACAATTCGACTTCTTCAAAGTTTTCGCTATGAATTGTCAACTTGACGTTGTTGATAAAATAAAAACTACTTATGTTGCTCTGGAAACGGATCACGGCTGCCTTCATAATTTAATGAGAATGCCCTCGAATGTAATGATAATGAAAATCCAAAAATATATCCAGCATTTTCTTGTAAACATACAATACAGGGAGGGGAAAAAATGTTATATACTATATAGGATGTAAGTACATTAACCAGTCTCGAACTTTTTGCCAGCCGCAAACTCGTCCGCGACTTGTAAATGTTACTTACATCTAGTATAAATAACTATTTGTTTCAGTTGTTAAAATTATTATTGCCTATTATGATAAAAATCTCATTTTAAATATTAAGTAAAATAAACTATATATATATATATATATATATATATATATATATATATATATACACATATATATTCTAGATGTATATGTTCAAAGGAAGCAAAATGGTACATTAGTACATGTATAGTAAAAATTGCCACCACCATCCAGCACAAAAGAAATCAATTACTAATTTTAATTTAATTCTGATCAAGATTATCTAGCATCGTAATCATCGAAACTGAACGAAGAACTGAAAGGGGATGGCTATTGCATTGAAGATATTACGCGTTCAATTAAAATATATAGTAATCCAACTCGGCGAATGGAGAATGATAAGGAGCCATAGTTGTGTCGTTCTTCCCTACATACATGGCACTAGAGACAAAATAGGACGACGACGGCGGTCTAACATACGTACAATCTTCACATAAGAAGATTGGACAATGCTTGCAATGCCCGGAAGATATTGTTCCTTTTCAAACAGATGGAGTATATAAAATGCCTTGCTCTTGTGGAGACGTGTATGTAGGCGAAACAGGGCACTCATTATCAACTAGGCTTAAGGAACATGAACGATGTATTAAAAAGAAACAAATTGTTCAATCTGCTGTAGCTGAACACCAGCATACCTCTGGCCATATTATAAACGTAAAGGAAACAAAAGTTCTAGCATCGGTTTCGGGTTTCGACGAGCACAAGTCGGATATAAAAGTTCGCCTGAATCTCTCCCAGCTGATTAAGTGTTCATGCCTCGTGGAGTAAAGATCCCTGAAGATGCCTAGTGCAATCGAAAGCGAAACGTCTGATAGTTATTCCAATTGGACACGGTCTAATCCCAAGAACCGTGATTTTTTATACTACATATTTGTAAATTTTATGGAGATGATGTTAAATATTTCAAATATTTGTCAGTGAAAATTGCAGGGGATTATTTGCAAAAAGTTCGGAAAACACAGAGTCAACATTTTTGATACATTGTCATATAACCTATAATCCAGACCTGCTTTGGGATACTATGCGGTAACATAATAGGTATGACTACGCCTCGCTGAGTTACTACCCAGCAAGTCTAATTACATGCCTGAAAATCATATAAAAGCACATGTGAAAAATCGTAATTTGTTATAATGAAAATTGTATTACTTGTCTCTTATTCCCCACATATCTGCTAATATGAGCGATTCGAAGGTAAGATTTATTGCATACAGTTTAAATAATTATTACACTTAATTCTATATAGTCAAAAGCACTGTTATCGTGCGGGTCATACGATTTATCAACGACAAACTTTTTAAGTTTGTTTTTCTTTTATTACGTGTAATCATATCCTCCGCATAAAATCCGGAAGATGAATTAGATAGACCTATGATATTTTTATAGGAAAAAAGGATAAACATATAAATACCAGCAGTTGCAAAAATCATTGAGCGATGTCACTTCAAAATCAAATTGACAAGTCAGTGGAAAAATGAGTAATAGAAAACAATTTTCGGGTTTTTTGCTTCTACAAGCGAAAAAAATGGTATTAAACCTAATAAAATATTACGAAAATTAAAATTCACCGGCCAATATCCAGGAGACAGTAGCAAAAGCTCTGGGAATCGGTATAAGGACTGTGCAGAAAATTGTGCATGAAAAAAAGCATAATTTACAACCGAAGAAGATTAAGAAAGGTATACGAAAAAAGCCAAAGATAGAAGACTTAAGTGACAATGTAAAAATGGATGTTCGTAATGCAATTTACGATTTATACATATCAAAAACTAATATAACCCTTTAAGTTTTAAAAGAAGCTTTAAAAAATCGAGGCATATTGGAAATTGGACTAAAATCGTTGTCAAAATTAATAAAACTGTTAGATTTTCGATATAAAAAGGACTGTTATCGAAGATTTTTATGCGAGTTGCCACATATAGCAAGTCAGCGTATACAGTTTTTAAAGAAATGCATTCAAAATTTAAAAAAGTGGTATTTTTAGACGAGACTTGGATATTTTCTAATGGAAGTTGTTCGAAATCTTGGCAGGACGAATCTGTAAAAAGTGTCAAGAGAAAAAAGGGATGTGGAACGGGAAAACGGTTCATCATTTTGCATGCAGGTTCTTCAACAGGATTTCTTCCAGGTGCAAGTTTACTGTTTTCTTCAACATCCAAAAGTATGGACTACCATGATAATATGAACTGTAAACTGTTTGAAAAGTGGTTAAAAGAACAACAGATTCCAAATTTAGATGCCCCATCTTTAATCATTCTGGACAAAGCATCTTATCATTCAAGAGTCTTAAATAATCAACCTACTTCATCCTGGAAGAAAAGTGATATTTATGACTTGCTAATAAAAAAAAACAAAATCCTTTACCCAATATGCTGAAACTAGAACTTCTTTTAATGGCAAAATCTATTAAAAAACCAACAATATATGCCGTAGATGAAATATTACGGAAAAATGGACATGAGGTTTTACGACTGCCGCCATACCATTGCCAGTTTAACGCAATAGAATTAATATGGACTGGGGCAAAATCATATTACGAAAAATACGTGAACGATGGTCTTACATCAGATGAAGAGCAAATTGTTTGGCAAGATTTATTAAATTATATTACGCCGGAGTACTGGAAGAAATCTGTGGAACATACGGAGAAATTAATATGAGATTGGTGGAATCGAGAACGAGTTCTAGATGTGGAAATAGCACCAATGATCACTGCGCCATTTGAGGACGACTCAGAAGATGAGGACTTTTTAAGTGATGATGATATTTTTTAGTCTATAATATTAAAAAGTTTCTGAAGGATTATATTAGTCTTTGACGTGTATAAATCATAAATTGCATTATGAATATCCATTTTTGCATTGTAACTTAAGTCTTTTGCCTTTGGACGTTTTAGCCTACATATCTTAATCTTCTTCGGAAGTAAATTATGTTTTTTTTATGCACAAATTTTTGTACATTCCTTATACCGTGTTTGTGCAATGTTTATGTTTATTTATATATATATATATATATATATATATATATATATATATGTATATATTGTATAAAACCTGTATTTTTCGCATGCATGGCCCCTAATTTTAGACCGAAATTTGAAACTACACCAAACTACACCTTTGGGTTCTGTCAATCGTTATTAAAAAGCCGCTTTTAACGTCATTTGGAGAAAAATGTATAATTTTAACACTAAAAATGACCATCAAACCGATGTCATTATGACAAGTCAAATGATACATATATTTTATGTAAGTACCACCCAGCCGAAAAAATTCTGGGACAGAGAAGTATCTTTTTAGCACCTAGACTTTTAGGAAAAAGTTCTTGGTTTCAGGTGCCGAAAAAAAAACTGGCACAGCAAATCTTCCGGACTATTAGCTTGTTTTGAATGTATTAGTTTGATTAATTTTGTAACTGACGGACCTGTCAAAAAATATGTATATATTTAAATGCCCGCGTTAACCACCGAGCAAAAAGCGATTATTTACACGCGATTAAGAGATGGTCATCAAAAAAGAAACATGGCAGATGAATTGAGAAAAACACCGTGCTGTTGGCTAAGCACAAAATTGCAGAATAAGGAAGTATTGTTAGAAAAGCCGGTTCCGGTCGCCCCAAAATTTCGAATAACGTTCAAGATATAGAGTTAATTAATTTTTTAAGAGATCATCCCTTTGAAACAGCAATAAAAGCTATTTAGACACATTTTCCTGGTTCGGCTAATACAGCTCGTAGTAGAATTCGTAGTTTGGATATAAAAAGTTTCTGTGCTGCAAATAAAATATTTTTGACTGAAGCAAATAAGCGGAGAAGGGTAGAATTTGCTCGTGAATATATAAATGAAAATAATATGTGGGAAAACGTAATATTTTCCGATGAAAAAACCTTTCAATCGTGTAACAATAGGAAAATCCGTGTTTACAGGCTTTTCGGTACGAGATGCGATGAAAAATATACTCATAAGACATCAAAGTGGACGCTCTTCAATAAACGTTTGGGCCTGGATTAGTGCAAAGGGCCCAGGAGTTTGCCAAATAGTGCAGGGAAGACTCAATGCACAGCTATATTGCAATTTACTAAACCAAGTTATGATATCATCAGTCGGTGCAGTATATGGCCAGATTTTATATTCCAACACGATAATGCTTCTATACATAAGGCCCGTATAGTTCAACAGTATTTAGAAAAAAATCATATTCGTGTTCTGCCGTTGCCTTCGAAAAGCTCTGATATCAACCCGATTGAAAACGTTTTGGGGAAATGGTAAAGTTTATGTATAAACACAATTACCAACCTAGAAATCAGGACGAATTGAGCCAAAGCATAACGGAAGCATGGAATCAAACAACGCAAGAGTATACGAGAAACCGAGTATTAAGCATGCCAGGACGTTTGCGAGCATTAATCGATAATAGCGGTACAGCTACCAAATATTAACAATAAACGTTATTTTCATTTCTCCTCGTATTTTTAAAAAATATAGTATTATTATTTTGGTGTTTAACCTTTTCACTTCCATGACAACAACGATAACCTATCCTTAATAGATTTTACATACTTTTTATAGTCTAGTAGCTACTCAACATCGAGAATTTGTGTTGTCCCAGAATTTTTTCGGCAGGATGGTACGCTAATAAAAGAAAAGGGGGAAAAAAGAAGAAACTACCTATGATTATTATTTTTTATTTTCAGGCTTTGGATCTTCTGTCTTCATATAAGATAGAAAAGGTTATTTTATCGTGGACTGGGTTGTACCCCTCTTCGACTTCGAAGAGAAGTTTCGGCTCCTTATTTTTGCTTGCTTTGGTAAACACGCTAAATATTCTATTTGTTATTTCATCGCTAACATATGCTGTAGTAAATATTGGCGACATAATGCAAATATCAGAGACACTGTTCATGGGAGTTTCATTTTTGGCATTTCAAGGTAATAACTAAACATAAAACATTTTAGGTAGACACCACCCAAACATAACTTAAATGTCAAAAGGTATCGCAGGCGGGAACTTATTTAGTATAGTCAGTAGTAGATCGAAAAATTCAGGATAGGCCAAATTTTTGATATGTCGTTCCCGGTGGTCAAAAAAGTCAAAAAGTTTTAATACGGTGATATTTCCAACAAATTTTCATCGTCGAATTGCCTTTATTTCAGGAGTTAATTGGTTATTTAAAGTATGCAATACTGCAACTAAGCATAATACGGTGTGGTCATTTAAGTGTGCAACATATGCGATTTTTTTTATTAACTACACAATCAAAATAAAAATATTGCCAAAAGTTGGTGCATCCTCGATAATCATATAAAGTGTACTTAAAATGGTTTCAAGTCATACAGCATACAGGGTAGGTCAAAAAATATTAAAATCATGCAAGAGTAGAGTACCCTTATTTCGAAAGATTCAACAAAATGTTATTAAGAAAAGTTATTTAGCATCCAAAGTTATGCCTGGATTACCAAAACTTTGCCTCCTGAGAATTTTTTTTTTGGAAAAAATCAAAAAGTTTTTGTACAGGGTGTTCCAGCGAGGACTGAACAGGGACCAATTTTCGACCTTCCTTGTATTTTGGAAAAATTCAAAATAGCCAATCGATGTATTTTTTCTTGTAGAATCCAAAAATATCATCGAAAAAATATTTGAACCAGAAACAAAAGAGTTACGCTATGCATCAGGTGTTTTTTAAATGGAATGTATCGTTTTTTATACGAATTTTGGAAAGAGTGATTTTTTTTATGTCCGTTCTGATTAAAAGATTTGATTTTGCGATAGCTGTTTATATTACATTTTAATGTTTTACAAACTAAAATTTTAGCTTCACCTGTTTAAAATATACGATAGGTTGGTATAGGTAATCAAGGTAAAATGACGTTTGAATGCTTTGTCAATAAAAATTGACATTATTTTAATTATTGTCGAAGTCTTCACCTAAAAAATATATATTTGACTCTGATCGAAATGAAATACTCTTTGGACGAGAGACTACAGATTGTTATGCTATTTTACAAGTGCCAAGAAAATGCAAGAGAAGCAAGAAGAAGATTTATTGCAAATTTTCATAGAAATATATCCATCAATACAATTCTAAGGATAAAAAACCTATTTGAAGAAAATAAAACTTTACATGATAGAAAAAGAAATTCAATGAAAAATAATTATTAAATAATAAAATAAAACTACTAATAACATAAGTTTTCAATGTGACCGCGTTTTTCTCGAAACAACATCGATAACCCCTTTGTAGCCTTTCTAAACTTGCTGTTACAATATGCTTTTCCTGGTTAAGGCGGTTTATTTCATCGACAATTTTTCCCATGATCTCTTGAATATTTTCGTTTCGTTGTCTGTATACGACATTCTTCAAATGACCCCAAAGAAATGTATCCAAAACTGAGAGGTCGGGGCTATTGGGCGGCCAAGCATATGTTCCATTTCGCCCTATCCATTCGTTATGGCACCGATTTAAAAATTGAACCACATCATGTACGGCATGAGGAGGCACCCCATCATGTTGCCAAATTAAATTCTGATATTCTGCCAATGGTAAGTCTTCCAAAAAATTTTCAATTTCGTTTTCTAAAAACTCATAATATCTGTGCCCATTTAAAGTCCCGTTAAAAAATATTGGTCCCAAAATTGTATTGTTTTTTATCCCACACCAAACATGAATAGAATTCCTCCCTTGAAATTTAATAGTCTGGAACTTCATTGGATTTTCAACGGCCCAGTGGTGACTATTATGTCTGTTGAATACTCCCGATGTTGTGAAAGTAGCTTCGTCGGTCCACACAATATTTTTGAATAAATCAGGGTCTTCGTTTTCTTGCCGAATTACCATTTAAGAAACAAATTGGAAGCGAACTTCTTTTTGTGCCGGTGTTAGGTGCTGAAGTGGAAGGATACGAAAAGGCCTAAATTTATGAATTTTCAGAGTCCTGTGAACAGTCCCTCGGGTAACTCTTCTGCGCCTTACACCGCCACCGTACTGAACTTCCCGAACTGCATCCGAAATAGATTTGGTTGGATTAACTTGAAAATAATTTATAATGGCCTGGTCTCGATTTCTTCTTCTTTGTATATTTCTTTTTCTCTCATGTAAAGTTTTATTTTCCTCAAATAGGTTTTTTATCCTTAGAATTGTATTGATGGATATATATGAAAATTTGCAATAAATCTTCTTCTTGCTTCTCTTGCATTTTCTTGGCACTTGTAAAATAGCATAACAATCTGTAGTCTCTCGTCCAAAGAGTATTTCATTTCGATCAGAGTCAAATATATATTTTTTAGGTGAAGACTTCGACAATAATTAAAATAATGTGAATTTTTATTGACAAAGCATTCAAACGTCATTTTACCTTGATCACCTATACCAACCTATCGTATATTTTAAACAGGTGAAGCTAAAATTTTAGTTTGTAAAACATTAAATTGTAATATAAACAGCTATCGCAAAATCAAATATTTTAATCAGAACGGACATAAAAAAAATCACTCTTTCCAAAAATCGTATAAAAAACGATACATTCCATTTAAAAAACACCTGATGCATAGCCTAACTTTTTTGTTTCTGGTTCAAATATTTTTTCGGTGATATTTTTGGATTCTACAAGAAAAAATACATCGATTGGCTACTTTGAATTTTTCCAAAATACAAGGAAGGTCGAAAATAGGTCCGTGTTCAGTCCTCGCTGGAACACCCTGTACAATTGATTTTTTTGTTAATTATCATAAACACTTGCATAGTTTAATCAAAATTAGATCAGATTCGCATAACTCCGTTCAAATTTAAGTATTCTTGTGAAATTAACTTGGATTTTTAATTTTTTAGGGAATCACAAACTTCAGGTTTGTTGCAACGATATTAAACACAACTTGACAATTTCGCCAATATTCCTTTTAACAAGATGAAACATTTGTAAAGAAAATATGCTCATTAAAAAACTTTCATTTGAAGTGCAAAATTATAAAATTGTTATTAAATAACTGTACACATTAAGTGACAAACCTGAAATCCTAGACTAAGATAAGCGCGGACACCCATGGAAAAAACAAATAAAGGTTAAAAGTAAAAATTATATGACAGTTCGGTGGCGTTAATATTTCATCCTAGAAGAACAATTATATTATTACATATTAACTTTGTTTAATTTAAGATGCCTCCTCCAAGACAATTAACGCTAGTCGAGAAGGCACAATTAGTTTTGATATGTAGATAATTATAAAACAGTGCGTGACGCACAGATATTTTCAGTGAACGACATCTAGACAAACAAGTTCACTATTCAACTGTAAGTAGAATTTTAATAAACTTCAGACAGGACTTTAGATTATAAATATTAAAATGAACGTGCCAAAACTGTTTGTACTGAAGAAAATCAATTAGCGGTACTTCAGTCAGTTGTTGAAAACCCTAGAAGATCCACCCAGGAAATTTCTGCTTATACGGGTATTAAAAAAACTCTGTTAAGAGCATTCTCAAGAAAAACAAGTTTTACAAACAACTTAACTGGTGATACCTATTTACAGTTTCTGGAAAACGAAATAGCGGATTTTTTGAACAATATAAGTTTACAAAAACGATATAAATTATGGTTTGTACATGATGGATGTCCCGCTCATTCTACTAGAAATGTTTCTGAATGGTTAAATGGGAAATTTGGTACTAAATGGTTAGGACGAAATTCCGATCCACGATGGTCTCTTCGTTCCCCAGATCTTACCCCATTAGATTTTTTTATGGGGATACTTAAAACAAAACCTTTAGAAGGATCGACCAATTAATAATGTTGCTGAACTTGAAAATTCGATTCGTTTCCATTGCAGAAATATCCCAATAAATATCTTGGGATCTACTTTTAGTGAATTTTATGACCGGACAATTAAATGCCTTGAACGAAAAGGTGGGCACACAGAAACGTTTAGATAATTTTCATTTTTTTATGTACTCCCTTAAATGTTTTTTTACTTCATGCTGATTTGTTAATTGTTAAGTTATAATAAACATTTTTGGTAAAACTAGTGGTATCACATTCAAATAGATCTCGGGGCGTTTGATATTTTGTTAATATTAATTCACATTAATTCACTTTTTACCCTCATTTGTTTTTTCAAGGATTTCCAGTCTGTCAATTATGTGTACAGTTCTTTAATAAATATTTGAAATGAAAATTTTGCACTTCAAATGAAAGTTTTTTAATGTGTATATTTTCTTCACAAATGCTTCATCTTGTTAAAAAGAATATTGGCGAAATTTCCAAGTTGTCAACAGACCTGAGGTTTGTAATTCCATGAAAAAGTTAATTTCACAAATATACTTAAATTTAAACGGAGTTATGCGAATCTGATCTAATTTTGTTTAAACTATGAAAGTGTCTATGATAATTATCAAAAAAATCAATTTTTCAAAAACTTTTTGGATTTTTTCCAAAAAAAAAATGTTTTCTCAGTAGGCTATGTTTTGGTATCCAGGCATAACTTTTGATGCTAAACAACTTTTCTTAATAACATTTTGCTGAATCTTTCGAAATAAAGGTACTTTACTCTTGCATGATTTTAATATTTTTTGACCTACCCTGTATGCTGTTTGACTTGCAACCATTCTAAGCACACTTTATATGATTATCGAGGATTCACCAACTTTTGGCAATATTTTTATTTTGATTGTGTAGTTAATAAAAAAAATTCCCATATGTTGCACACTTAAATGACCACGCTGTATAAATTATCGATGCTTCTATACTTTTTATTTTACAGAATTTTTTCTCCGCTTTATTTAAACTATCGATTGATATAATCAACGTTACTGATAAAATCAAAAGGCGAAAATAATTGCACGGGTAATGTGGGACAATATATAGGGTGGCAAACATCGGTACTTTTGTTTATTTAACCTAAAATTTACAAAAAAATGTTCGGATACGACAAATTTGTTTTTGGGGCGTATACGAAAGCCCCTATTTACAACCACTCGGGCAGGGTATGGTCCACCCCCTAAATCTTAAGTGAAGATATGGCGTAAACAAAGATACTTAGTTTATGCCATGACACTTGATTTACTGTACTTAAAAAGAAAATTTATTTGACTGATTTGTAGATACTATTTACAAAACCGAAATAGTAATGATATTTTACACAATAGTCAAGTAAATGTTGAAACTGTTTACGATTAACTTCCATTGAGTGATAGGGGTTCTGTTCAAAGCGATTCTTTCAGTGGGTTGAAATCTGGCGATCTTAGTGACCACTCAATAGTACTCCTTTTGTCAATTCACTTTCCCGGAAATATTTAGTCTAAATATTCCCGTATAGGTCGCGTATAATGCGATAGAGCGCCAACGTGTTGAAACATAGCATTTTGTGCATATCATCCATCGTTTTCCAAGAGTTCTAAGTAAATTTCCCTAGTTAATCTTTCTGATAAGAAAAAAAACCAACTACATGGTCACCGAAGATCCCAAGCCAAATATTCAACTTTTGTGGATTTAACGTAACGGCAATTGTGTCGGTTCACACTGCCATTGGCGACGAATGAGCATTCTCGGAAAACAGACGTTAAATAATCGGGGTGTGGACCGGGGAGGGGTCGAAAAAGTTACTGACGATTGTGGTTCTGAACCCAGGCTAAGTTATAGATCCCGGCTAGTTAAGCTTCGTTTCGAAAATGAGATACCTTCTAACATTTAAATTATGTTCAGTTAATAGATAAGTTTTTTTTTTATTTAAATATATTTTTTTAAAGTAGCATAATTGTTACCTAAGTGTTTTTTTTAAATAATAATTCTAAATTTTATCTTTTATTTCTATACGAAATTTCTAATTTTAGTAAAACTGATGGTCTTTATTCGTAACAAAGATCAGATTACTATAATGGAAAAATACCTCTCCAATCCTTTATTATGCATAACCTCAAGAGAAAATATGGATATGATAAACAAAAACATTTCCACAGCTCAAAAACTATCGAATCTTTTTAGAGTGTTGACAGCACAATCAGTTGTGGCGTTTTTATTTTTTCCTATTATTGTCGGCATCAATGGCGGCGGTTACAGGTTTGATATAACAAGGTTTTTTAGGTTATATTTATAGCTAGTTTAGTAGAAAATTCTTTTAGGTTGTGTCTATTTCTTTCCTGGCTTGAGACGAAGCAAAATATATATACTCTTATCTCGACTC
Source organism: Kuschelorhynchus macadamiae (assembly GCA_030620095.1). Taxonomy (NCBI): domain Eukaryota; kingdom Metazoa; phylum Arthropoda; class Insecta; order Coleoptera; family Curculionidae; genus Kuschelorhynchus; species Kuschelorhynchus macadamiae. The sequence continues at coordinate 307,221 of JAUTXW010001499.1, forward strand.
ATCTCACCTCGACCTAATCTCGTTCCGTCTCAGCAGCATTTAATCTGTGGAGGCGAGACGAAATTCTCGTCTCGTCTGTCTCGATTTTTAGTTAAAGAAACCATAGGTATATAGATATAGTTACACACCTCTTTCTATTTCTGTGCACCAACAACATTCTTGGCATTTGCTTTATTAAAACATCGCATTGCAAAAATTCATCTAGTTTAGAATTGTTTTTAATACATCAGTGTTTCTAAGAAAATGACACGTCTTTCTTATATTTTTTGATGATTTTAAATCTAAATATAGATTTTGAGCCTGTAATAATTTTTAGTCATTTTAAATAACTAAAATAATAATATCAATTTTTTAACTACATGATGTACGGAGTTTTTGTTCATATTTGCAACAAGGTTCATTTTAAATGAAAAGTAAAAGACAAGCATGGACATTCTCCTCTTAAACGTAACGCACTACATATTATTGCTTTATTAATTGATCTCTTCTACCGGTGACAATGAAATCGTTTCCCAGCCTATTATTTTCATATGTTTTAAGATATCTTTTTTAAAATTGAAACATTTATATAGTTATTTAAGAAGCTCATTTTAGCATAAAATATATTTTTGTGGTACTTCCAGTTTAGCCGAAAGAGTCAATGACCTTGAAATTTTAAATAAAATGACCCATATTTTTTTAACCTGTTAAAATCTTCGTAAGATTCCCTACAATTTTATATATTACACCATATGTCAAATCTCAACGGTTTGCATGGAAACTGCATTTTAAAATCTGGAAATGTGCACCCTTAATCGGGTTTTCCTAGAAAACAAATGAAACTTAGAAAAAACGAAACACGCTATGGCATCTAGTATGCCTTGGACTATTAAACAAGAGACATAAGAGCGTGATAGAAATACCTTAATTTTTTTCTGAGATAGAGAAACGAAAATTTCACTTCCCAGTCTTACTTTTTTATTAACCTTTTGTTATTATACAAATTAGCCCTCAAACGTTTGTATTTCCAAAAATGACCTATGGAACTTTTTGATTTTGCGCTATTAACAAACAAAAATAAATTAAATAACTGTTAAGTTTTAAACTATATCATTTTTTTCTTTAATACTAATGAATTAGAGAGATTTTATTTTTCAAATTTTAACTGAAACAAAACACGGTATCGCATCTAGTATGCCTTGGACTATTAAACAATAGGCAGATATAAATATGAAAAAGGAATAACTATTTTTTTTCAAAATTTTAATAATTTGCAAAAAAAAATGTACACCTAATAGCTGGAAACATCAAAGGAAAGTGATAACAAAACAAGAGCTAGTCATAGTTAAAGTTTTCGGAATGGCCGCATTTTTTTTCATAGCACCTTGTACATTTTTCTACAATATTTAAGGCAACGTTTTGTTTTTGTTCCTCGGGTAGCATTCTAGCAGCATATATTATTCTGTTTTTTAGATCAATAAAAAAAATCTAGAGGCATGAGGTCCGGAGACCGGGCCGGCCATCTCACTGCCCCATTCATCCCGATCCAATGGTTTTCAAACGTGCGATTTAAATAGTCACTAACAATATGCGAATTATGGGCAGGAGCACCATCTTGTTGAAAGTAAACTTGCTGAAAAATATTTAATGGAAGGTCGTTCATAAAGTCTTCTATGTGATCTGTAATATTTGAAGATATTGTGCACCAGTCCAATGGTTCGCGATAAAACACTGGTCCAACAATTCTAGTGTCCAAAACACCCATCCATACATTTAGTCCAAATCGTTCTTGAAACCCGTTTACCCTAAAGTCATGTCGATTTTCTGTCTCCCAATATCGCACATTATTTCGGTTAAACATACCTAAGTTAGTCCTAGACTCATCGCTAAATAACATTAAATTTTTAAAATCATCATTTTTCTTACTCATCCGAAGAAACCATGCATAATAATTCATTCGTCTTTCAAAGTCATTGTGTCCTAGGTGCTAATGAATTTGATATTTATAGGATTTAAACCCATATTTTTTTAAGATTTTTATAACACTTTTTCGACTAATTCTACATTCTTCCGCAATCTGAAGTAACGATAAAGTCGGATTAAAATTAACACAAGCAAGTAAATTAATTTCAGCTTCTTCACTTATAATGAAATATTCTCGTTCGTTGATATTGGGCCTTTTACCATTTTATTAAGTATTGTACCAAGTATGGAAAATATTTATCACTCGGTTGAACACCGATGGATATTTTTGTTGATAAAGTCTTTTGGCTTCTCTTCCATTTTTATTGCACTCGCCAAAAATTAATGGCATATCAACTTCATGGTCACGATCATTATTCTGCATTTGTCTTATATTTTTAAATAAAAACCAAATTATGTATACAATACAAAAAGGGAACAAACGTTTAAGTGACAGATGATTTTATTTAAACAGATGCTACAACGCCATACAAAGATGGATACTTATCCTCGGCCTACTGGATATTATTTCGTTAGAACCTGTCCATAGTCTACTTGATGTTATCAATGCTTTGTGTAACATGTGATGTGTGGTTTTCGACAATATTTTGATGTAGTTTTTATTAAAATAGGTATGTTGTAGGTTGTAGGTATTTAACGCTAGAAAAACAGGAACAAAAAAAAAAGTTAAAATTTGAAAAATAAAATCTGCCTAATTTATTACTATTAATATAAAATATGGGGTAGTATAATACTTTTTTGGACAGGTATTTAATTTATTTTTGTTTGTTAATAACGCAAAATCAAAAAGTTCCATAGGTAATTTTTGAAAATACAAACTTTTGGGAACTAATTTGCATAAAAATAAAAAGTTAGTAAAAAAGCAACATTGTGAAGTGAAATTTTCTTTTCTCTATCTCAAAGAGTTTTCTCAAAAAATCCAGTTAAAAATCAATTTTCTGATATCAAATTTTTGGAAAAAATAAAGGTGATTCTATCACGCTCTTATGTCTCTTGTTTAATAGTCCAAGGCATACTATATGCCATACCGTGTTTTGTTTTTTTCTAAGTTTCATTTGTTTTTTAGGAAAACACGATTAAGGGTGAACATTTCCAGATTTTCAAATGCAGTTTCTATGGACACCGTTGGCATTTGACATATGGTGTGATATATCAAATTGTAGGGCAATTAACGAAAATTTTAACAAGTTGAAAAAATATGTGTCTTGATTGATATCTTTATTTTAAGATAAACGGGAACATTAATACATACTATGCCGTAATAAGCAGTGTATTCCTGTTGGGTTCAAAGTGTGTTAGAACTTCTTAAACATAGTGTCCTGTCTCTTTCTAATGCATTTCTCCTTATGGCATAGTTTCTGTCAATTTTATAAGCTGGTTTTAAAGAAAAAGGTAACAAACTTATATTTATATCAGCAAGAAAAGATCCAAATAACGAAACTATATTATACAGAATATTTTATTTAAAATAAAAAAGTTGATGGTCATTTTGCTTTATGTCGGGTGGATTTAAAAGAGCATGAAGAACAATATTATATAATTTTAATAGAACTCCTTGAACCTTGAATATACTATTGACTTTTGAATTATTTTTAGATTTCTATGAATATTTCGAAATGGGGATATTTAGAAACAAACAGAATTCCATCAAATATTAGTAACTTTTCTACAGGGCCTTCTATACACTTAATAATATAAAGTTTCCTTGAAAAATACAATTATTTGTTTATAACATTTTTCTTTTACTACGGACTACGAACCAATGTGTCTATTGTCAACTTTTAGCCCAAGTTTGACAATTTTTTTCAATTCCGGTTTAACCGGATGTGGCGCCATCTATAGACTCTTAAAAGAAAATGTTTTTATTTCATTTTTTGGTTAAAACTGAATTGCATTACTGATTAGTTTCTAAATTTTAAATGATTCATTTTTAATTACCTAATTACTTATCTGCACTTATGTTTGTAATTTTGTTGTATTGGTTTTACGCATTTTCCGTGAATTTTTTTTGTGTAGATTTTTTAGTAATTCAAATCAAATCAAATCAAATATATTACGTAGAAAATGTTCACAATATTATTTGAAAGATGATTGCACACCTAGATGTATCATCTGTGTGTGTACTAAAGAAAAGAAATTTTGTTGTAATTACCTATTGCTAAATTCTTAAATTATAACCTATACTAAATAAATGATACTGCGTGCAAACTAAGTACGTGGCTAACCTAAAATTATATAATTTCACACTAACATAAGCGATAGAATAATTTTAAAAATTATAGAATTTAAATAAGACTTATTTGAAGTAAAAATTTGCTATCTGCTTAACATGCCAGTAAATACCTCGAAGTTTTGTTTCAAGAAAATTGAAATTTTGTTACTAAAAAGGTTTCTGTTCTATATACGTCGGATATTAAGCGGAAGCAAGTTGGCTAGCCTGGAACAGAAGTGATCTATGTAACATCTTGATTGTTTTGAGATATTAAGCAAAACATGTTTTTTTAAATTTCGCCGTTCTTTTTGTAGATTTCCAAAAATGCTTACTTTTAGGATATTAGCAACAAGGAATATTTTACTTTGTCTTATTATGTTTTTTGAATAAAAATTTGTGTGTTGCAGAAAAAAATTAAATTTTCACTTAGATCACTTCTGTTTTTACAAAAATGGTGGTAATATATTTTTATGCTCTAAATAATAGCCAATGTTATGCACAAAAACAGTTTTATTAAATTTTAATACAAAAGTAAAACATTTCTAACCTTTAAACCATAATTTAAATATACAAGACAACAAAAATATTTATCCTTATGTTAAGCTTTTCTTTAATCTGAACTATTTTCATGTTCTTCATCTCCCATAAGATTAGGTAGACAGGCATCAACTTCTTCTTGAAGAGCTTGACCTCTACGAGAAACGTGTGGCAAGTTTAAATAAAATTGGTGATAAATAGGTGGCACGTACTGCAACATCTTTTTTATGTCCTGCATTTTTGCGTAAGTAATCGGTTTGGCATTATTCGTTGCTTGCGGTGGGTTAAAAGACTGCAAGGTACTAAAAAACTCTTCACTGTTCCCTGATTTGTTTAGGTCAAAAGTGTCGTATGTATTGGAGTAATCACTATTAAAGTACATTTTAGAGTCGCCTTTAAAAAACGAATTTTTCGCATTTTTGAAATTAACACCCGGCTTCCATTAAAGCTTTGTCCAGCTTTAGGCATTAATTTGGAAAGATCTGTAAAACCATAAATTTTCCAACCATTTTGTTTACAATGTATGGGTTTTTTTTTCTACATTGTTCTACAAATGTCATCCATTGTTCTGGAATATAAATAAATTCTTTTTTCTTTTGTGCTTTTGAAATATCGGAGAAATCGGAATCATTGGGTAAAAAGGAGTGTCCGCTGACAAGATAACAAACTATTATTTCTGATAAATTTGGAATAGAATTCACAATATACATCATGAAATGAAACATTATCCAATTCCGGTTTTGGCCAGTACATGAATCGCTGAAAGTATAAAGAGTATTGACGTATTCAGGAACAGAATTTTTTATATTGTAATAGAGACACGATAAAACTTCTTGTGATCCCCTACCTCCAGTAGTTTCATACCACATATTCATAGTAATGATTTCACCAGCTGACGAATAAAGATGAGTACCAAAATTCAAGGTTTGAAGCTGTCGTAGATAGTAAACTTCGCCAGTTTGTATCATTGGAGTTGGCAGCGTACGTTCTAAATCAAAAGTAATTAAACAAGAGGTGCTATTTTCTAAGAGAGAGTTTTGTTTGTACTGGTTTAATAAATCTCTAGCTGTAGCTGCCAAAAGATGATGACTTTTTTGTTGTTGTTTAATCTCCAGTTCTTGATCAACGTTGGTTGCATTTTTAATTTGTACATTGAAGATGTCGCACGTCTTACAAGTATCCTTCTTTGGGATATAAAAGTGTAAATTGTACGTCCGAAAAACTGACTCATAAAAACTTCTTTTGGCCGGATTTTTACCGTGTACTTGACATTTTTCCGTATAAAGTGTATATAGCTTTTGCAAATTTAAGCCAGGTGGTAAATATTGGCGGGACGACGTGCGTTCCCCATAATGACTCGTATAACGTGGAAAACTCTCTAAATGATTTTTAATGAAATCCACAACTTCAACTTTTATTTTATTTCCTGATGGACCTTTCCCTCTTTGGTCTATCCATCTGGCAATGGCATACAAGTATCTGGGTCCCTCTTCTTGTTTAAAGCATAATCTAATCTTTTATTTGATATCTGAAGAATTTTGAGGAAAAAAGATTTACAGACCTGGTTACTGTTAAGAAAGAAATTTCGGCTATGTTGTTTATGACTTGGTAAATGATTTCTCCTCTTTTTTGGTCTTTTTGGTGTTGATATTTTTATTGTTGTACATATCCATGCCGTTTGACCATTCCAATCCAATGCGTAAAACTGTGCATGAATGCTGTTTTGTATTTCAGGTGTAACCATTTCACTGCATTTTCTTCGACAGTTACACAGAACTGGTGCAAATATTTTGGCAGCCACGGTTTTTCCCTTATAGTTAACATACTGTTCGCCCCGATTTCTTTTAGCCTTAATAAGGTTTCTTTTCCAGTTACCTTCATCCCGTCGTTTCCGTTTGCTAATATTCCTCGTTTGACCCATATTCTGCACTGGGGCATCTGCATCTTCTCCCGGTTCAAAGTCGTTTTCATCACTTTCTCTTTCGTCGCTGCTCAAATCGTCCGGGTCCTCTTCTGAAGGGTGACAAGAGTCACCACTATCAGCATAAGGATCAGATGCGGCTTCGGAAAATGCGTCTTGTTCAGGTTGGGCATATGCATCGCCAGAACCATGAGCTAAAGTATTTACGACGTTATCTTCTCCTTCAGTCGTTGGTATGTCTGGAATTAATAATACCAACGGTTACAACGACTACTATTATATTGCAATAAATTTATGACCAAAATCGGGTTGTGTTGGTAATTATAATCAATATTAATACGGTTAACACAATAATCTTATATTAACCCAGAACAAAAGTGATCCAAGTAACCGTTTTTTTGATAACCCTGTTATTTGACCCCTACTAATTTTATTAAAACATGTGATTCTAGTAAGAACAGAAGTGATCCAAGTCTCAAGGCCGATTTATAAACTTACGCTGGTAACCGGTAAACATTATAAACGTGGGCGAAATTTATAATAAACGGTTCTATTATTTCACATAACCTTATCTTTTGGGAACCCCCGGACGCGAACTCGAACGTGAACGTAATAGTTTATAAATCAGCCTTCTCTCATTCTCGGAAAAAAATGTCAAGTATTGTCATGTTCTTTAAAGAATGTTTTATATTCTGAAAGATATATAAAATAAACTCACCTGTCCTATTATCCACGAGGTCATTTTCTTTGTTATTCTCTTTAATAATCAGCGCCAATACTGCTTGTACACATTTTTTACCACGAGACATTTTTCTCACCACATTCAATCACGATCGGCGCGTAGACTGACACACAATGACAACTCTTTTAGACAACTACTCTTGTAGTACGTTCAGAAAATTACTTTAATGTTTAAATGAGTCCGTTCCAAAATCAGTATGAAGATTATTCGTGTTATTATTATAAATAATAATTATTTATATTTGTTATAGTTATAATTCGTATTTACAATGGTAATAATTCTTTTATATTATATACAGAGAGAAATGGATCCAACTAACAGTAAATTCAATTAAATCATTTCTGCACTCACTTCCTCAGAATATCAAAGTGATCTATGTAGCAGTTGGACAAATGGACTACTTCTGCTGCCAAATATTTTTAAATTGCCAAAGAGCAGAAGGGGTATTGAGACAGTTGCACTACTTAAAATCAGTCTTGGCACTTGGATCACTTTTTCACCTGATAAATATCATATTTAAGAATACAGAAATAATGCTAACTCTATTTTAATAAAAATGTTTGTTGGATCACTTCTGTTCCAGGCTAGCCAGTTATAAAGTGTAGGACCAAAGTATGTCAGATATCTTTGGTTTCTTGTTCTGGACAGGAAAGGAACACATACGGACTCCACCGATCTGCTTCTGGTATGATAATTATTTAGAATAGGTTGCAGCCTTAGTTCGGAGTGTTTGTAAACTTCAAAAGTACTGATTTTACATACAACTGTTGCAAGGTTAAAACTTGGACTTCTTGAGACAGGAGTTCGGTAGAGTATCTGGGTTTTTTTTGTAAATTATTTTAAGGAGATATCTATGAGTTACATTTAAAATATTTAGTGTTATATTAAATGCCCCTCCCCATATTGACAGACCGTATCTAATGACTGATTCAGCTAGTGTGATATATAATAATTTGAGGATATTGATTGGCATGATATTTCTGATTTGATAGAATTTATAAATTAGTTTACGTAGTTTTGAATTTGTACTTTCTATATGTTTATCCCACTTAATATTCTGATCAATTACAACGCCGAGATATCTGATACATTCAGCTTTATTCAGAAAATTAGTGCAGTGGCATGGTGTCTCATTTGATAAACACTGGAGCATATGCATTTTTATCTGATTAGCATCAAATTGGTGAGAGTCAAGGATACTGAAACACATAAATTTTGTTTTTTCCATGTTAATTGTCAATCGGTTTTCACCCAACCATTGACGTACCTATGCAAATTCAGATATGGTGTGCTCCACTGTAGCATTCCAGGTATCCCCCTGTACAAGAAGAACAGTACCATCTGCATACGAGACCAAATTGCTGGATGTAGTGAGGCAAAGGAGGTCATTAATATATAAGTAAATTCTTTGCGGAACACCACACTGTACTATTTCAAAACTACTGTAATCATTTTGTACCCTTACACATTTTTTCCGATCTTCAAGATAACTCCTTATTAAATTATGGCATAATCCTCTTATTCCGTAGTTGCTTAGCTTGTTTAGAAGAATATCGTGCAGTACGGTATCGAAGGCTTTGGCCAAATCCAAGAAGATCGCAAGAGGTTTTTTACTTCTATTAATAGCATTATAAATGAAGTTTGATACCTCATAAAGTGCGTCTTCCGTTGATCTTCCATGACGAAATCCAAATTGACTCGAAGAGAGAATATTATATTTTTCTATGTGGCTTATAATTCTGTCCCTTATACAAACGTCCAATGCTTTTGCAATATTATTAATTAGAGATATCGGCCGGTAATTGCTCGGTAAATTAGTCTCTTTGCCTTTATAAAGACTTCTCAATTCACAAGGAATTATACCCGTCGAAATGGAACAGTTAAAAATATGTGTTATAAGCTTAGCAATAAAATTTCGTATTTCCGTCAGCATTTTACTAGTAATTCCGTCTAATCCAGGTGCAGGGTTATTTTTTTAATCCGTTTATAATTTTTTTTGCCTCCTCCTCAGATACTGGCATTAAAAATATACTCGGATAATTTATTTGGTTGTTATTATATTTTTTCCCGGAAGGGAGTTTGTCTGCCATTGTTTTACCAATATTTATGAAGTATTTATTAAATATGTCTGCAACTATTTTCTTATTTTGTTGTAAAACATTGTTATCATCTTTTAGCGAGAGATTTTGGTTATTTTGGGTAGTATTTTTATACTGTAGTTCATTTATTATTTCCCACATTTTTTTGGGATTTTGCTTGGTTTCCCCAAATTTATTTTTAAAGTAGTTTGCTTTAGTTTCTTTTATTAGTTTATTTAGAGTATTTCTATAATTTTTGTATTCACCTGTAAGTGTTACAGTATTTTTATTTTTTAGAATTTGTTTTTTAATATGTCCCTATGTCTAATAGATTTTACTAGGCCCGAAGTTATCCAAGGCTTTAGCTTTTTTGTCCTTGCAGTTATTGTGATTTTTTCATGTGAAGATTTAATGGCGTAGTTTAATTTATTACTAAAAAATTCATATGCAGATTCGCTTTGGTTTTTGTCATACACATCATCCCATCGAATTTTCTCTAATATTTGTTTTAATTTATTATAGTTGAGATGCATGTAGTATCTTTCTTCATTTTTATAATTTTTATTAATTTTAATAAGGAACTTTATTTTTAAAACAATTAATTGTCTTACTTAAAATTGAAAAACTTAGAGTAAATGGATTTCGCTGGAAAGACTTATTGAAATATTATTTAATTATAAATTCCGTTAAGTTACATCAAATAAACGAGACGTCACACTTTTATATTATAGACTCCCATTCCTTAATTAATTATGTCATAACTATCATCGGACAACATCCGTGAAAGTGACGAAAAAGTAAAGGTTCTCCATACATTTGGGGCTGCTGTACCACCGAGCAATTTGTTAGTATTTTTAGGCTTCAAAAGAGAGCAATTCGCTATTTGTTTGGACTAAATAACAGAGCTCACTGCCAATACTATTTCAAAAAACACGAAATGTTAACACTTCCTGCATTATTTATGTTAGCAACCGTCTGTTTCCCCGGAAAGGCCACAACACGTATATCAGACCAGAAACTCTAGTTATGACATATACCTTACCATTCCTTCAACAGAATTAATAATAAAATCATTTATTTACGCCAGAAAACTTCACAATCATCTTCCAGTACATTTAAAAACTAAACCGTATGTTTGCACTCTTTCGAAAAAACACCAATGCGAGACAAATTAAAGACCTTTTTGCTGCGTTAATGATTTTTATAATGAATAAGCCTCAATAAAATGTTTTTTATTTGTTTGTTTATATAAATCTTTTTGGGTGTTATGTCCCAGCTGCTAGTATAAAATTTGAAAATAATTTTATAGGGGAATGAATTTAATGTCTGATAATCCGTTAAAATTAATTATTTTGTTACGTATTAGATTAAAGTTATAACTTCTTTTAATACACTTTAAATACTATATTATTTCAGTACATTTTTTGTTTAACTTCCCTTATTTTGCTTGTATAACGATAACAAATAGAGTTTAAGGTCGAGTAATTTTAATTTCAATGTTATCGAAATTATTCAACTCGCATATATATTGTTTATTTCCTTATTTTTAAGGTCACCTAGATTCATTGACAGCTTTACAGCAGTATTATGTCCTAACGAATGTATGATTTTTATTGTTATGGTTTTATAGCTATCATTACTTGGTATATTTACAATTTATGTATTTGCATTGACCTATCGAAAAATATGAGTTTTTTTATTAATATTTCGTTTTTTTCATTGTTTCGTTTTGTTTTTCTGTCAAGGTAAATTTCGCTTTGTCCATAAAATTGTAATAATTTTCCTGCGGCAATAAAACATATTTTCGTTTGTTTGTTATTTTATATATTTTGCGACAGATTCATTCTTCTTGACAGAAATCAATACATTTCCGTACACCATTGTCTTTTCATTTTTTTTTTTTGGTTTTATCGAATTGTTTACATACTTCCAAACTGTACTTTCAGGGATGCTTGTTAAAACTAACTTTAAATAAACACTTTTAACTTCCATTTTTGCCTCAAGGGTAAACATTTGAGGCTTCTGACGAAAAGGACTGGGGATATTTTAAATTAAAAAATAAGGGTAGAGATAAAATGAAAATTATTTCTTTGAGTCCTATTTATATTAAACGTGAAGTCTCCAATAAAATGGTATACTGGGAGGGAGGTATAATATATTTATACTTTTTTCACAATAGACTAGATAAAAGCCATGGGATCGTACTATCAAATACGACCCTGTTACGGCCAGGTACTTACGGGGAGCCCAAGGGTTATTTATTGCTTTTGTTGCATCCCATTATTATGACAGTAGCCAAATCACTTTCTAAGATCATGAAAAATACTTTACCAATAGTTGAGATTATATGCTTGATGTGAAATATTATAGCTGAGGCAATAAAAATTACGTTTTATATCAAGAGAGCTTGGACTTGTTTAACTCGCGGAAGTGCCAATTGCCAATGCATATAAATCAAAGTGTCTTTTTTTCAGTATATAAGAATTAAATGCGTAAGGTTAGTAAGAAAACCCGAATTCCAGCCATCTTCTAAACATTTTGTTTAATTCTAGATTAGCTGTGCAAACTTACTACCCATGGGATACTCAAAACAACTTTCATTTCGTGACCCTGTACTTTCTTGAGTTGGTACTAGGGCTGACAGGCGTCCCTGTTCTTATCACGATAGACTCGATGTTTCTGCATTATTGTAATATAGCCTATTCGCAATTTCGCGCCTTCAAAAGGAATATACAAACTTTGGATTATTCTTCACACAATGAACAAACCAAGAATGAACTAAGGAAAAATATAAATCTTTACATGGAGATAATAAAGTAAGTAACAAGCATATAAAATATGTAGAATTGAGAAAAAGCTTTACTATTAATGTATAGGGTAAAAGGAAACTGACTACAGATATTTTAAATTTTAAGAGTAGAGATAATTTAGAACAAAAAAGTCTTATTCAGCAAGGCAATTTTGCTGAACATTAAAATGCAAAATCGGGAGATATGGCTTCTCTAATTCGGTAGAATCAAACACAAAATCAGTAGATGTAAAAATTCTATTATGTCTCGTATTTTATTAATTACACAGAGTAACAAAATGAAAACAAAAATTTGGTGCCGGAAATCTAACATCTGATTTTAGATGTTTTTAATGTGCTGACTCCAAAAAGGTTTCCAGATTTTCTCTATCAGCTCTAGTTTTTGAAATACTGGTTATAGGTTAATTGATATTTTTTTCTGACAAAGGACAACAAATAAAGAGATAAATATGTACTTAATCGTTAAAATAGAAATTTCCCAGAATCTAATAACCAAATGGAAGGAACTACTCAATACACTACTCTTAATTACTTTTATACCTGTAATTGCCTATGACCCGATTCTTCTATACCTGCTTGGCTGTACTCGATTTAGTATATTACTGAGTTTTCCCAAGTAAAGTTGTGCTATAATTTTGTGTACATTTTGGTCGTTTTGTAGTATAAAGACACTAAACTAAAACAATGGCATCCACAAACAGACGTACTTGTGTAAATCATCCCGATGTTTTTTGTTATGTGTATGGTGAATACACTTTGAAAGAGAGCAGAAAAACGATTTCTGACTTTGTGAAAAGAGCTTATCTTGCCTATTTTGGCGTTCATTTATATGTAAAACAAGTTTTGAACATTTGAGACAGTGGACAACTGGAAAGAGGAAGTGCCTAAAGTTTGGTGCACCAATGGTTTGGAGAGAACCGCGAAACCATCATGACGACTGCTATTTTTGTCTCATTAATATTAAAGGCATAAATAGAAACAATAGACACAAATTGACATATCCTGATTTAGATTCTGCAAGAAGGCCTGTAGCGCATTCGGAAGAAATACCCATTTCATCATTCAGCAGTCTACCCGAACTGACAGAAGATGATACAGAAACATCAACGACAGCGAATTTGAAGCAGATTTAGCAACTCCGCAATGTTTTAATCAAGAAGAACTAAACGATCTTATAAGAGACCTGAATCTCTCAAAGGAATTCGCTGAATTACTTTCATCCAGATTAAAAGAAAAAAAATCTACTTTGTCCAGGTACTAATATTACATTTTATGGTAAAAGAGATAGGGATCTGCTGCCTTTTTTCGCTCAGGAAAATGACTTGGTATTCTGTAACAATATAAAAGGGCTCCATACACAATACACTCCAGATGATTGGCGCCTTTTTATTGAAGTTTAAAATATGTTCTTTTACATAACGGTAATAAATATGGCTCAATTCCTATTGGTCATTCTACTGCCATGAAGGAAGAATATGAAACAATTGCATTAGTTTTGAGAAAAATTAAGTACGAAGAACATCAGTAGGCAATTTGTGTTGATTTAAAAATGGTTAACTTCCTCCTTGGACAGCAGAGTTATTATACAAAATATCCTTATTTTTTGTGCCTTTGGGACAGCAGAGCTAAAAATGAGCACTGGGTTAACAAAAATTGGCCTTCAAGACATGTCATGATTCAAGGAAAACAAAACGTGATCAACGAACCTTTGGTTTCAAGAGAAAAAAATCTTAATTCCGCCCTTGCATATCAAGCTAGGCCTAATGAAGCAATTTGTGAAGGCTTTAAATCGAGATAGAAATTGTTTTGGGTATTTGTCGCGTAAATTTCCTGGCATTAGCACGGAAAAACTAAAAGCTGGTATATTTGATGGTCCTCAAATAAGGCAACTTGTTAAAGATCCACAATTCATCACATCAATGAACGAGATTGAATCTAACGCTTGGTGTTCATTTGTTCAAGTAGTACAAAATTTTCTTGGCAATCATAAAGCAGAGAATTACGTAGAATTAGTGGAAACTATGCTTTCAAATTTTAATATTCTCGGCTGTAACATGAGTATAAAAGTTCACTACCTCCACAGCCACCTAGATTGTTTTCTGGAAAACTTAGGTGATTGTAGTGAAGAACAATAGGAAAGATTCCATCAGAATATTAAAACTATGGAAGATCGTTATCAAGGACGATGGGATAGCCACATGATGGCGGACTACTGCTAGAGCCTTCAGCGAGACTGCTATAGTAAACTCCATTCTAGAAAGTCGTATAAAAGAAAATTTGTATGTGCTTAGTGAATAATGTAATTATGTAAATTAAGTTTTTGCAATAAATACTTAAATCCATATGTCTTTGTCTATATATTATAACAGTTATATCGTAAAATATATACACAATTTTTTTTAGAACTTTTTTACATTCTGCATCCTAAAATTACCCAGGAACAGTTAAAAAATCGCAGGCACCAAAATGTGTGTTGGCCTGTGTTATTTATTAAGTATAAATAATTAAAATATATATAGATATGTTTTTGAGTTTTTGTACTCTAAAATACGGGGTGATTCATTATATTTTGATACCCACATAGAACTGTAATTATAGAGTTTAGAACAAAATTGAAACACAAAAGTTGCAGGGTTTTTTGTCTATTATCTTTTGGATATTTCAGGTTTCAAAAAATAACATTCGAAAAAAAAATAAGACATGTATTTTTTCAAATAGAACACCCAGTACATTATTATCAAGAATGACAGGTCTTTTCATCCTGATTTCAAAAATATATAGTTTGTTGATATTTGGTTCAGCCATTTTCGAGTTTTTCAGTTAAAACATTATCGTTTCGGTAAACGAGACTTCAGCCATATTCTCGGTGATATGATCATATGATGTAAAAATGCGCTGGATAATAATTGTTTAAACAACGGTTGCTGTAGTTATGGCAACCAAATACATAATTCTTCACTCTTCTGTCATTTATGCATTAATGTGGTTGACATTAATTATTTAATGTTGCTGAAAATAATTCAGATGGGTTATTCTCAGAAAGCTAGTGATTGAGTAGTCCTTTACCATCAGCTTTTTCGTATAACGTTTTACAACCAAGAACCACAAAAAAAATTGATATTTTTGTCTTCTATTTTGCACAGAAGCGTGTTTACTTGTGCTCTCTGTAGGTCGCGTCTAAAGCAATTTAGTGCACCACACTACCTACAGATGGTGCTACTGGTTGCCTATTTCCCGTATCAGCATACTAAGTAGAACAACATGTCACGTTGTTTGTTTCAGTGTTTTGATTATTCGGTTTTAATACTGATGCCCCCCAAGGCAACTGCTTGATGAGGCCGCCGGAGCAAGTGCTCCAGAAGAATAGCCGAATGGCTCCTTGGTTTGGATATACAAATATATATATATATATATATATATATATATATATATATATATATATATATATATTATATATATATATCATATATATATATATATATATATATATATATATATATTATATATTATATATATATATATATATATATATATATATATTTTCAGTATATCAATTGAATATAAGCAAACCTGAATCCATGAAGAACTATTATTATTAGACTCGTTGGATGAAAGGTTTATTCAATTGTTTTCATAGGCTAAATTTAGGCTTTATTTGGATATTTCAATTAATTTAATAAAAATATTCTAGTTACGAAAATTACGATATAAAAGTAAAAAAAGGGGTTTTCTCGGTTACCTTTTTATTAAAGACTAAATAAATATAAATTAACTTAATAACCCAATTTCAAAGTATTTTACATTAAAAAGAGGAAACGGGATACATTTTATATCCAGTTGGACGCATTTTCTGAACCCATTTGTTTAATAAAAATTAATATATATATAATGCATTTATATATATATATATATATAAAAAAGTTGGTTTAATTTATATTATATATATATATATATATATAAATATAAGCATATATATATATAAAAAATATATATAAAAATTTGGAGTCAACATTGAAATTTGACAAGTTGCTATAAAATCAAAAAAAAACAATTTATTCTTTCAAAATTTTGAAAACAAATGTAGTTTTCTATCATTTATTTATAAAATGTTAAATTTGAGATAATCATGTGACTAACTTTTTTACTATTATTTTGATTTATTTTCAATCAAAAACTTTTTGTCAATTCAAATTTTACTTCAAGTCAACTATTAAAACAAAATCCCATGTGAAGCGGCCTTTACTGGTTACCTACACTGTATATCTAAATTTTAACCTTGTATATAACATAGATTTTTATATATTTAAGCGTTCATATCTCGACTCTTGCTCACTTAATAATTGTTTTTATTTCTAGAATTACTGAATCCATAGAAACTCTCTTTAGCTATGGATCACTGGGACAATTTTTTGCTACTTTGTTAGCTCTATGTTTCACTTGTTTTCAGATTATGACTGTAAGTACGTTGTGAGTTAAGGTCCACTAAGTATAAGTGAAATTTGCCCTTTTGATATAGTAGTCAACTAAATACTATAATAGTAATAACCTTCTTCCATACTAAAATTTTAGAAATTAGAAAAAAATTGCGTAATTGAAGATTTAATCGATGTCCAAAAATGTATCAGATTCAACTGAGATTTTTGGAAAAAAAATTTTTTTTCTTGATTTTATTTGAAGAGATATCTGCAAATAAATACTACTTTCGCATTGCCACTTGCTTTTCTTCTTCATAATGTCATTAAATTTTGAATATCAAGTTGCGGCTTTTCGTGGTCATCATCAATTTACTTTTTTAAATAGGCGGATTATTTTATTTTGTACTTATTAAATTCATCTTTTCATTCTGAATTCAAGGACATATCACTTATACTAGTTATAGAACGTTTTGAACTATAAAACCGATCATCCATAAAAATAACGTACATATAACGAATGTATATTTGAAATTTTTTTTCCAAAATCACTTTATCTTGGTTACTGGTAATCTGATGGCTGCTTCAACGGAAGATATTTCCCGTAGAAGTATCCTCCGTTGAGACCGCAGTCAGAAGATTAGCAGTGGAGCAAGTCAATGACAGAGAAGATTATTAAGCAGCCGAAAACACAGAGATGAAGACCTTTAACGAAAACGCAGACAGATTGGTCTTTCCTGTAGATAAAGGCAACGCCACAGTTGTCATGGATAGAACAGAATACGTAGAAAAGGTAACTCAATTTTTAGACAATCAGGTTATTCATGCTACAAGTAGAATAGAAAGACGAATCACAAATCTGATTAACGCATCCAGTCTACCACCAGCTAATAAGAAATCATTAAAGCTATGCTCCAAGATTCCCAGGTTCTACGGTCTTCCTAATATGCCCAAGAACAATTTACCACCTCGACCGTTCGTCAAGTTTTCTTAATCCATTTAATGGAAAAATAGATTCTTTTATAAAAAACTCTGCACATTTCATCGAAAAATGAGACAATCCAGTTGGATCCCGAAGATATTTTGGTCAGTTTCGATATAGAGTCACTATACACAAATGTTCCTTTGAACGACTCAATTTCCATTTTATCAGATAAATTAGATAATAATCTTGACATCAACTTTATAGACCTGGTGGGAGCTTGTCTTACATCTACATATTTCATTTTTCAAGTTACTTTTTATGAGCAAACTTCAGGGGCAGCTATGGGATCTCCTCTATCACCTATGATAGCGAACATCTTCATGGGGGTCTTTGAGGATATTGCTCTGAACCACCTTAATCAACAAATCATAATATTAAATTCACAATGGAATTTAAATCTAATAAAACGATTCCTTGTTTAAATGTATTTGTTCAAGGGATGGAAAATGGTACATTAGATCATTCTGTGTATAGAAAATCAAGGCATACAAATAGATACTCAAATGTAAATTCCCACCCCCCATCTAGGACAAGAACTCAATAGTATTTAGAGCCATTTCGGCTTCTGCTCAAGATTCTCTAAAATCGGAAACATCGAAAGTGACTGAAGCTTTGAGAGGAAATGGCCATTACACTGAAGATATACGCGTTCAATTAAAAGATATAGTAAGCTAACTTCGCGAAAAGAGAACCATAAGGAGCCACCGTTAGGTAGTGTTGTTCTTCCCTACACACCTGACACTACAGAAAAAATTGGATGATTACTTTAGCAATACAATATACGTAAAATTTTCAATACACATAAGAAGATTGGATAATGTTTGTGATCTCCGAAAGATGTTGTACCTTTTCAAACAGAAGGAGTATATGAAATGTCTTGCTCCTATGGAGAAGTGTATGTGGGAGAAATACTTCACTAGACTTAAGGAATATGAACGATGTATTAAAAAGAAGCAAATTGTTCAGTCTGCTGTAGCTGAACACAAGAAATTTTATACATTTAAACAAAACCAAGGTTCCAACATCAGTTGTAGGATTATATAAACCAAAAGTTACAGAATCTATTGAAATTTTTAAACATACGAAAAACTTCAATACAGATCACACTTGAAAATCGATCTTAACACAGGGTCGTTTCGGCGAGCACAAGTCTATTATTAAAGCTCACCTAAATCTCTTGGAGTTCATTTAGTGTTCAGATCTGGTGGAGTAAAGATCCCTGAAAATACCTCGTGCAGTTGAAGGCGAAACGTCGGATAGTAATTCCAATTTGACACGGTTTGTTCCCATGATTTCTTAATTGTCATTTCTGTTCTTCGGCGTGCTCTGTTCAAAACATTCAGGTATTGATATTGTAAAGTGGCTTATTTTAATACGCCCTAATGACAAACAAGCTATAACCCCTCTCATAAATATGTGTTTATGATCTGCACGTTAGAGGACAATTTTTAATGATGCTCTAGAGCTTTATGTATATAGGATAGTTTGTCAGATTTATTGAGCTAAACGTCTATATTTCAATACAGTTTAATCTTTTTAGGTTTAGAAATGTTCCATCTTTAATATGATTTTTAAAACATGATAAGAAATTCATTCGAAAATATTTAACACCCCAATTATTATGAGCTTGAACTCGTATATTGAAAAATACAAAGTCGTTCTCCACAATAAATAAGTAATTTCGATGTATTAAAATGTATTATGCGCTAAATTAAGTACAGAAAACAATTGATAGCTACATGTTTCTTTAATATCAATAAAAATACTAATACGTTAAGGGATGTACAAAACTCTGTACTAAAACAACATTCTCGTTTTAGCCTAGCAAAAATGAAAATGAAGCTCTTTTGGCTTCACTTTCACACCTGTATGCTAACTACGCCTATTTGGCCTACCTGTTAATCCAGATTACACTGTCGTGCGTCTATGGACATCTCGTGATGGAAGAGGTGCGTATTTTTTCTCCAGTATGTTTTAGAACCCATACATCTTTTTTCTCCTTATTCCTCAGCCATTTTCCATTCACTCCTGACTCAGGTTTCACATATATTCACGTTTTAGCGTCCGTAAATGCCAAAAAAATATGTTTTATCAATTCCGTTGGTCCGGCTGGCGGTCTGTCTGTCTGTCAAATCGCGGCACAGCTTGAAAACTGCTTATCACATTGACTTGAAATTTTAGTCATAGCGTAAACCGGAGCTACTTTGCTCCATTTTAATAAACACAAATGAATACTTCTCTAAAAAAGTGAAACAGCAGAGATACAAGTTTAGTTTTAACACTAGTTATTAAAAAGGGATTAGCGAAGATTTCTGCGTGGTCGATTAATTAAAAAATCACCTGTAACTTTAGGTTTTTTTTTATAAAAGCTAAAGTCTACTAATGCAAGGTGTTACTTTGCTCCAGTTTAAAAATTACACTGAATATTCCACTAATGTACAAATTTTCCCGTAAGACTGGAGGTGTTTTCGAAAAATTATAGCGGAAATACCACATCGTCTAGGAAACATGGTGTTTCCACTTACCTAGTTAGGTTAAAATGAAATCTTGACAATATAAAACCCGCTTTTGAGAGACGCTAGAGTCCCTAGAAACTGATTTTTTTTAAGTATCTTTGAAACATTTTTGAAAAGTTGTCAATATGATGAAATTGATGAAAATATAATTGGAAGCGAACCAAGAAACATCGTTAAATCCAAGAAGAGCATCTGGAGACAGTTTATGTCACTCTGCGATAAAAAAAACTATACGTTTGGCCAAGATACTCCAGTATCCCAACTAGCAACGATTTTGAAAAGCTGGGCCTACAATATGCGAAAAATGAACTGAGAGGAATATAAAGAAGGCACGGTAAAAATTATTTGGAATGTGACGGCGAAATTGTTGATGGAAAGGTATTTCAATGAATACAAAATTAAAATAAATCCCTTCGAGCAGATCGAATTCAAATCGGCCCGAGACGTAAAAAATGCCAAAAGGAGACATTTGCAACGTATTGAAGGCAAACGCAGAGAATCAGCCGTTTTTTTAACATACAATGAATTAAAAAATCTAATCGAAGCTTGTGATGAATCAACTCCAGAGGGTTTACAAAAGAAGTGTTTTTTTCTGTTGTCTTATGAATTAGCCTGGAGAGGAGGAGAAGGTGCAAGAGCCGAAACAACTTTTTTCAAAGAAGAAACGGACAACTTCGGAGGAAAAACAGGTAGAATTCAACACAACCCTGTTTTTTCTAAAACATGTCAAGGTGGTGGCCGAAAACTCGCCGATTCGAAGTGGTTGGTGAGAAACGAGAGAAGTCCCAGCTTTTGCCCAGTAAGAATTTATAAAGAATTACAAGATAAAAGGAAAAGTATCTCCAACACTCGACTATTGACGCCAAACCCCCATTGGAAAATTTCCGGAAAATGGTTCAAAAACAGCCCAGTAGGAGAAAACGAGATTTCAATTTGGACAAAAAAACAAGCACAGAAATCAGGCCTCAATACCACAAAAAAATTTACCAACCATTCCCTCAGAGCTACTGTCGTATCCAAGCTGGCCAAAAGCGGAGAGTCGGAGCAAAACTTGATAAAAATTACAGGTCATTCGAATGCAAAATCCCTATCAAGTTATTTGCAAATGGATCCAGATCACCACCAAAAAATTATTGAAAAAATGAGGGAACCTGGAAAAGAACCACCTCAACAGCACGTGCATCGAGCCCCTGTAGCAGCATCACCCAGCACAAGTACAAGTAGTGGTCTGACGGCATCTTCTACGTCGTCGCAAAACAACAATGTGGTTAATAATTATCAGAACTGTACCTTTTATTATACAATCAGTAATTAAAATTGAATATTTAGATCAGTGGCGGCTCGTCAGGGTAGGCCTCTGAGGCCGCGCCTCACCCCCAAAATAAAGGAAAAGAGAATTTTTTTATATAACTTTTTATCTATTACCAATTAGAAATATACTTTTTAACAGTTTTACAACATAATAACATTAAAAAAAAAACAAATATAATCCCATAATAAATATTTTAGAAAATAAATTCTGACCACATCAAAAAACCGACCGTGCAATCCGTGCAAACCCATTCCTAAAGAAAGTGCTCTCGAATGAGGCGAAATAATTTTAGCTTGGAAAGATTCGACTTCTGACCTATTTATCAACGGCCGGTGCCGATGCCGGCGTGTCACCTGATTACGACAGAGCGGGATGGCGATTGCCGATGCACGCGTTTTCTATTGCATTCTTGAGGCGATAAATCTGTAGCTTGGATATGCTTTTATTGGTTATTTAAATCACATGACTAGCGAAATATTCCAACGGCTTCTTTTTACGTGGTGCGTGCGGCTGAGAAAGAAATAGGAAATAGATTGCGATAATCGCTGATTGAGGGCGTTCTGTCTTTTAAGGTGAATAAATACGCGTAAGTTTTTGTTTTGTTTTGATTTGGTAAGTTGGACCGTTCCATTTTTTGTATTTGCTTTTTGCTTTTGAAATGAATCCTATTCACGACATTATTGCTTCATTAATTGAAACGCCTTTTTTAAGAAGAAGCGAAACTGAAAAGAAACAGATATTAGGTAGCCGTCCGACGCCGAAAATTTTAGCAATATTTAACGATAAGAGGCAAGGTAAAAAATATTCAAGAACTTTTCAAATATCTTGGTATGAAACTTATAGGTGGCTATGCGGAAGTATATATAAAGAAAGCTTATATTGTTGGCCTTGTATTTTATTAGGTTGCGTCAGAAATAATTGGAGTTCAGGGGGCGGATATTCGGATTTAAAAAATTTTTCACGAGCAGTAAAATTGCATGAAAGTTCAAGAGAGCATATTAAAAATTCGGTAGCACTTACAAGACTGGAGCAAAATAGGGCGACTATTGCGGATGCACTACAAGAAAATGCAAGTCTTAATAAAATTGTTTATAATGAAAATGTTCGAAAAAACCGTTTATTATTAAATTATTTAATTGATGTTACTATTACTTTGGGTAAACAGGACTTGGCATTTCGAGGTCATAATGAAACAACAGATTCTTTTAACCGTGGCAATTTTAAGGAAATATTTGCATGCTTAATAAAAAGAAATGCCGAACTTACTGAACATTGTGCTAAATTTAGTAATATTTTTACGGGACAATCTAAGACTATACAAAATGAACTAATTGGTTGCATACATGACTATATTCAAGAATATATAAAAAAAGAAATCAATGACACCGATTGTTGTTTTTTTGGCGTAATTGCAGATGATAGTACTGATATAACAGAAAAATCACAGTGTTCGATAACAGTTAGGTATGTGACCAACGGATCGTTAAAAGAAAGATTTTTAGGATTTTTTGACGTTAGCGATAATAGAACAGCAGAGAGCCTTTTTCATTTAATACAAAACAGCTTAGAGCCTTATGACTTTAAAAATAAATTGGTCGCGCAGTGTTACGATGGGGCTAGTGTTATGGCAGGTGAAATAAATGGGCTTCAAACAAAAGTTAGATCTATTGCTCCTTTAGCTATGTTTACTCATTGTTGCGCCCACAGATTAAATCTAGGTTTACAACAGGGAACAAAACTGATTACCCAAAGTCGTATATTTTTTGCCACTTTATTAGGAAAACCAAATTATTTCCACCAGTCACCAAAACGGTGTTTTGTGCTTAATCAGATAGTAGGTAAAAGAATTCCGCGAGCTGTAGAAACGCGATGGTATACACGGTCTAAAATTTTAAACTTAGTGGCTAAATGAATGGGACAATTTAATTATAGTATTTGAAACTATTATTAATGACTTAAGTTCTGGAACAGAATCTATTAATGGTGCAAAAGGATTTCTAAAGCATTTTAATGATTTCGAATTTTGCCTTTTAACGCATATTTATAAACAAATTCTTAGTTGCACTGATGTACTGTTTCAAATATTACAGTTAAAGCATTTGGATATAAATTACTGCATTTCGCAAATAAACCTTGCCAAGCAACGAATTATTGAATTTAGAAACGAGGACCATTTTAAAGAACTTTTATTGCTAAAAAAGCTACTATTCTGCCAACTAACACACGTCGAGGGCAATGTTCTAGCGACTTTGATATTTTTACTAAATATAAAGTATTATATTTCGAAATAATAGATTGTATAATTCTTCAATTAGGGACGCGGTTTGAAAATTTAAATAATTTAAATTTCTCTGCTTTAGTCGATTGCACAAAATATTCGGAATATGTTAAATGCTTTCCAGACGATTTATTAAATAATTTATTAAAAAATTATCCAAACATTTTTGACAGAGATAGATTAAAGAAGGAGCTTTCTGTATTGTATAGGGATGAACAATTTTCAAAATTAGATGTCGAAAAAAGTCTAGCTTTGTTATTTAAAGATTTTAAAGCAATTTTTGCGGAAGCATATAAGCTTTTTAATTTAGTTTTAACTATTCCCGCAACAAGTGTATAGGCCGAACGAAATTTTTCATGTCTTAAACGGATCAAAACCTACCTAAGAAACACAATGACACAAGAAAGGCTTTCGGGTTTAGCAATGATGTCAATAGAGCAGGAATTACTGTCAGAACTTAGTGAAGACCAAAACTTTTACGACCAAATTATATATAAATTGGCAACCTTAAAAGACAGACGTATAGATTTAATGTACAAAAAGTAGTTTTTTTATCTTATTTCATACAACTATTTATTTTAAGTTTTAATAAACTAAATTATGTTTTTATTATCGCAATCACCGCTATATTTTAGTGATAGGTGTACATATTTTACTTGTTTTGTTTACTTTTTATTTACTTTTTTAAGAGTTTATTTTTTTAGTTTTTAATGGTTTAGTAGAGCTATTGGCCTCCATTAAAAAAAAAAAGGTCAACGCGTCGCAGAATAATACCTCATGGGTGACGTGGAAATTTATTCACATTTAAACAAAATTAACCATTAAAAATTCCATTCGTGCATAAAAATTAACCAGATAATTTTTAAGCACTCGTGGTATTATCCCCGAAAATTCTATACGTTCTTTGGAGCAAAGTAACCCTACGTGTTTGATAGAGTTTGCTCCGAAAAATATATTTGTTCACAAAAAAAATTGCCAATTTTATTAGAAAAAATGTGGATACAATCTAAAATTGTGAAAAACCACATTCATCGATTAAAAATAGGTGAGTAAGGATATAAAAAAGGAAGAGGTAAGTAAATGAGGGAATTATTAATATACATTCAAAAATAGTAACACAACTCAAAGTTCATAGAGAGTTTTAACTATCCAATTTTCATATTTCTATTGGTAACATTAACAAAACACATATTTTCTTATTAGTACGATAAATAAAGCAAATAACTTGTTGAATTGTCATTTAAAAAATGGTTTATTATTATTCTAAAAAGTCATTTAGTTCTGGAACTGCATAAATACCTCTTTTATTAACTTAAACTAAAACTTCTTCCCAAGAGTAGGACATTTCGTCTAGTTTAGACGGCCATTTCCACATTTTCAGCGACTTCTTTTCCAGAATATAACAAGCCTTGCTAGGAAAAAACCACAAAGCTTCCTATTTCCCGAAGTACAGGTTTAAACTGGAAATCATTATTTTGAAATGGCTTTCCTACTACATAATCCAAGAACTTTTTTCTTTTTGTTGGTCCTCAATCAGTTCAAAATCAATATCACTTGAAGAATTATCGTCAAATAAAATTTGGGTGCGTTTTTGTGCACATGAACTACTAGGTTCTTCTATCATTTCTTCGTCCTCTGTGAGCTCTTTATAACATAGTGTATTTTCAACACAAACGCTTTTTCCCGGACGAATATTAAGATTTTTTCTACGGCTCTTAAGAGTTTTTGTCAATTCTGTTCTTTGACTTTGAAATATTTGTAGAAACGCGCCTTAAACATCATCTGAATTTTTAAATGTGTTCAGATTATTTGTTGCGTTTAGATTGACAAACAAAAATCTTTTTTGGCTTTTTCGCAACTGAATAAAAATATTTAACTTATTAAATATTTGATTCAATTAATTTAAATTTAAATATTTTTATTCAGTTGCGAAAAAGCCAAAAAAGATTTTTGTTTGTCAATCATCTGAATTGCAAGACGATCGTGGAACGTGGTTTAGAACTTCTACGTTTAAGGGGACTATGCCACATTTGCGAAAACCCGCTTTTAAATTTTCTTCGACGGTTAGGCCAATTATATCCATCATCTTTGATAGAAGTGGCGGAAAGTTTTGCTTTTGGATGGTTATGTTACGAATGCCTTCATCAGTATCTTTTAACATCGACAGTACTTCTCCCCATGCTATTTTCAAGGGTTTGAAAAAAGCTACATCTAGTGGCTGCGTCAGATGTGTGCTATTTGGCGGCAGACAAATTAACGTTATTTGATTTTCGCGGCATATCTTTAGTGAATCCAAAGTTATATGGGAAGACAGGTTGTCACATAATATATCTTTTTTACCTTCCAATCTTTTGAGACGTGGTAGCATCTGACATTGCAGTCAGTCGGTAAATATTAAGGCATCAAACCATCCCGAACTACTTGAGTTATATCCGCATCCTTTAGGTCCGTTCTCTGTCCAAGTAAAGTGAAATTAAAGAAGTATACTTTAATGGAAAGAAGGAAAAAGAAAAAGTAATAATTGTTGAAAGTTTTAATTCATTTTTTATTAAAAGCATAGAAGACTTTGTAAATAAAAACTGAATAATAGGGAAATTTTAAATATTGATTTTCTGAGTGAATTTACTACGGTTTCAGAGAAAGAAGTAATCAAGATCTTTAGAGACCTTAAAAAAGACTACTCTATAGACGGAATATCAAAGAATATTTTAAAGAAGGGAAGTAAAGTGACTGCAAGAGAGTTAACTAAAATAATTAATAAATCATTGATAGAAGGTGAAGTTCCAAAGAGTTGGAAGGAATCTATAGTTGTTCCCGTTCAAAAAATTCAAAACACAAAAAAATGTGAGGAATTCAGGCCTGTAAATATGGTGTCACTTTATGAAAAAACTCTGGAGTTGTGCGTAAGGAAACAGCTTATGGACCACCTACATCGGAATGATATTTTAATAGAAAACCAATCTGGCTTCCGTGATCAGGATTCCTGTGAGACAGCTGTTCAGTTAGACATTACTAAATGGAAGGAGGTACTGGATGTAAATAAAGTGTTGCTAACAGTGTTTATAGATTTTAAGAGAGCGTTTAAAACTATTAATCGGGACATACTATTAGAAAAACTTGAAAAATATGGTATTGTGGGAAAGGCAAATAAATGGTTTAGTAATTATTTAAAGTACAGATGCCAAAGAGTTAAAGTGGGTGATTTTTTGTCTTCCCCTAAAATTGTTAAATATGGTGCCCCTCAAGGGACTGTTTTAGGTTGTACATTGTTCATCCTGTATATAAATGATATTATGGATTGTGTAGATAATGATGTTGTAATAAATTTGTTTGCTGACGATAGAGTGTTATCTGTGGTGGCTGATGATGTGGAGAAGGTTAGGTTTAAAATGGAAAATGTAATAAATAATTTAGGAATTTGGTTAGGAATAAAGAAAACAAAAGCAATGTTATTTTGTACTGAAAAGAATGTAATATAGCCAGATTTATTTATATTAAATGAAAGATTAGAATTTGTAACTGAAATTAAGTACCTAGGAATTATAATAGACAATGAACTTAAATTTTCTAAACATACAAAATATATATGTGATAAGATAGGTAAAAAAGTAAATTATTTCAGAAGAATTAGTCACAGCTTGTCATTGATGTCTAGGATTACAGTTTATAAATCCATCATTGCTCCACACTTTAAATACTGCCCTACAATATTATTTTATGGTAATAAGAATAGCAAGGCTATACTACAAAAACTTCACGATAGAGCAATGAGGACTGTTCTAAGGGTAAATAGATACACCAGTGTTAGAATGATGTTGGATACTTTAAAATTTTTGAGTGTAAATCAAAGACTGGTATATCATAATTTAATTTTTATGTATAAGATGTTGCACCACATGTTACTTAAATACTTGATTGATAGGATAAGGTTTGTGAATGATATACGTGGTTATAACACGAGATCAGCGGGAAATATATTTGTGCCTAGAGCAAATAAAACGATTACTCAAAAATGTTTGTTTTATTGAGGTGTATGCATTTATAATACATTGCAACTCGATATAAAATCTTCCCAAACTCTGAGAGAAAAGTAGTTATAATATGGGAGCGCCTCCTCCTCCTCCTCTTCCTCTCTCTCATGTCCCTCATTCTTAACTTCCTCCCCTTTTATTCTCATTCGCATCATATTTTTAATTTTTTCTCTTTGTTCTCCCACATTTGATTTTGCATTCTTAAGTCTTATAAATAGGTGCATCATGATCATTTTAGTATGCCGAGGCACATTTACTAAGCTGTGCTCGAGTTGCGTAAAAAGTTATTTTTGAATTTTTCCACCAATTTTGTATAAAACAAAAAGAAAAAATGTGTCAAGTAATAAGTGAATTATGTGTAATCGCGAAAAATTAACTACAACTATCAGACAGTTAAAAGTTAAATATCTCAATTTCTTTGAAGTGATTTCGAAAGATGAATACACCAAGCTGTTTTATCCACTGAAACGAGATTATTTGGAAGCAATTGACTGTTGTGATGATTATTTAGAAGGAATTATAAGCCTTACTACGTTTTTCAATACATTTGGGAAATCATACTTTGTAGGAGAATTAAGCCACCTAATAGAATTTATAGGAGAAGATTGCCAATTTATACCTGCTATTATTGCAACCCAAAAGAGGTTTCAATTATACGAAGATAAAAAACAGGTATTATCAAAGAAAGTTAATCCTATTCGCAAGAGACGTCCCCCTACATATTTAAAATATTATGTTAAATAAATGAAATGGCTGAGTTGCTGATTGCAGTTAAATTATTAGAGGAGAAATTTAGTAATCTTTCAAAAACCTATTTCTCATATTGTATGGCAAGTGGTCCGGAGTGGATAGACTTTTATTGTAATCAATCTGAGGAATTCGTAAAGGCTGCCCTCTGTTGCAACAAATACATTGAAACATTAAATTTTTTTCAACTTATTCAAGATCTAAAAGATATTGGCTTTGGTTACTATTTAAAAGACTTGAAGCAATTTATTGACGAGGATACTATTCTTCAAGAAATTGAAAAGGAAGAATAAATTTAATAATATTTACAATGGAGCAAATGGTTACTGAAATGTATGAAGAGTTTATTATATCTGCTGCATACTTCCAATATTTATCAATTGTAGGCGAAGAAGACGCAGAAGCACAAGATTTGTCAGCATATGTTAATAATATAGATCGAATGAAACAATGTAAATTAGCCGCTAAATTTTGTAATGATTATTTAAAATATAAAAATGAGTATGAACTTTTAAATGAATTTAGAAAATTAGATTTAAGGTATCATATTAATTGTATTCAATCATGGTTGGTTAATGCAAAATAAAAAAGGTAATTAATTTTTTTTTTATATTTTTATTCATTCATAAAACAATTGTCATATAAAAATAACACATTTGTCAAAGCACACATACAAGGTGATTTTGAATGATAGAAGCATTTTGGTTCCATTAGCTTTAGCGCTGGTTGTTCATCTATTTCAATCACATGCTTTTTAGAATATTTCTGTATAAAATCCTTTTTTTCGCTTCCTTTTACAAAAACAAAATCTGCTTTCTTCGTAAGTGTTTCAATTATTTTTGGGAAATGATGTAATGGAGTAAATCCATTATTCCAATGTATACAATGATAATTTTTCGTTAACCATACCGCCTGCTTGTGACAATCAGGTGAAAGAAACTCCATTGGAAAAGGCTTTTTAAAAATGTAATGAGTCATTTCATAACCATCAAAAGCTGCAAGCTCTTTCGGTATAAATTTATTTTTTTCATCTTTGAATCCTTGAATATCTATAACCAATCTCATATTTTCAAAGCAGCAAATTTTTTAATGAGACTTTTTTTACTTGAATAATTTGCAATTTCTTCTTTCAGTTGATTAATTTTAAAAATAAATTTTTCAATTTGTAGTTGTAGTTTTGATGTCATGATTAAAACTAAAAGCTTTTGAAAATTTCTTTAAATTAAATCGAAATATGAAAATAGTGGGGATAAAGTTTATAATTGTTTCACAATTTTAGTAAGAGGGTTGTAGCTAAATAATTTGTCATGTAAAATAAGACAATAAGCAGAAGTATCTTTTTTAATTGCATTGTGTGTCTCAAATTCAATTCTCATTACTACGGATCCCGTTTGAATTGTTTCTTTTTGATGGGAGCAATCAATATGTGTAATAGGACTAATGTTTTTGAATTGTTCAGGATTAAAAATGGGTTCATTTGGAACACCATAATAAGACTGTCTAAAGTTGGCAAACATTTCGTATAAAGCAGAAAATTTGTTTTCTTCGAAATTTAAGTACAAATCGTGATAAGGATATCTTTCAGAATTTAAATATACTCTAATATTTGACAAGGTAATATTGTCAAATTTACTCATATCTTTAACAATTTTCCCTTTTCTGTTTTCTTGAAAGCCAATCACAACATGACGAGGAGCTTCTAGTTTACTAGTTGTTTTTACCGGCCATGTGTGACGGGTTGTTTCGGTTAGAGAAGAATATTCAACAAGTTCCCAACTCCTGAATCCTATCAATATATCTTTATTTGATTCTAATATTTTTGATAGAGCAAGTTGTTGTGGCATATCAACTAGAATGTGAGGAACTTTCCAATAAATTTTATCGAAAGTAACCAATGGAGTGTCAGGAGCAGTAACAAGGTGTGCCGGATCTTCTTTGAAAATAACACCATCTAAATCATCAGTTGATCTAATAAGAACCAATTCCTGTTTCATATTCATAATAATTTTTCTGTAATCTTCAAAAAATCCTAAAAGCATTTTTAGTGGTATGGATACGGAGAATTTTCCATCATTATCAACTAAAATTGTATCACCTTCTTTCCGATGTGGAAACCAACCTGCATTTTCCAGTTTTAAACTTTCGTTGGTATTGTGAGAAAGGTAGCTTTTAAGGTTGATGCTAATCCAACATTTCTTATTGAATCTATAGTAATTCCGTTTAGTTCATAGCGGATTTCTCTGAACAAAAAGGCTATACCATTGTTAATAAATAGCAATTCTTTCTTATATTTACCTTCTGTATTAGTTAATTTTCCTTCGATATAAAGTAAACTATCTGATGGTAGAGTGTAAGCATCGAGTTCTTGAATTGGGATCCTTATTTCATCATTGTAATCGAATTTTGAAGAAATATATGGTTGATATGTGTGAAGCTCAGAACTGACGATGGAATTGTCTACATAAAGCTTTTCGTTTACGTTTAATATGTTCATTATTTTAAAACAGTGAAACCCAAGGATGTGAGAAATTTACGATTATCTCGTCTTAACTTGTTGGTGTTGGATTTGATACTGAACTGTTGTTTAGGCTTTTTCTTTTTATAAGTTTTTACTTTGTTGATAGTAGTAGGGGCAAGTCTCATCCCAAGGGCTCTATTATATCTAACAACCATTTTATATTTCACTTGTTTGTAAATGTAACCTTACTGTTATAGTTTCTCCTCTAAAACTGATAAGTTCTCCGTCTTGATCAACTATTTTAACTGTTATATTGTTAATTGCTTTGACGCTAACTGGAAAATACAAAATGGGCAAAGGAGATTCAACTATTTTATACCCTGGAGCTACAGTTGGATAAAACTGGTGAATAATATGAACAGGTTTACCATTATTGTAAGAACCGACACAAATATTACAGTCAATACAAATAGCATTCACCTTAGTTATTTTTGCAACATTATCTGATTCTTCCTCTTTCATAGCTTCTAGTATCCTGCTATTAAAACCCAACATTTTTCCTATCGAATCTTCCTTGGTAAAATCAATTATTCTACTACACATTAAAAAAGTTTTTAGAGTATTAACATTTGCTTTTAAAAGAAAAAAAAATTTTTTCATTCGGAAATAAATCTTCTATACTTTCTCTTATGTATGTTTCTATATCTGTAATGTCATAAGTTCCGTCGGGAATAACAATTACTTTATTATCTATATAAAATTTATTATATCCTTCTTTTATATTGGGGATAGTCATAAACGTTTCAAAATCAGCTAAACCCAGGTAATATTGTTTTTCATCCTCTAAATATATGGGCGGATTAAAATCAGCAGACAAAACAGAACTGTTTCCTGATATGGCAATTGTGGTAGACATTGCAGTTTATTTATGAATGAGATATTACAATAAATAATGAGTTTATATATTTTTTTGCAAAAATTTTAGGGATAGTTGACCACAGTTATATGAATTAAATTTTTGTTTATTTTCATAAGTATAAAATACATCCACTTTGCCATTCGAATTAAAATATTTGAGAAGTTCTAAAGGTGGTTTTAAATTTCCATAACTATCAAAATATATTACATTTTTGTTATTTTTAATATAAGCAGTCCAATGAGATCCTTTATTTTGTTTTTTATCCAAATTTACAATACCACATTCTTTCAGATTAATTTTTTTTGGAAGTTCATCGAGCATAAAAACACCTCTAAAGCCAGTTATTTTTAACAGCTTTACATATTTAATAATATCATTGTTCGTAAGTGCTCTTTTTGGAAAACTTATTTTGAGTTTTTTTTTTGTCTGATTGCTTTCATTTTGACGGATCCTCCTTTATAAGGTCTAATAAATAGTCCCTTTCCTTTATATGGTCTAATATATAATCCTTTACCTTCTTTAGAAGCATTTTCCATTGCAATATTATGTCTATGTATTTCTTCTAGTTGCTGTTTAGCTGCTTTAGCATCATTTACTGCCTTAGCAATTCCTGCCGCGCCTCCACCTAGTGCACCCAGGGCGCCAAGAATGGGAAACAAAAGAGGTAGAAATCCTCCAATTTTTTTGGGTGTTCGAATGATACGTTTTTTTCTCAATTTAAGTTTACCCCCTTTTGTATTTTTTAATCCCAAACCGAACTTTCTTTTACCCTTCATTATTCCTGCAACACTTAAAGCTGCAATTTTTTCACCAATAGAAGAATCTTTAGCTTTTACCCTATCCCAGGCTTTTTTTTCTAATATTTGGTCAGATATGTGTCTTTTTGATAAATCTTCAGTCTGAGAGTAAGATATATCATGTTCTTTGCAAGCGGAATCCAATGGATTTACACCAACGTCACCTCTAGTTAATCTTTTTTCCAAGTTGGTGCCGGGACCACAATAATTATATCCTGGTATATGAACTTCGAAAGGTAATTTACTAATTAATTTATTTACTAAACCAGAGCCTTTTCTATTACGTCTTTTAATAGTTTTTTTCAACTTATGACGACCCACAGTCATTGAAGTTCTTTTTATACTAAAAACACATTGACATTTTTCTGGTATAAATACTTTTACAGCTAAAAATATTTACTAGTGTGATTAAGAATGAGGATTGAAAAACAAAAATTCTCATTACCAGTAAATAATCATGACGAAAAAATTTTAAGTAAACAGTTGAGAAAACATGGTGACTTATTTTGCGGTGGTTCAAAAAGAGGGCTTATAGTTGGTTGCAGTGGTAGCGGTAAAACCAACGTTATGCTTACACTGCTCGAGCATCCTAATGGAATTAGGTTTGAAAATGTCTATGTTTATTCAAAGTCATTAGATCAACCAAAATATGAATATTTAAGGAAGTTGTTAAAGCCTATGAAAGAAATTGGATACTTTGAATATGATAGCGATGAGAACATTATTTCACCTCATGAGATAAAGCCAAATTCCGTTATCATTTTTGATGATATTCCTTGTCATAATCAATCTATTATTAGGGACTATTTCACGCATGGAAGGCATAGAAACACCGATTGTTTTTTTATTTTTCAAGGATATTCCTCAATCCTTAAACGTCTAATTCGAGAAAATGCAAACTTATTAATTTTATTTAAACAGGACTGTTTGAGTTTAAAACATATATATAATGACCACTGTATATTGGATATGACATTTGATCAGTTTAAAAATATTTGTGCTAACTGTTGGATGGATCCATATGGCTTTCTTGTAATTGACAAAGATTGTGAAGTAAATCACGGCAGATATAGGAGTAAATTCGATTCCTTTATATATTTATAAAAGTAAAAAATTTGCAGTTTTATTTCATTTAAAACTTGTACAGCATGGATAAACGTTTAGCTCGAGAATTAATAAAATCGAGACAAGCCGTGAAGCAGAAATATCAAAGCTTGAAATTAGCTACTTCTACTGCT